>OX183130.1:18977764-19510264 GCA_945261195.1 Cryptosula pallasiana
TTGAACTTAGTCACGGATCATTTGCAGTCAAATGACCTGAAGAGATGTGTGTAGCTTTGTAGTGCAGCAACCATCTTTTCACGCCGTACAACTTCTGTTCTGCAAAATTTTTTAAATATCTTTGAAAAATGTTCCGCTATTTTAATTTTGGCAACTAAAGCGCAATATTGGCTTAATTCCAAATCTTTAAAAACAAAAATCACATATCATGATTGTAATCTTCATTTTAGTTCTGCTTTGAAATTTTTCGTTGCTGAATTGGCGATTTCCTCAAAGGTTCGATCATGCCACTTCGTCTTGCTTGTCACGCTGATGAAAATGATTTTCTTTCTAATGAAAGGGTTTATTGACAACAAAATATAAAATTTGTGCCAAAGGTGATAGAAACACTTGCCACATGAATTTTGCAAAATATAAAGATCACGTCTCATTAAATTCTGTTGTTCTAACGTGTTGTTTACAAAAATGCTTGAAATCGAAAAAGTTCGTTTGATCGTGATATGGAATGTAGCCAGTTTTTTTTTAAAGCTCCGCTCTGGCTATCTTACTAGAATTAAAAAATAATCACTAATAAAAAATTAATCTTTCTTCATCAGGTACGTCTGCACAGAATGCTGCAGAGGAGGCGAGGAAATTAGCGGTAATGGTAGCAGATACTTATCACCCTAATTGATCAGGTCGCAGCACTTCCTTCACTGCTCGCTAGGCTCAGTGAGTGGATGTTTCTGATGATGTCTCTAGCCTCGTTTAATAGCAAATACCCATTTATAATGAATTGATAAAGTATTTGGCATGAAAAGTCATGTTTGTGACATTCTGTTATGTAATTTTATGTTTTGCGCATATTTAATATACGTTTACAAAACGGCAACTGTTGCATCAGCGGGCATATTTGGTAAAAAAACAAGCTCTTTGTTTGTTTTAGCTTCATCGTCTCCCATAATAAATTAAACAAAGAGATATCTAGATTACATAAAAAATGAGATCTATCAAATATTTATCAAAAAGACTTTAGATGACGATAGAAAGGTCGACTACCACAAAGGTCGACTACCACAAAATATAAGTATTATAAGCATTTCTGTACTGAAATGCTTCAATGATATAGTTGCAAGGAATGCTCCAGGGAATCAAAGTTTTGTCATGATAAATATAGTTTGACATGGTTGTACAATTTGTGTCTCTGCAATGGTGCAGACAAACTGTCTCAGTATTACGTCAGTGTTTGCCATTATTAAAATTTATGACTGCCGATACATTGCAATGCATTAAACCTACTGATTCATAATATCTTTGTATAAAACTCTGACATAATAACCAATGATCTCTACGATCAATCAAACCGATACTTTGATGTACAACACTTCTGCAATTACAACGCTATAGTTTTAATATTTGGCACCTAAAACATTTAAAACCTTTTCATATCCTGTACGAATGGCGACACCCTCTCATTATTTTTTTAATTCATAAAAAGTTTGGTTTTGGAGGAGATTCGCAGTGTTAGGTTGTCGTACGTACCTGCAGTCAGCGCTAATGCAGAGATGTGATCACATCACGTTATGACTCACCTATATCTAGGTTCGGTGTCATTTGCCACGAATGACATTCAGTTTAAATGGACTCACTGTAATGATAAAAATTGGTACGATAGCTTTGCTCATATGATTAATGTGTGATGCTTATATAGAAGAATTGATGCTTGAAGCCGCTGATATACTATATATGTACTCCCACGACTAGCATAGGTGTCGTCTGCTCTTAATCTCCAAAATATATCTGCTTTAGTTATGGAGGTAGTAAGATGGATGTCCCGTATTGTTTTAATTTCTTTGAATTATTACACGCAATTTCACTGGATACATTCTCCTCCTTGCCAAACGGTGTGATTATGGCTCATTTCCTGTTGCGTAAGTGTCTATTTCTCGACAGGAAATTGATTTGTCAATGGGGAGATTACTCCAATAAGTTTTCTGATGAGATTTGAGTTCAGTTTCATTGCTAAAAATTTTTCACTTTTAGCAGCTCAAGTTATCTAAGTGCATATATAGGATAAAATTTTTCCTGGAGAAACTTAATTAAAGTTTAATAAAATGATTCAAAAATATTTTGAAAAGTTGGTAAATCAATGCTTTGATGATATAATAATAATTATTGTTTTTGCGTGTTGCGCACATTGCAGTATTTTACATAAATGAATAAATGTTGACTCATAGTTTTGTTTGATTGCATTATGAAATTTTTTGTAAGGTTTTTTATGAAATGTTTACAATTTTGAGACCATTTGTATCGTACGCATAAACAAAAAGTTCTTTTTGAAGATAAAAAAGATTCAGCTATAAAAATATGAATTGCAATAATTTTAATACAAAATAATTTAAGATTTTTAATAATTTTATTATTAAGAAATGGCTCTTTGATCAAGATTATTGAGATTAATTTTAAAAGGATACAAAGAGATTATTGAAGATTAATTTATTTGATCACTCGATCTGAGATATCTTTTATAGTAAGTTTGCCAAATATTTTAGATTTTCAATCTTTTTTGTTGTTGACACCAACTCCTGAATAATTTATGCCTATAAATCAGCACATGAAACAGGATGCTAAAAGATATTTAACGATTTTATGATTTTATCGCACAAATAGTGATATTAGATAAATATGCTTCATCATTATTTTGTCAAAATGGTGTAAGGGTAAAAATAATATTTTTCATTTCCTCCGTCTACTAACTATTCGACTGTTTGAGTGAAGAAGCTTGTCAAAAAAATTTCGATTTAGAACGTTGATTACTAGCCCTTTTGTAGTATGCAAATTTTGTGCTCAAAAAAGTTTTAAAATTAATAACAATTAATTTATATTAAAAATGGCAGATATGAAACAACGCTAGCTTTAATGACAAAAAAGTATTTTTTGAAAACTTAGCAGATACAAACGGCAAATTTTGGCTAAAACATGTTTTGAGGTCAAATGATATCACTGAGTGAAAGAAACAAGAGATTTTGTGCTTGCTAACACAAAAAGCTTCACTTAGCTAAAACAGGCCTGATTGATTAGTTGACATGAACTTGTCGTGCCTTTGTGGCTGGGTTATTTTTGGTTGTATGTGGTTCATGATTTCATTCGCTGCATGCAGGCTTTCTAACCACCTTCCGGGTCATGAATATTAATGTCTCTGTTTGTCCCTGACTTTTGTGCTATCCATCTCTGATATTAACACCAGCCGTAGACAATGTGCTCTTTGATGTTAGGAGACACTGCATCATCTGATAGGCCTTGTTATATCCCAAAACAGTCTGTCGGCATAGAAATGACTGACTGGCTGAACTGTTAGACTAAATAATTAGGAGCTGGTTACCACGTCTTTTTGGCTAACTTACACTCAATACTGATAAATTGGTTCCAACTTATTGTTTGTAAAACTATAACTAAAAAATTTGTGGATTCTATTCGGTGTTACCATGGTACGTCTGCTGTCCAATATGATGTATGCGTCTGCACTCAAATAATTGAAGGCTGTTGGAATATTTTATCAAAATTTATTATTTGTAATAATTAAGATATTACGGAAAAAAATTGTTATTGAACTATAATAAGCACAAAATAAATATGAGCCACATAACGTTTGTTAATTTTTGTGAAATAGTTACCTTTTTTCAAGTATAGTTGGAGTCACAATTTTACAGCGAGAGTTATTAATTAATTATTATAACTTCTTGAGAAAAATAGTGGAATAGGAAGCATTTGAAAAAGTTTTCCCTTTTTATCTATACATCCGGTTTATTTTTATCACTATAAAAGGGAGATTGGAATTTATTATAATTTTTTCATAAGTACGATACTCATCCTCAATCGCCCTGAAGCGTGTCTGCCGGGCAAAGTTATGAACTCTCCAGTCTAGAATACGTAGAGAGAAATTATCGACAATTTACAAATAAATTATTTTACCTTTTCCCCGATGTAATGAGTTCACATGGGTAGAGCCATCTTGCTTGTATCTAGATGTCTATTTCAAAACAGTAAGAATTAATCTGCTTTTGTAGACTACCCTTAGTTTCCAAAACTTTTAATGACAGCTAATGGACAATTATATTCATTAGAATAATATTACTCATAGACATATAAGTTAAAACTAATTGTTATTTCTTGCCTGCAATTATCAAATATGCCTTACATGCGAAACTAAACAAACTCCACCAAGGTTTATTATTCTTTAATACTGGTAATAATTATAGACGTCAGTGGGCTGCAATCTGTCGAGAGCTTCTGTTCCCTCACATAAGTTAAATAGGAGATGTCAATACAGTAAGTAACATCCTGGTAGAGTATCTGTATTTGGCTCTAAACTTGCTGTCAGATGCAGTCCTAGCCTGATGCAATTGTTTTCTAAAAATCAAAAACAACATGATTCTCAGCTATTTATCAAAATGTATATATAGCTTGTAGCTAGCGTGAATCATGAACCAGGCCTATCCTATGTCACTTCAACAGGTGCATACATTAGCTGCCAGAAATCTTCATTTTCTATAAATAATTGAAGGTACCAAGAAGGTCAAGCACCCACGTGTCCAGGTCTGACGCAACCTCAGTGGCCAAATTTTCAATCAAACATGAACTGAGATGCCGATGAAATTGTTTGCTAATTTATTAATTTCAGGCTGTCCAGAAGTTTAACAAAGAATGGAAAAGAATAAAAAGTTTCTTTCAAATTATTATAAAAATATTATTTATCTATAGATCTGTTTTTGGTACAATAATTATTTATTGAAAAACCTAAAGTTGGCGAAACCTACTGGCTGCTTCGAGTTTTTCCCAGTCTTTCTGGAACTGTCTAGCGCAAAATAATTTTGAGGAATTTTTATGTTTTATTCAGACCAGTGAGTAATAATTGAAATGAGGATTGGCTAAATGTAATTTAACGCTCCAACTTCCTTGCTTTATTTTTCTTTCGTCAATTAATTCTAAGTTTAGAATCGTCTGTTCGCTAGTCGAAAATTCCTGACTTTTTCTTGAAAAATTACTAATCGTTTCAATTTTTTTTGTTCAATTTGAAAGTCACCTCCCTCACCTGTTGAGGCAGTTAGTGCCAGTCGTATGGACTTGTGTGGATGGTGATGGTCGGCTCCCCGTAATATTCTCTTATCCCCCGGTTTCTTCCGTTCAACGAATCTCTGGATGTTCTTGGCATCTTTTGACTTCGATTTGGTAATGATCTCCTCCTGTCAAATGTCATGTAAAGTTGACACATACAGAGATATTATTTTTTTAAACAAACAGCGAGCAGATAAATCCAAATCTTTTAGCTGATAGCTCATAATTTTGTTTGATCAGATTATGAAAAGCTTTGGTATTGGCACCTGGACTGTTTCCTGTTTGATTGCGATGAAACGCTGTATGCTTAGCCTGCTCTTTTATTACTTAAATAAATGATTTTTTGCTAAGAGCTGCTTTCGGGCCAAAATATGCCCATAAATGGTATCATAGCATTTGGCAAGTAAGCAAGTTTTCCTAAAAGCTGAAATTTAAAGATTGCAATTTTAATGTTGATGTTTCGAACGAAACCCACATTATATGTGCTTATTTGTGTCGTCAATGTCTTAATTATTTTTATTTGGCAACAAAAGAAAACTATACTAATCGATAAATTGAAAAACTGACAAAAAAATTTGGACATTAATCTGGCTTTGCTTTACTAAATCAAATAGAGGGATTACAGAGGAGCTATGAGCGGCCATTGATGTATTATTCAATGCAGCAATCTATCAATAGCTCATACTGGCTGTTATTGCACAAGTTATGGTAAACCAATACATTCAACTGAATATCACTGGCGGAACCAGCATGACTAGCGGTTAGAGTTATCACCAGCTTTCGATTGTTGCAAGTTTTGATAATAGTTTTAATTTTACAAAATCTTCCAAAATCAAGAATTATTAAAAATTTCAAACAATGGAAAACTGGTGCAGATGACGATAAAATGGACAGAATAGCTGCCTTTACAACTGAACTTGTTTTAAAAAAAATAATACGTTGCAAAACCAGGTGTACACTAGTAATGATGTAACAATCGCCAATATTTAAACAAGCACAACATATAATCATGTGTTGCATCTCCCTTCTATGTTTGTCGTGACACAAACTGATGCTTTATAAAAGCTTTCCTATAGTCAACTAACTTCAAAGCATCACTCAAGAGCACCATTCTAGCTGGAAAAACACAATTTTGCTAGCGTTTAGCAGTGGAGACTTTTTTTCACTAGCCAATCAGAGAAAAGTCTATACCCAGCTCACCCACGAGCAGACGACTACTAAATATATATTAACAAAACTTTACTTTTTACCTTCTTTTCCTTATTCCGTTGGAGCTTCTGCTGTGTGGTCTGTATCTCCTAGTGTAAGAGCTCTTGGTACCTGGTGCAGACGACACGCTTAAATAGGGGCTCCTGGTGCCTAGCGTAGGTGACAGGCTGAGATGAGTTCTGGGTAAATAACCGTCTGTGAAACTAATTACAAATGGCCCACGGTTGTTTTTTGCTTCATCTCTATTCTCCTCTTGTTTATCTTCCTTTTCATAATCTAAGGAGGACTGACTTTGCCTAAAATATTGAATTATGACTGTCAATGCATCCAGTTTATCAAAGCGTTTCAAGTTTGTTATCTTCGATAAGTTCTGTATTATCACCAAAACTTTCACAAAAACTATAAAAGAATTATCAGGTTTAGTGAAACATTAGTCCACTTCCATCGCTTGTGACATTTTGTAAACGTTGCAAATGACAGCCCCTTGAGGGGGGTTTATAAGAACTTTGGAGTTGCCTCCTCGTCAAATCTTAGGTTTAACTTTATAATGAAACGCTTATCTTCAATGAGTTACAGTAGATGTAGGATGTTCTCAAGTGCAACTTGGTCGTCTTAAGTGGAAAATATCTACCGTGACAAAAAGGAAATGGCTGTGAATGATGAAAATTGATTGGTTACAATTAGAACCCAGATAAAGTTATTTGATGCGTGATAAAATCAAGAACATTCTGTTTTCTCATTTTGCTGCGCAAAGTTTTGTCTAAGTGCAACTAGACTGTGGCCCACATACCCGTAGTTAAGGAAAACTGAAATCACCCGATTTTCTAACAAAAAGTTTTTGTAAAAACTATAGCATTTTGTGCATGTGATTGGATATTTTGCATCAAGTCTGAGGGGAAAAACTACATGGAAGTGAGCAGGAGTAGACAACTACAAGATTTGTGTTATAAGAATAGGTCAACAACTCGCCATCTTGTCGCTCGTAGATCCTGACTCGATACATGCCAAAAACTGTTGGATATGCTTTATATATTAATTGCAATACATTTCCTTCCTCGTATATTTGATTTTTTCTAAGTAATAGAGAAGCAGATGGCCCAAGACCTGCAGCCTGCACACAGTTTTTATTGACTATTTACACACAGCAAAAATAAAAATTCACCGGGCTGTATTTTCTGTCCATTTTTCATTTAAAAAATTTCACGATAAAATTGCTGGATGGTCCTGATACATTGTGAAATCTTCATTAACTGTTATCCTGCATGTTCATGATTCTTTTCTCTATTAATTTTGTTCATGCATTGTAAGCACACTGTTAGACAGAGTTATCTTCTCTTGTCAATATTTAAAGCCATTGGAATAACCCCTTCTACTTGGCACCTTGTTCGTCTCAAATATCTTCATAAAACAATGAGTTTTTTATGCGATTTTTTGTCAAATGAAATTATTTTTTTTTGGATAGAAAACTTCAAATAGTGTTGTTACATCGATTTCTCTCATGCATTATTTGCACTAACCAAATAGCTTTGTTAACCTAAGATCCCAATTAATTAAGAGTTTGCTAGGGAGCAGCTGAGATACCAACCTACCACTAGTTTGTGTTGATGATTAACAAAAACAAACATTTCACCAAGATAACTGCGCTACAAATTAGCCTACTTGAGATTTGTGCTGATTGTACACACAGCTAAGAATGAAAAAATTTCTACGCTTTGACGATCAGCTAATACTTGGCACGCTACAATGTCAAGTGGTTTTGAACCATCAACGGCCGATACCAAAGCATATTTCATATTGTATAGAGCTAGTCTGGTAACGATAGTTGGTTTTACGTCATTTTGGTAAACTTTACTCCAGCTGCATCAATGTGGTCGAGCAGTGAAATAAACACGAAAAAAATGTGCCGTCTGTTTATCAATATTCGCATCTGGAGGTCGAAAAGTAAAACTCACAAATTAAGCTCATTATCTTATTGTCCAGTTACGATATCTTGACACCAAAAATTCCGTTTTCCACATAAGCGCTGAGCACATCACTTGGGAATTCTATTTTTGCGCATAAGGAAAAATTAAAAACTAAATAATTATTATTGTATAAAATTTGGTTCAATAGTGAAGAATAAACATCACTTGGTAGGGAATTATGCAATCAACAGAGATTAATAGTGAAATCGATATTTCATGAATATTTCAATTTCAATTCGGAATCCTCTCATTTTTGTTTGTTCGGTAAATCTTCAAAGTTCAAGCGTAATAACATCAGTTTTTTTTTAAAAACATGGATGAGAAAACCTATTAATTATTTAACTAAAAAAACAGTTTATTTGACAAAACTTGTAGCAATCGCCAAAGTAACAATCTATAAACATACCAATAAGCTCCGTTATATCTCACGGGGTAAAAGACTTTCTCTGGAGGATTGGGGCGCTCCCTCCGCCTGCCTGTCCTGGAGCAGACGTACACAACTCCAACGATTGCTGCGCATGTGAGTATTGATACACTAATTATAGCACACAGTACCAGGATCTTTTCATCTTTGGTGAGAGTGTCGAGGAATCCAGGCAGGAACAGCGCAACTTGAGACGACTCTAAAAAAAGGAAATTGGAATCTCTAAAATAAATTTCTATTTCTAGTTTTATATTTTGTGAAGCTTAGCAAATGGTGGCTGTACACATTGGATGCTTTTGCTTTCTAAAGCGTACGAATGGTTTTGATGAAGTCCAGAAGATTTGTAAAGCTTCTCTTCGCATGAAGAATATTGAGTAAATGAGGTTAACAGCTTAATAAACTGCTTGTCAAAACGAGCTTGGTTGGTAGATCGTTGTGGAATTTCACGGAATGTGTATTACCTGTCTAACAAGAATATTTACAAGTTGTATGAACTATTTTGAAATCGTCTGAACTATGTTAAAAGAATCTGAACCATCTTTAAAAAGGTTTGGAAAGTTTTTAAAGTACTTCGTTTTTTAACCAAAACAGGCGACTTCATTTTTTTTATCATCTGTATACAAAATACCTAACATAGACATGATGATCAATAGGCAAGAAACATATAATTTAACCATATAAAGAATTGCTAGATAGTTCTAAGTAGATGGAATTTCTCAATAATTATTTGTAATAATAAAAACGGTTTCTTTCATTCGTGTCATTTAAAATTGTTTGTTCAATATTTAGTGAAAAAAAGATCAGTCGTAGAAGGGAGTCCGCTTGGATTTTCAAAGCGTATAAAGAATTTAACAAAGCGTTCAAAAAGATTGCAAAAGTTCGGACATTTTTGGATTGGATTTGGAAGTGTTTGAGCTATCATATCAACATCCATTTTTAAGGATATCCACTCCTCAGTTTTGATAAGTTGCAAAGTATTAACTAAACTAATGATTTAACTTTTCGCTTACCTATTTAACCTAATCGGTAACGTTTTAACCAAATTCAAGTTTTGAGATTAACGAAATTATCGAGAGTTAAAATAACATACCTGTGGATGAAGGTTGCAATGAGCTCGTTTGTAATTCTGTCATGTTTTTTTTACTCATCTCACACAGTTATATATGATTTATCGTCATATGAACAAATCTGGTCTCAGACTGTCATCCAACCTGGTGAAACAATAGTCTCATGAAGGTTGTTTTTACAGGACGTTGATGATTGGCCGGATTAACTTCAGTGATAAAATTGCTTCCTACGCAAATAAAGCAGACAGCGAGGATTATCTTGGGTGTAACAGCAGCTATCATTGGATCACTTTCTATCTCAAGTCGTACCTGACATCCTAATCACTGCTTCGTGACAAAAGTTTTAGACTCTGTTCCACAAAACCTCTTCGATAGGGCTAGTTTGTGTGGTTTTGGACCTGATAGGCTGCAGTATTCACCATAGTGAGACTAGCCCAGTAAATTTGCCTGTCTAACCAATAAATGTCACCAATCTCGAGCCAAAACTCTCCAGCACTGCTCCTAAGGTCTGGTACTTATTAGCCACCAGAGCTGTTTTTATGTTTTTTTTTTAAACAGTAATTTGGGCTCCACAACATTCTATGCTGGATGCAAAAAAATTCGAAGTGGAACACGTGATAAGTTGAACAATAATGTGTATTACTCTTCACATTTTTTGTGCCCGTGTTGGCTCTTGCATGGGCACATAACTCCCATCAACAATGACTACTGGAGGAAGTTTGAACCATCAAAATGTTCCT
The DNA here is from genome assembly GCA_945261195.1 of Cryptosula pallasiana. Lineage (NCBI taxonomy): Eukaryota > Metazoa > Bryozoa > Gymnolaemata > Cheilostomatida > Cryptosulidae > Cryptosula > Cryptosula pallasiana. The sequence continues at coordinate 18,988,263 of OX183130.1, forward strand.
ATGAAACATTGTTGTCTTCATAGCGTTTGCTGATATAAATTTATGATTACTTCTGTCCTGTCATAGTGAAATTTTTAGAAAACTTTTCATTTCAGTTTTCGTTATTTATAATAATTATTATATCATTTGTTTATCAACTTGAATGCTTAAATTGTCAATAAATCATGTTTTTAGTGTTTATCTTTGAAAATTTTTTACCCATGATTTATTTCGTTGTTATATTATCATTAATCTGTTTGTTTGTTCCGATTGTGAACATTATTAGGGTAGCTCTGCCATTCTAAGCAATGAAGTAGATTCTCTGTATCTAGATTCTACTGGGATACGAATGAATCTTGCTGCAATATCCTACATTAACCATGCACCGTATAACACAACACAACTATCACTTGCAAGCGGTTTTGTTTCTTGTATTTTTTTGTTGTTTTATAAACATGCAAGCAACAAAAAGCTCAAGTGCATATATATACCATGTGTAAGTACATGAAGATGTCCAAGGTGTATATAAATATGCACTCAGTTTTCTAACATGGAAAATCTGGCGATGCAATGCATTATTGCTATTACACTGCAGGGTACAGGGTACGACTGAATACTTGTTTTCATACCAACCTTTATAACAAGCCAAATTGTCCATAGTGCAGTAAATCATACATTTATTAGTGAGAGAAAAAGGATGATATCTACACATAGGAATATTAGAGTTATCTCAAGTTGCAAATTGATAACAATTCTGAAGTAAATAGATAATAACGTCCCTTTGATTGCAAAAATATATATTCCACATATAATGATGAAGGCGAGCACCAGAGCAAGTGCCCAATAGACATAGAAGCACGTGAATGCATAACAATTGTGCTAGTAACATCAACTATATCAAATAATTAGTACAAACTGGTTAGATTAAATGGACTAGAGGCAGCGTATCACGCTGCCGAAATGAGGTATAGCTCATTGTGTATTACAGTTGCACACAAACCTTCAAAGTTGGTACAAGTGCTTTGGAGTTGCACTTCCTATTGTTAAATTTGGAGTTGTCCACTTTCTTGGTACATAAATTGTTGAGGGCACAATTCCGTTTGATTTTTATGAACAATGAAGTAAATATAACGAAGGATGACTCAGTTGGAGATGGAAGTGATTAGTAAACATTCATTACTAGTATATACAATTGTGAGTTGAAGAGTGGATAACTCCCTCGGCCGGTGGGGTCAATAACCGCCGGCTGGGATATGGTCTAGGTCCACCCACTACATCTCTGAGCAAAGTGGCTTCCTTTTAGAATATTATATCATAAATATTTATCTACAAAAGAAAAATATTCAATTATTTTAACAACACCAACTGGCTCTCTAACAATTGGCAGCCCACATAACACTGCCAACGCTGACTCATGGATGAAGAGACAGCGCTGACTGATATCATTAGTGGGTCAGCAGTCGTTACGGAAGTATATCACAGGATAGAGGTGAATCATGAACATTCCATAACGATAGCGGTGAGTGACAGTTGTACATATGACACCAACTAGGGCTAGTTTGCCCATGCTAATACATGCAATAGGTGAAGGCTTGCTCTCCCTTTGCTTCTCTCCTCAATGACCAGTCACTGCACTCTACAGTCCAGCTGACTGACTCAAATGCACACTTTTGTAATAGCCAACCTAATCTCTTATGTACACTGTATGATTAAATGACACTGTTAGTTCAAGCCATGCATGTAACTGCACACAAGATTGTACGCCGCTGCCACAACCTAAAGCCACTTGTAGCTGAATTCTCACAGTCACCACCTACCAATAACCAGACAATTAGCTCTCCCCACGGCTCTATTCAACCGATGCAGACGTCAATAGACACTAAATCAATCTATTAATAGAGTATGTTCTCCTAAAAACTTGACTTGCAATTTCTTGTGAATCACACGGCAACTATCAGGTTAATGTACTGCCCATAAATCAGACAGACGTTACAGCTAATACTTCCACACTGGGAAGGAATACAATATATAGTAACTCTAGCTAGTTTTTATCTAGTATCTTGGCACAGTCAGTCAGAGCGTAGTTTTAGAGATAGTCTAGCAGGTTTGTGCAAGTGTAGGAAATCATCCACCCCTGACTACATTGTCTGCAAGTGATCAGAGAACCAAAATATTTTTGGGGTGAGAGGCAATAATCCATTACATGTTGTAATAACACGCAATCCTGTGAACCCAGATACCACAACACAGTGTCACACATGAGTCATATTGTATGCGAAAACTGGCCGAAGCCAGAGGTTTTGTTGCTGCAGAGGCGAGTCCATCAAGCCTGACATGACAAGACATGACACACTATCAGATGAGAACTATTCATCTCAAGGGATTATTCAACAAGCCGAGTGAAATTTTACGGAAAATCCATATCTGAGAATAGCAGAGAGATTCTTAGCAACTTCCATCGAATTATCTCCTCTTCTAGAATGCAACCGTAGGTCAAATAAAACATGGGTGGCTGATGACAAAAGTTTAAGCGGCTTTTAGATAATTTATATAGCCCATAAACCTGAAATAAAATGGCGTCATAGACTCACTCACTCTTGTATTCATCACGATCGAATTTACGATTCAAATTAAATTGAAAAGAATAGTATTGTACGTTATTTTTACACCAGTCTAAAACCACCAAACACTGCAATTGTTTAGCGCTCCAGAAGGGGAGATAACTCTATGGTTACTTCCGACAAATATCACATTCGGTCTCGGGCCCAGGAAACAGCTAGATAAGTATCATGACTCACAATTACCTCCCCTGGTGCTGCCAGAAGCCGCTGCCTATCTACTGGCAATCAACCAGAGTAGAGTGGAAATAACAGTCATACTAACCCTTTGGAAATGAACAAGAGTAGGCTACGCTCGCTGCGGCAGCACTACCGCGCTGGCTCTAGGTCCAGTAGCCTTAGTTGGGTGCTGACAGGTAACCGCACCTCGTAGCCTCCCTTCGACTTCAACTGGTCTTGCATGGTGGACACCTGAAGCATAAATGTATCAAATGGATACGAACATTTCAGTAAGAATTCACTACTAGTTTCTGTTACTAGTTGTTCTAATGCATTGCATCCTGATTATCAACTCAAATTAAGAAAACAGATAACAAAGTTCCTGCTGATTTGAGCGGTAAACAACAAATTTCCTGTTTATATTTGCGAAATAAAACACAATGTTCAATGAGTGAGTAAAAATGTTGTTATTCGCTACAAGAGCTGTGCATCCACCAGTATTACGTCAGCAGTCTATGTGGCAAGCAGCATTGATAAGGCAGCAAACAGATCACACGTGTGGAGAGCTCATTGTTTATATTTTTTGATTTAGCTAGCGGAGCAAGCAACTGTAAAACATAACGTAATCATGAAGTTATCAACGCATATCGACGTCACACAGATAGCCATCTATTGCTCTGCTTATCATGCACAAACAACAATGCCAGTAAAACTGTCAGCTCATATCTTATCACAAAAGGACTGAGCAGTGTATATTGTGCACAAGGTTTGAGCAGTGACAATACTATGGCTGGCTATTACGTTGGGTAGAAATACTAACTGTTACATATCTATTTCAATGACAACTGCTACAGGTAACCTGAGGTGGCAAAGTGGTCAAATGTTGAGTGAAAGATCTGCAGACGTGCATAGGATACAGCATAGGTCTACATGCAGCATGTGCCAATCAATGGGTTTCTGTGCTATGAAGTTTGGGCCTTCGACGTACGGGGCCAAGGCAAAAAATGTCAACAGCACCCGCCGTATCGAAAAATGAATGCAACGTTTATTCTCCGCAGTTTGTCCAATAGAAAGGTCCTTCGAAGAATAGGAATAGGCAACTTCAAAGTTTAGCACAACTAATAATTAGTAGTAATCGTTCTTAATTATTATAATAATTATTATTAAAATAATAATAGTTTTTACTATTAAAATAATAATGATTAATGTTAAAACAATAATTATTTATTCATAAAATTGTACCAGGAATTCATCTTTGCATAGTTTGACTAGAGCAATCAAGTAAGTTATTGAAGGCTATCAAGTAACTAACTAACCAGCTGAAAATCATTTGTTTTGTTTTCTGAAACTCAGAATTTGTCAGATGATAAAACAAGAAGTTAATGACAACTGGAGCTTGGTTGCAATTTAAACTGAGTTACAAGACGTTCCTGCGAGGAGTTATCCATCGCTGATAGAACCAGAGGTCTAGACAACTGTGAAGTATGTTTTATGGGACCGCCGCAAAAATACAACTTCGAAGTGTACACAACTCCTTAATAGGATAAACTCGGTAGCATAGAAACGTAGTGGATGTCATAGCTAATTACAAAAGCAAAAAGCATTGTTCGAGCCTGGACAGATAGCTAGCAGAAAAGACAGACGGCCCACAGACGCATATTGTCACACTACATGAACTTTAGTGTCTAACACGGCCATGATTCTTCGCTGATGTTAATCACTCAGCTGCGTGACAGGTCCTTTAACAAGATCACAGCGACCAAAGCATCTATTTAAATATTCCACAAGTGCACAATAGCGCTAGATATTGCCAAATAATTGTCAAAAACAAAAATTCCAAAACTGAGCTCCAAACAAAAGAAAATCCTGCTGTAGAAAAACAAAAAATTAATTAGCTATTTTAGATGAAAATATTGATAGCAGTTTCAGAAGAGTGACTAGAGTTGCCTCCCCAGATAGCTAGCTAGAGTTCTCACCTTGTCACCGCCACTGGAAGCCATGTCTCCCGACCCAATGTGTCCAGTATGTACAAAGTTCATGGGTTCACCAATCATAGATCGGTCTATTCGTCGTCTTCTCTACAACGATACATATTCCCCGAGTGAAGGACGACGTAGGTAGACAAACACCCACCGGTGAGATTGTGCGATGAACAGTAATAGCAACATACTGAGAAATAATATTATTAAATGTAGAGCACAAGTGAGTCACAAGGGTCAGCATTGAATGCTGCCGCGGTTATATAATCAGAGAGGCAGCGACACCGTCTGATAGTGAGAAATCTAATTCAAATATCAACAAGTATTTAGACAATAAAACAGAGAAAGCTGAGCACTGGCTATATCCCTGAGTAAACACAACACTTCAACCTGATCCACTATCTCCACCTGGAAAGCCAAGCAGCCAACACAGACTGCTAGCTGCCGGCTACTGTCTGTACAAGAGACAGAGAGAGGCATAGCGTAGCTAGACAATCTCTTCCCTAGACAACAGGCAGAGATAAGCTACACAGATGAGCTCCTCCACCCGTGTAATAAAATCATAACTTAAATGGTGGTTGAGTTCAGATACAGAAATACGAGCTTATCTCAAGCGTAGCTGAGTGGATTTCAAGTCATTACATCAAATATGGGCAATGAAATGCCAGTTTACATTTTATTTGTTTTTGACCAGCGAGAGAATTATCATCGGGTCAGCAGAACTTACATAAAGCTTTGCACTGAGCGAGGTGCTGCCAGTGCGAACAGCAGGGAATGCTGTCTACGGGCATACAATGGTCTATCTGATATAATGCAAGGAAGTGAAACACAGTGCAAAGAGCATACTCTACTTACAAATATTTTAATTGGCCGTCTAGAAGTAGGCTGATTGGCATGCCAGACCGTAACTTATCAAACCTACTGACAATATCACATGACTATTTTATGCAATGCCTCGTCAATCTCTCCAGAATTAACATTTACTTTTCAGAAGCTTCTCTAGTTCAAAGGGTTGAATGATTATACGAGTGACCTTTACGTGACCCACAAAAACTTTCAGTTATTTTTATGCAATTAAAATGAGCAGAAAGCAGAAGAATGAATCATCGAAGACTAAACAAGTGTCAGCAGGTAGTTGGTAGGCACAAACACAAGTAGCGGGTCAAGGTCACGCCTGCGTAGCAGACGTCATCAGCATATAACAGCTGTGAGAGATTGATCTGATCGTATCAAGTACCTCTCACAAATATCAACATCTAGTGTTCTAGAGCTTTACATGAAAAGGTTTATGTTTACATTTCTGACTGCCTGTATTATGGCTAGTAATGTAAGCACATGTGGCGGTACAGTAACATCAAACGTTAGTCAAATATCAATCACAAGCACACACACACGGTTATAGGAAATGGGCAACTGGTAGTTCGGAAAGGGATGCGTGTCTACACTGTGTTTACAGTTATCTACTATCAATTCATGTATTGAACAGAGAGAGAGAGCATTGCCCTGTAGTCTGTGATATACTACAGTAGGTTGTTTATTGCTAATGGCACTCACTAGTTCATCAAATCATCCGTGTATTAAATGGACAAGATTAATACTCTATCTTCAGCTGTGAACTGTTATAATAGACCCACACTACTAGTTACTAGTTCTAGGTCACAAAACTGTCACTACAACTATTGATGTAATGTATATAAATGTAATGCTTGTATTATTAGTGGTTAGACCAGCTCAGATAGTACGTAGATGTGGTTTAACCATTTTTATCCCCACAAGATTAATGAGTGACAGATATATAACATCGCATGCTGGTGAGAAAGAGATAGATTTAGTGGTCAGGTAGGGCGTTTACTTCAGCACCCTAACTAACCATCAAATAACTAAATTATAGCCTGCATTAGGGCCAAATCACAAGGCAACCTCACAAATGATGGAGCTGACTAGAATTTAAAATTCTACAAATTTATCAGATTCTCGGAGGAACATTAAAACTATACAACATCAATTATACCTACCACTGGTTCCTGGGGCTGAGGGCGAAAGCATATTAGACTCATTGTCATAATCCTCCAACTAGCAGCCTTCTATCTCAGCAACTATCTCAGCCAGCTATAACAATAATAATGAGATGGTCAGATATTTACATAAATTACTGTACATTCATCCACATCAAGATGAGCCTGGATACAATGAATAAAAGGGTGAGAGAACATAACAGCAGTACGCTATCCCACATAGAATGTGGTGACAGATTGTATCACTTCTATTTGTCATGGACTGAAACCACAAATATGAGGAGGGCTTGAAAACAAACATTGTCTAGTCAAGATGGTATCAGTTTAAAAGGTTTTGTGAGTTTTATTTTGATACATTCACTTCAATTATAGCTGATTTGAAGTAAACAAATGCTGGGCAGGTAACAATGCACGCTGTTTGTCACTCACAAATAATTTCAGTCCCACTAAATGTATAACCATTGGCACAGCGACCATTTACATATATATTATATACTTGAAGCACTAATTCTGTTCTAGATGATAAGACAACATAGACACATAGACAACATAGACACATAGACACATAGACACATAGACAACATAGACAACATAGACAACATAGACACATAGACACATAGACAACATAGACAACATAGACAACATAGACAACATAGACAACATAGACAACATAGACACATAGACACATAGACACATAGACATATATTATTATCTATAACCATAATAATAATGATAATAATAATCATAAGAAAATATTATTATTAATTAAGTACATATATAAACGAGTTGTTGTCAACTATAACTACTCATATAGAATTTTATTTGTTTGTAACTACTTTTGATAATGTCATTTGCTATTATTTCTATTATATAACTATTATTATTATCATCATAATTATTTTATTACCATATGCTTTTTCCGTTTGTTGTAATGATTGATAATTATTATTATCATATATCAATCATAGATCATCATGATGATATGGAATGGCTTGTTAATCATTAACCACAGCAGTAGTAGTTAGTAGCATCAGTAAGTATTTTTATTATTACTAATAATTTTATTAGTAATTATTTCTAGTAGAATAAGAATAATTAGTGGTGTAATAAGTAAGATTAATTATAGATATAATTAATTGATAATAATAATAATATTAATTGTAGTACAGAAGTAGAGTAGTACTAGTAGTACAGCAGTAGTAGAATTATTAAGTGAGAATCATCTTCCTTGATGATAATTATTATTATTATATTATTTATTATTAATTAATAGCTATAATAGTACTACTACTAGTAGTTGCTATTAGCGCTCAAGACAACAACTTACCACCACCTTTCTCTTCTTTATTATTTAGTATTAGTTGTGATCATCTACTATTCTACTGTCACCAGCTGCTTGGTCGATGATGACGGTGAACAACGCACTTTAAGAAGTTATTAAATTATTATTTAGTTTTCTCAGCCTTCTTTTTCTGCGTTGAGCGGGAGAGCTATTATTATGTAATACTTAACTGTTAATGAGTCACTAACTCGATTAACTAATCTATCACAACTACTATTACTCTTCTATTCCTTTTCCTGGTTTTCAGCAAGGTCTTCTTGCACTTCTTCTTGATGATGGTGGTTGTTGTCGTTGTTGGTAGATGGATGGCGATAAATTTATAAACTAAGCTTTAACTTGGCTATTAAGCTTTTTTAGCTGCTTCTCGTCTAAATCGTCAGCTATTGTGCCGCATATAATCACTTATAAGCTACTCAAAAAGCCACGAGGTACGTGCGAGCCGAGAGTAAATAATAATATAATAATTCAATACTAATTTTTTGAGTTGAACGCTATCGCCTCTGACTCAGAACGGCATAGCCTAAGAACTAAAATAGTTATCTGTTCAGACTCTATGGTTTAGTTTAATATGATTAGATTCTATTACATGGACGCAAGCTACTCAGAAAACGCACTCCCCGCCCTGGCCATAAAAGCATGGCCTTCCTATAGTCAGCCAATCACAAGTTACAATCAATCCATATATGGAATATAGAGCACTAGAATGACAGTAACGTCGGACCGGGAGTAAACAACTCCAGTTTTTCATCCTTGACTTGTGTGAAAAAAGGTGCAACCTGCTTTTTTGTTGGCTGCTGATGAGCCTGTTGTTGTTGAATTAAAAGAAATGTATTTTTCAAGAAACCAATAAAGTTGGAATTAGAAATACATGAGATTTCATTATTTTTAATGTTTATGACATTTGTCCTATGAGCCCTGGTCAAACAATGCACTCCTGGTTTAAATTAAATGATAATTGACATTTTCAATTTTATTGAAGTGATCATGGGAGTTTCCCAAATGACATCATAACATAAAAACTAGCTGATACATGAAAAAAAAAGCTAGTGAATTTTTTTAACAGGCCTGTGCCGAGTTAGTGTCAATAAAAAAAATCATGCAGCCACATAATTTTGTAATAAAGTGAAATATTATCTGAACTAAAGTGAAATTACTAACAAGGGGTTATAAAAAGTAAAAAAACACACACCAAGTATAAACAAGAAGTTGAAAAGTCCATTCAAAGCATCTATACTCTGTGTATGATAGAAGACAAATCAAAACTCATTCAAAGCTTATTCAAAACGAATTCTATTTGTGGCATCGAAGCTAGCTGTGTTGCACATTTTAACGACAGCTTTTCCAAGTGTCTGTATGAACTCCTTATTGTCCGTAGCAAAACGCTCAACCTAAAATAACAAAGCAGAGTTGTGATGCATGCTACAAGTTACTCCAAACTCATCCAGTTTAAGTTAAATGCATTATTTGGTCAGGAAACATAGGAATTTGATAGTGTAGAGGATTCTAGCAGTCCTTCTACTTCTCCACTAATGCTGTCACCGAGCAAACCGCTGTCTGCCGGCACAACAAGACAGTCAGCCTCCCAAGGCCTGACAAGGAACAGTCAACCTCTCCCCAGAGGTGACCCTGTGCCGGGATGGCACTTGCAACTAGTTGTAAAGAAGAACCCTCGACTTTAGCAACTGTAATGAGCCCTCAGCTCAGAAATACACTCAGTGCTTTCGAGTAGTATAAGCATTTATTCTTATAAGAATAAGAAGTGGCAAGACAGCAATGACATGTAATGAGCTGCACTGAACTGAACAAAAGTTCTGCCTTTTATAGGCAGAGTTACAGGAAGTGTTTGGCCTAGTTTGCCAAACATCCAATCACATATAGGAATTACAAGAGTTGACCAATAACAATATGTATAAAAATACTAGCCAATAGTAGATAAAAAGCCAATAGGTTAAAGTAAACTGGTGGCGCGGAGTCTATGGGCATTCCAGCCAATAGTAGCTTGGTATTCCTCTCTCCAGCAGTTCTTGGGTTTTTACGGCCTTTGATCCTGGTTTTTTCACTTCTGAGGATGATAAGCTACTGGATATGGGTCCTAGAGGTCCTTAAGCTATATTTGTTCCCTCAGGCTATGTCAGCCATCTTGTTGCCAGCCCGGGATAGCTACCCAGGGTCGGGGTAGTAACTACCCTGTGCCGGTATTGTGATATAATGGTTCTACTGCTTGTATGAGCAGATAGGTTACTTGCAGTTAATACTGGACATGTTAACTGTTTATAGGCAGCATGGCTGATGCCTGCAGGCTGTCGGGGGGGGGGGGGGAGGGGGGCCTTAAAAAGTAGTGGTCACTTATGGTAACTAGTAAAATCCACTACAATAGCGCATTTTTGCCAACATCTACTTAATGCTTGTCGTATGCAACTCATTTAGGAAACTTAAAATAAAATAATTAAAAATAGTTTTGTGATATAAGAACTAAACAGAAATAAAAATTACGAGCAACCAGCTGTAATTGATGACAATTGCTTACTCAAGTAATATTTATGGATCGTTGTACCCAGAGTGCTTTAATACACAGAGTGGGGACCCTGGTTGTACCCACCCAACCAAACAAAATCTCTAAATGATTGTTCAATGATTTATACAAACAGTGTATAGGGTTTATTAGTGTGAATATAGCTGGTCCATTTATGTTTCATTTAATTCGGTTTTTTTAATCCAGTTAATTAAAGATTAAAGGCAATCATTTTAGGATTAAGGCTATTTTAGAAGATTAAAGCTCATTTTGAAAACAAAGTCATTTTACAGTTTCTTTTTTATAAATATGAATAGTCTATTTTGGCTCTATAGCTTTTAGGAATAATTCTGTCATAACGCGAGCTCAAGAAAACCTTTAGACAAAACAAATCACGAACAGTGCTGCTTAAAAATCTCTATAAAATAAAACTGTGGAACTTACACAATTTACAATATTATGTGTAAACACAATTACAGCACGTGAACATTTAAGAATATATTCAATATACAACCCTGATCATTAAAAGTAAAATTTTTATTGTTGCCGTTTCAAATATTTTTGGTTTATAAATAATCTCATCATTCAATATTGAAGTAGCCAAAAATTCATGTTTATCACACCATTTCTAGCATCTAGTATATTGGATCATAATTATTCAATAAGAAAGTCATTAGGTTTTATTGTGAGCCATTGACAGCATTCATTAGATTAATCTTCATAAATTTAATCTTGAATCATCAAAAGTCATCATCATTTATTCATCAATTTCGAAAGATCGCAGTAAACTGAAAATGTGGGTGTTTAATTTTTAAATGCTAGCTGGTACTCAATTTTATTTCATAAATAAATTTTCAATAGACATTGTTTGGAAAAATTTCCCAAGAAGATATCTTTTTAAAGTATGTAACGATTAAAATTTTAATTTTTTCCCTTGACCATTTTTATTCAATTTGGCTTTAATTAAATAATGGCAAGCTCCTGAGTCGATTATAAAAATTGAAAACAGAAAAAACGAAACTTCCGAGTCAACCTTCAGTGAACTTCCTTGAAAGTAGAAAGGTCAAGTTTGGGTCAAACTGGTAATCTAGTAGTACAACAAGTTCTCAGTCAATTACACTCACAATCCGGGAGGTGGTGCGTGCCTTGGAACATCTATCAGTGCTTCTACAGCTGGCCTCCTTTCTACTTCCTCTCAAACTGAACCTGTGCTGTAGCACCATATCAGCGTGCAACATCATCAGCTGCCGGCCATTTCTGCTCTCTCCTAGCCACTGGTTGGAGCTATAATGCGAGCAAACAATATCAACATTGACAGTTGACTCAAAATGAGGGAAGAAAATACAAAACATTTTTGTGAGCTTCTGATCGTCGATAAAGAAATTTGTTTTCATAGGTTTACCGTAAATTTATGCAAATATAGGTATTAGAAAATTTGGCACCAACAGAGTAGTGAGATATTTGTCACATGATAAGACAATTACTAAGTTAGAGCCACCATTATTTATTATTATCTCTCTGCACAAGAGAAATAGGAAGTTGCTGAGTCAACTATAATCCAATTTTATAATGCCTGGAATTAAAGAATTCTGGCATCACAATTTTAAATTGGGAATAGAGTGATTCTCTCTCACTGAGGGTCTTCAGGGTTGAGCTGTGCAAGGGAGAGCAACTCCAACGGATTTCGATAATGTACAAATATGTGATACGCTCAGTGACAGCGCAGTATTTGCGACAGCGCAGTATTTTGTGTTGTTTTTTACAAATGCTCTAGTTGCACATTTTTTTTCATTTTGTAAGTAAAAGTTACCTTACACCAGGAGTAGCTAGAGTTTTCCAGAAACAAATCACGAAATTTGTGGAGTTGTTTTCTCAAAAACAGACCACTAAGTCAAAACAGCTATCACAGCCAGAATTATAACGTATAGCTGTTTCCGGTAAAAATATTATTAAACTAGTAAAGGCTTTTAGTGCTATAAGAGTATAACTTTTTTCCAATAACAAAATATTTGGTCCTGCCGTTTTGAGATAAATGTTTTGACTTAGATTTGAATAATTTACCGAATTGATTCATTGGCAAATATTAATATTATTTATAATAAAACCAAATCAACAATATACGTATATATCTAATAGCCCTGCCATGGTGTGCTCACTGTTCGCAGTACCAAATGATTTGTGAGAAAGGCTGCCACAGTCCCCATTATAATACTACTTGGCTGTTTTGTTTTTTTTACAACAAACGGTATTCAATAAAGATAAAAAGATTCCATTTACAGGTAAATATGTGGCATTTAAAGCTAACTCTGTCTTTTGCCCTTTAACCAGTAATTTTAAGTTACTCAAAGCTTGTTCTCAACTAGTCTGTTTTGCAGCTTTCCCACAGCACAGTTTTATCTTATTGCTAAACCCTGCTAGTTATTTTTTCATTTTCCACTTAACGGTTTAACTGTAAATAACCACTTATCCTAATAATCTACAAATTACAGCAACCTGATGTTCGGTTTTATTACTAATCAGGCCATCAGCACTAACATAAGATTTATATATGAAGGATAATGAAGCTTTTAGGTTGCCAGGGCAACCTGCTTGTCGACTAACTCATATGAAGGTAATCTGATGCTGTTCATATCAACATTTCTACTGTAATGTTGAGTATGTTGAGACAACTCTAACGAGATGAGGATTGTTTTACATGAGAAGTTGTCTACACTTGTAATAAGTAGGTATCCAGTTTTAGGTTTGGGGCAAGTGAGGTATTGATGAAAGTAAATAGAATTAATTTCTCCGGCGATTGATTCCACGCGTTAAATTTTGAATTTCCTGCTAGCTTTTTGTTAATAAGAAACATGCTATAAAAATATACAATTTACCTTAATAATAAAAATTATCCGCTATTTCTCCATGTCAGCCTGGATGCTTGAATTATTCCCTAATATTGAATCTTTGGTTTAAGTCAGAAATTAATTTCTAAAAAGCTAAAAGAACTCACCCAGCTTTCGGTACAAATTTTTGTGTCCAAGTGGTTCTGACAAGAGCTTCAAAGTATCCGTTGTCTAGCTTATTAGGTGTCAGGTCCCACTCACCTTCAAACCCTGATATGTTAGTGTTGGCAGAACCCAAAGAGTGGCAGCCTGTAACAGGTGACAGCAAAGACTTCAGTGTACAGGTATAACACAATAATAGCTATGAACTTGCTGTATATGACTATCTCTGCATGTAGACAATATAACTAACTAGACAATAGTAACACCCATATAGGGTGGTAACTCTATTTACATATCCATCTTGATTACTCCCATAGCATCTCACAGTTATGTGAAAGATGACAGCTCGCAGTGCCATAACCCCCAAGCAATATTGTTGGAATGCGCTATCGTTTGCATTATAATAAATCAACCACTGTAACATATAACTGTATTTTTATTTGATTGTGTGCCTAATCCGGCGTTAAATAAAGTATATCAATATCTGTTTGATAAAGTCAGTTATTTCATCAATAATTGATAAACCATTTTACAATCACAAGCTGTTAAGTTGAAATTTTTTTGAAAAGCCTAAATAGTTTCACACACGCGAGGTTTGAGCTTGTGTCCCACCTTGTCACAGCACCCCACCCACTCCACTCACCCATTAGAGCTACCATTTCATCCTGTGTCAGACCAAATGGTTCAGCAACACTTTTCTGAGGAGTTGTCATATCTTCACCTTTAGGAAAATGAGGTTTAGGAGGGTTGTCTGGGTCTATACAGCTGAATCTACCAGATGTAAATGGGAGGTTGATACGGCAAGCGGAGACAACGTTACACCTGTTGGAATCTACTTCAACTGCAGTTTTTAATGCTTCATAAGTGCTGATAACTCCATAGTCAGCTAAGCTGGATATATTCTCCCACTTCCTGTGCATACTTCTCAGTTCATTGTAATGTGAAACCAGACCTGAGAACACAAAAATAACATGTATAACCAAAATAATCATTCATGGATCTATGAAAAGGGAAAATAATGAGAATACAAGTTCACCTTGACCGCTTACCAAGGTTAGACGTATCATTGAGGTTGAGGCATCCATCACATCCCCCCACACACATGTGGAATCCCATCTGAACGTATCGGTTTACTTTTGCTGACTGTAAGTATTGATATAACTCCAAGTTGAAGACAGCACAAATCTTTCATAGAAAGATTTGGCAGCATAGCAATGTTTTATTCTTGTATCACATTAAAATGATGCTATACTCTCCAAGCTAGGAAACTGGCCAATGCATGGTAACCTTGTGCTATTTTTATACTTAATGTTTAAACTTGGTTGAAAAAACAACAAATCTAGTTCTCACATTCCTGCTCATATTAAGATGCACACTATGTTATAAGTTTTCTATTTTGGCTTTTCCACCCATTGTTCCGGAAGCACGCACACTTACGGAGATGCACTAGACATACACATGCTCTTGTTGATAAGGTTACATGCTTGTAATAGAAAACAATGTGCTGAACATTCCTTTTTCAATGTCACTTACAGGAAAAGGATGTCAGACAATTTCAAAACTACTACTGGCAGCATTATAGAAAGAAAAAAACTTATGTTTGATGGAGTGTGGAAGCAAAGTTGAACTGATTTTGACACTAATGTTGTTACTCTAGAATAGATCATTCAACGTAGATACTATTTTATTCATAAAGAACTATATTTATTTAAAGCTAGCTTACATTGTTAGCGAAGAGCTGACGAAACTCATCTCTCATTGCTAAGAGATTGTTGGTAGACAGAGGAGGAAACGTAGAGTTAGATAGATGTGAACTTCTCTCATCTATTCTGATAGGCCTGCGGGTGGTGGTGGGAGCGGGAGGGGGAGATCCTGATATCCTCTGGAGCAACGCTAGTAGAGCTCTGGCAAAGCTACTCGATTGTCCGTCAGTGTGCGAGACTTGGGTTATGAGAAAACACAGCAGCAGCAACGCTTTAATTACTCTACAATGATTGGCCAAAGTAACGGTAGTTATAAAAGATAAATTAAGTGAAATCGAAGCATTGTGTAACAATTTCACTTAAATCTCAATTTCAAATTAGTTCTTTGATTTCACATAAATCTTTGTCAAACAGCTAATAATTCTTTTGACGATTGAAAAAACTGGCTGGAATTGTGTTCTATGGTGATTTGGTGCGAGATCTGTTAATCATTTTTTTAGTCTGTCAATAAATATAATCAATGACTGGTCAGATTGCCAACAAAAGCTACTAGTCACATGGTACGCAGCATGGTGGCACCTGTTACAGACAGGATTGGGGTGAGAGACAAACTGGTACAAGGTTTAGTGTGGGTTGGGCCACGTGCCTGCTCGTCACCACAAAGTGTGTGATGGTGAAAATAGATCATAATGATATCATAGTCTGTTAATCTCTCAGTACTTTCAAATAAAATTGATTGAAAACAGAGTTTAAAAAAAAAAGCCGAAAAAGCTGAAAATACTTATACCACACAATAAAAATCCTAAAGTTTAAATAAAACAGTAAAATGAATAAAGTTTGAGCGAGCAGAGAGGTAATCAAATAGAAAAATTTAAGATTTAGCTATTGGGATGATTCAATAGCTTGGATAAAACATTTGGAAATTCAAAAACTGTTAGTTTATTAAGATCAATAACCTATTATTACATTTTTTTAGTTCAGTAGTTATAACTTGGAGACTCACCTATGCAAAAATTATATAATCAGAAATTAAAGCAGATTTCATTTAGATTTTTGAACAAAAAGTTGAATAAAACATTATGACAAGACACTTGAGGTGGTATTTTATTTTATGCAAAACTTAAAGGGCTGTGCCTGAAGACAAATGAGTGCCCACTTGTGCTGGTTGTAGTTACAAGATTTAAAACTCTTGCAGGCGCTTGCAGGTGCTTGTTAGTTCAGCTCGAACAATAAATACTAAAAGATTTATTATAATCAAACAATGTATAATAAAAACTTAATTGCAGGTTGTTTGTATCTGCAAATAGCGTGCTTTATTGGTAAAGATACTTTTGAAGCTAAAAATTTGATAAAAAGTTATCAAATTTGATTACATTATAATTTCGTTACTCACGATTTTCAAAATTACTGTTTGACAAATAGTGCTGCAAGTTTAGACCATTCATGAAGTTGCCTACAGCTAGTCCAAACAAATTGACCGTTACTAGTTAGATAAGTTTCCACCAACATGTAGGTGGAACAATTTTTTTAAATACCAGCCAACTGCCATATATAGTACTTACCTCATTGTGAATCCTTGCAGATGTCTTCTCTTCTCACAGGTTAAGTCCCTGCCGCCCCTATTACTGATGTCTTCAGTGTGCGATGGGTGGTACTGCTATGCCGTTAGAATACCTAATGAGCTCTCAACCACCTTTATATCATCGGTGGGATTTGAAAGAGGTGGAAATGATTTCGTGTCTCAAATTTGAATAAATTATATTGTTAAACCTTCACAATAAAGGATTCCCTTGTTACTCATAGCTCTGTTCTTATACATACTAGATAGTTTGAGTTTAATTAATCTTGATCGATTCCTTTAGGATATGACCAAATAGTTGTACCAAACACTAAATATGACGATGATACATTTGTTAACAGCTGCACTTAAAGCAACCTTGTATGAGAAAAGCTTATCCAATTTTTGCTTTTTTTTACAAAACATTCGGTTTTTGAATCTTGGCAGCAGATGCTATTTTTAATGCATAAAGTTGACTGCTTTCGGATACCTTATGAGTAGGTTAGTTGTTGACAATCATTCAGTTTTTTGCCCATTTTAAACATAGACATGTAGTTTATGTTATACATTTCTATGTCAGCACTCTAGCTAAAGCGAAACCATTTTATCGTTTCTTATAATAAAAACAGCAAATTACAGTGGTATTGCAGTTGATAATATTAATTCTACACGACTTTATGTATTGTAACGACTTAAACGACGACCTTGCTTGCCACATTATTCCATTGACCCCAAAATGTCCTTGCCACCATGTTTTTGGCACTCAACGATAGACTCCCAATAAGCTAAATCCACACTCATTGTTTATCTGAAAGTACCTAGACATTAGCTCTAGAGTCTCTACTCTATTCATCTGCACAAAAATCAGAACGGTCGCGTTTTTGGATACAGACAACTCAAAGTCTTTTAAAGAGTTAATAAACCCACCATATATTACTGCACACATCATAGCAAGCCTGTAGTTGCTGGGCTGTTGCAATCTTAGCTGTCAGATTTTTGCTATTATCATACGACGCGCCCGTAATTTTTTGTTTTTATGCTAATTAAACCACCCATTCCAATGCATCGTTTTATGACTTCTCTACATCTTATGGGCTATTCTTGGAGTTGTCTGTCCAGTCAGTGTCTAGAGTTTTAGCAACGAAATTTTGGCTACTTATAATTGCACTAAGCAAGCATAAAGCATTATGGGAATGTATCCGCAAACAGAGTGCAGCTGAATTTGCAAAAAGTTTTTCCATTTAGTATTATTCTCTATTTTAAAAATGTGGAGCATCACCTATCCAGAAAGGCTGTGTGGTTTCAGGTTGGTGCAATCGCATTACACATATTGGGTATGAGATAATCCACTAGATTAGTCACTAATAATTGATACAGGTAAATATGCATCCAAGTTCAATAAACAATTTGCAAATAAATTGAAAATTTTTGTTTCAATTGCTTGAATTTTCTATTGCATATTACTCAATGTGAAGGTTGCAGCTCATTTTTTTAAATTTTGGAGTCATCGTTTCACAGAGCAAACAACTCCCCACCTCACACAAAAGTTGCTGTTGCGAGGATTCATTCTCAAATATACAACGATCAGGTTAGAAGTTTGAATATACAATTCATATATTTATCACCCAAAAATAAAACAAAAGCACCAATAATTAAACAAAAAAAAATATATATAATATTTTTAAATAATAATTATGTAACAATAACAACAATACTATAGGTTTTGGCCACTGTGCGAGATACAAAAATATCTACGATTTTGAGTATTACCAATCTAACGTGTGAATGGCTCGTCATTATAACAACTAGATCAATGATTGGCTTATATCCATCAACTTACCACTTGATTGGCTATTAAATTAAAAACAAAACAAAAACTATTACTAATACCTCATGATTTGAATTAACTAAAGACTTGACGTAGGCTTGGGTCAAATACTGCTGTGTTACACATCTTGGTGACTGCACTTATCAGCTGTTCCACAAAGTTCTCGTTGTCCACAGCATAGCGATCGACCTGTTTAAAAAAGAGAATGAATTAGTAAATAATTAAAAGCAAAAGCGTTGTCAGCAAAACCAATTTTAGCTGCTCAAGTACAAATTATTTTTTACCAACTTCAAACAAATTAACTAAAAAAAGTTACAGAAATCATTGACGCAAGTAAAAGAGAAAAAATTAATTAATGTTTTACAGAAATAATACTTACAATAGACGAGGTTGAAGAATGGGGACAATCTCTGGCTTCAGCGCAAGTGGCGTTCTTGCGAGGTCCTGACACAGTGATATCATGCTGCAGAATCATGTCAGCGTGTAACATCATCAACTCTGTACCACTGGCGACACCTGTCCACTGCGTGGCACTGAAAAAGCAAGTTGTATAGGTAAAGTTACAATTCAAGCAATATTGGTTAAGGAGTTGTCTTCTGTCCCATGTATGCACAACTCCAAATTATTGAATTGCACACATGAAACAACGAACTAAGTCTATTATTTGGGACTTACTTTGCTTGTGGCATAAACTTTTGTGTCCATGTGGTTCGGGAGAGGGCGAGAAAGTAACCATTGTCTAAAACTGTTGGCTTCAGATCCCATGGTCCTTGAAATCCAGATATGCTCAAATGTGTGCGACCCAGGGAATGGCAGCCTGAAAAAAGTCACAAGTTTTATTTAATCAATTTAAATAGATTAGAATTCACATGCATAGAGGTGTTTAACACTATAAAAAGGAAAATAGAGCTTACCCATAAGAGCGACCATTTCATCATTGGTTAGCCCGAAGTCTTTAGCGATGCCTGCAGGGCTGTGCACGTCTGTGCCTTTGGGCATATCGTGAGATGGGGGGCTCTCAATGTTGGCACATGTTTTCCTTCCGGTAGTGAAGGTGAACGAGAAGGAACACTGCCGACTGTTGCAACCATTTGTGTTCCTTTCTACTCCTGCTTTGACTGCCATGAATGTGCTGAGAGCAGCGTAGTCTGCTAGACTGATGACGTCCACCCACTCGCCATGCATCCTCCTCAACTCTGCGTAGTGCGATGCCAGACCTGAAATATTTTCAATAACCACTATAATACCTCAATAGCTACATCAATACAACATTATTGGTCTACCTTTAAATTGTTCTCCTTAATTTAATAGGTCCTATAGAAATAACCTAGTTTGTTTTAATTTTGGATTCTGCTTGCTGCATGCACTCGGATTTTTACTTACATTCTAGGTCACTTGTGGTACACTCCGTACCAGGAAACTATTTACAGATTATTGTAAGCAATTCCTGATTGAATGCATCACTGAACTGGCTCAGGGCGGCACACAAGTAAACGTCACTACTTTAAATGATAAATGTATTAGGAACGCTTGACTGGTTCCGGTGTTCGTCTAATTATTGTCAATGGAGAAAATTACACCCACATTATTTTTGTTTACAGCATTTTATGTGCCGGATTAATTCATTAATTTATAAACGCTTTGATGTTATTAAGAAGTTTTGAAACCCATGTGACTTTATAGAACCATTTGGTGCAGAGAAAAGAATGGTAGGTTTTCTATAAATAGCCTCAGTTGATTGACAAGATGAACACCATTTGTAGTGGCGGTAGTTAAAATAGATATATCTTACCATTGTTTGATGAATCCTTCAGGTCAAGGCATCCATTACAACCTCCCACGCACATGTGGAATCCCATTCGTACGTATTTTGCAATTTTTTGGACCTAAAAGACATGATAGAAAATGTTGTTAAACAAAAAATACATGATGATTGTTTCGAGAGAGACTTTGAAGTTTTTAGTCCCTGTTTCGATTACAGCGACAAACAGCGTTCGTCCAAGCCAATAGTTAAATTTAAATTTATTTAAAGTGAAGTTTAAAGCTTTATCATCGCAGTGTCAACAATTTCTAAGCAGTAAAACCTCCTAATTAATGAAAATAATCATTAGTTGCAAAGAAGAAATGCCTACTTACATCAGCAACAAAGAGAAGCTCAAACTCTTGTTTCATTGAGCTTAGTATTGCGCTGGTCAGAGGCTGGGCAGTGGCTGGAGCTTCTGTTGGGGTGGTTTGTTGGATTGCAGTTGTCTGCCTTCTACTCGGGGTTGGGGCTACAGTAGTTGTCTGCCTTCTGCTCGGGGTTGGGGCTACAGTAGTTGTTTGCCTTCTGCTGGGAGTTGGGGCTACTGTAGTTGTCCTACGATTTCCATTTGCCGGTCTACCCCTGGGTGGTCCACCAGTATTGTTGTTTACCGTCGACAGAAAACTATTAACATCAAAGCTGCTTGGAGACTGACCGGATGGAGAACCTATACCGATATTTCTCAATGCGGCCTGTACACCATTTGAGTTGGCCCATCCGCTACTATTGGGGGGCCTGCTGGATCGTCCCTGCCCATTGACTTGCGCGATGTGAGCAACTACCATACATACCAGCAAAGCAATGAACCTGCAAAATATATTTATAAATGTAACAATTTTTCAAATGATAGGTAAAATTTGTTCACCTATCAAAAGTGTATTATTATTATAATTCAAATCATTCATAACATGGAAATTAATTTAATTAGCCTATTTCCATGAGTGTTAACCTCACCTCATTTTGTAGTAGTTAAGTTTTTCTCTATATTTGCGTACCGCTAAAAATTAGATCTTTCCTCTTCGGCTTTGATTGTGTTTCTGATTTGCTTTGAGGGAAAACACCTCAATATAAACTGTTGTGAGATGTGAGCACACGTGGTATCTAGCCATCGGAAGGGTGTCACAACAGTTATAATTAATGGTATCTTCCCCACGGAAGAGTGAATATATGTACAGATTATCTTGTTGTAATCGGACGAATGGCAAAGGATGAATAATGCAGTTTTTTAGCCCTTGTCGACATTAATTACAAATGAGGGTGGATCTATACCCACCCGTAGCGCGCTAGCCTATAACTAAGTGCTGGCAATGTTATGATGTAAATATTTAAACAAATTGGCACGGCGCAAGCCTCAAGCCTTCACCGGTTGAGTACCGATATAGAAACATTGTTGACTACGCCAAACATACAGACCTGTGTGACTAATTGTGGTGGCTCTGACAGTTGGTGTAAGAAATGTCTCTACCTATTTATAACATCGATGAAGAATTATTTCTCCAACACCTATTCTTTTGTTTCATCGCTTGTCCAAATCTGTGTCTACCAAGGCACAACATTAGTTACTTCAACATGCAACTCGGGAAATAATCTCAACCTTTAGCTTATTTCAATCGACCAGCCGAAAAGCGCTTCATACTTGCTAGCTCATTGTTTGGTTACGTTTCGCTCCAAAGCCGCACTGGTAAAGTGTAACCCATAGAAAACCTCTGGAGATGAAGAAAGAATTAAAGAGATCACAAACCATCAGCGTGTGACATCAGTGGAGATTATAAAGATGTTTCATACAAAGAATTATCCAATAAAAAAGAAATCAAATTTTTTACCAAAAAAACTGCGAACACTCCTTGTTCCTGGTGCAAAAGTTTTGATTTTTTGATTGCAAATTTTTTTCTTCAAATGCATCATTAGATTTTATGTAATTATAGATGTTATATCTACTTCACAAATCTCAGTAGCTGTATAATATCTTTGAAGTTATGAATGTATTTCCTTATTTCCTGCATTTATTGGTCACGCTTGAGACTTAGAAGATATACAAAGATTTTATAGAGTAATGGTGTTACTGTACCAAACAACAATCATGGCAGATTTCACAACAAGTGTCGCCAGTTTCTTGGAGCGATGCCTAAACTCGACTGCTTGAGCATAAAAATAAAAAGATCACGCGTGATTGCTGTATGAACTTGTAACAACCAGCCGAACCCAAAAGGGTGTGAAGCGTGACACATTGTAAAAAAAACTAAATTTAACTTATGCCAAGATTTTGCAATAATATCTGTAAAACCTTGAGCTTTAGACAAGAAGGAAATTAAAATATTTGTAACAGCTACTCTTGAAAATGGTTTCATCCAGTAACTGGAAGGGTTAAATGAACCGCCATTTTGAGCGGTAAGAGCAACAAAATAAATTGAGTTTTCAGAATGCTGTAGAACCCTGTGTAGACATATAGGAATCTGGTTTCCATTACTACTTCGTTCATATGCAGTCGGAGGTTTCGCACTGGAATCGTCTCTTGTTCTATCATCAGTCATCAAAGACTAATTTCCCTTAATATGGCAGCTGATACCAACTTTTTTGGTGTTTAGCACCATCTGGCATGTGCCAGCAGGGAGATTTCAGTGATAATTGTTCTTCCTCAATTATTGATCACAAGATATATGGTAGAAAAATACCATCAGTTGTGTCGCTGTGTACCATCTGAAAAACTTGCTCAACCGTTGCTGCTACCAACTCCTACACAAATAAACTGGCTCAGTGAACATACCAGCGGTTACAAATTTGCATTTAAATAGATTTTGAATATTAATGTAATAGGGTGGGACTAGTAAACTTCTCAAGGCACAAATAAAGTGTTGTCACCGAGGCTAAACAGTAGATATTTAGAGTTTACAAACAAAGGCTAGACAAAAAAGTTGGTTAACTCTATATTTGATATTTTGGAGTTATGAGCAATTCTATCGCAATGCGTCTGATAGGCAGATTGTAGGGTTAACAAGAACTACGAGTTATAAATTTGAAAATACATTTTCTGTGGGTTTACTCAAACAATCTGAGCCTATGCTAGAGTCGTTATATAACATATTATTAAAGTGTTGGTTAATTAAGAAATATAAGCAGTTTTGCATTATTTTATTTTCACAACCTGACGTTTAGTAGTTTGTAATGTAACTGGTCTCGCGTCTAGGAATTTCCACTAAATGAATTTTCGCTTAACAGATATCTGAAAGACAAACTTTAAACAACTTATGAATATGCTTCTATCGTCAAGTGCATCAACTTTTACAGGATGATTTTCAGCTGTTCAAAGCAAAAGGTACCTATTTGTGTCTGAAGCTTTAAGGTCACACCTAAACACAACGTACACGGTCAAATCTTAATTCTAGCGAATTACATGACACAATGACGTTGTGCAACAAAACCAAGCCCTAATGAATCATTCGATGAGACAGAACTGCTTGTCTATATCACAGATATATCAACGTGGGTTGTTGCTTCCATACGTGAGCAAAAGATTGCGGTCACGCTTGGGTGCACAGCAGTCTTAACAGGAACTGCCTGACGTCACAATACCAGCTTTTAATTCACTCCAGCAATGAATAACGGAGCCGCAATTAATGCTCAAAACTGGAATTTAATACGTGCAAAAGGTCACCAAATCCGTTTGTACCAAGTTACTGAGAGATGCAGATATTCCAGGAATGTAATATAGACAACATCAGTCATTCAAGTTGGAGTGTGATGAAACTATAATGTTATTCAATATTGCAAATTTTTAAAATTTATTTAAAAATGATGTTCTCAAAATGATAAAACTTACGCCAATTCATCAATCACATTGAGGTGTCAGTTTAGAAAGATGCCTGTTGCGACAAGAAACTTTGTCAATTTTTTTGTGAATGAATCATTTATGCATGTATTATGAACAATGGAGGAAAACTGGGTATAGGAAAAGATAGCCCATTTGTGGCAACGATATTAGGAGTTACAGCTTTATCCTTCTACCGATTTCAGGCACGGATAAATACCAGGTAAATGTGTGCCTCAGGAAAGCTAAACTCTTTTCAATGGAGATTACTAAAATTATTTAGCGATCAAGGAAATGGAGACACACTTATTTGAGATAATCTTGTGCAAATGGAGTGTGTTCACAAAATATCTCACGGAGTGCAATGGGATACCGGCCACGCTATCCATCAAGGAAATCTTATGATTTGTCACTATTGCCAGATACCTGTACAACGCTCTAACTGGTGCCAGTGAATTATTTTAAACATTATACCAGAACTATGTTGGGTCCGTTTCAGCTGATAGTCAGTCTATGATAGATACAACCTACATGGTAAAACTCACCAGTAAACTATGAAGCAGCACCACTTGGTGGTAAAAGCACTGGCCTACGTGTGCCTAATTCTGAGATCAAACCCTTGACAATCATTGTGAGGTCAGAGAAATATCTATTCATATCTGCTTTTGTAAAGTCTCAATGCAAAGAAAAACAATGTTTTAGCTGGGAGGAGAAGGAGGTTTTCTATGACTGGGCGTAGAGTGGTCTCAGCTTCCACTTTGGTAAATAAGGAAGTTGCCCTTTCTTCTAAGTATGGTGAATAGCGATGGTGTCGACGATGGCTTGGTTAGGGAATCTTGAAGTTTGTGTAGTTCCTAGGCTAAAAAGCTAGCAACATATGGTAATTGTTTTGTATAAATAGCTCTCAGTCTTTTCCTCCCTAGTTCCTTTTCCTTAGCTGTGGTTAAGGAAGGAGGGGGGGGGAGGGGACTGTAATATCAAATAAATAGGGTGGTTTTATTTTCTTTTGGTGTATTCTGTGACTGACTATCCACTAGTGAGTCGGAGTCATTTGGAATAACTACATCTAAAAATCCATAAACTTAAAATTATTTCCTTGTGTCTTTCAACGAATTAGATTTTTGGCAGTGCTATTATTGCCAAACGTTAGTTTGACTAAACCTCATAGAATAATTATGTCTCAGTTGTCTTCTCTCATGGGGCCAACCCTTCTACCCTGTAAGGACATCCAGGAAACCATCCTTATTGCATTATACAAAAAGTATTGTGAAGGTTTGCTTCTAGCATTGGAGAGCTGATGCTGTAAAAATAGTCAAAAAAGTTTATTTAATAATATTAGAAAAACTTGGATTGTTTTAAAGCATTCTCTAGGTCAGACATTATTATTGCTTTAACTCTTAACCTATCAGCCATACCACATACTGTTCCATGTCTATGAATTGTAGAAACTGGTGCAACCACAGACAAATAGGTTGTTTCTAGTGAACTGTTGCTCACTCACAATTTATAAAGTTTGTATGTTGGCTCTGTTTACATAAAACATTTTTTAAAAGTTACTTCCCAACAAAATGATGCTTTAAGTAGGAAGCTTGTAGATAATTATAATTGCATAAATTGTAAAATGTTAACAAAAAGCTAGTTACTGGCAATCAAAAGCAATCATTGTGAGTAGGCGGGTTAGGCCCCACAAAGAGCTGGCAGCAGGCAGCATACTATGCAGGTGGTGCAGTACCTGGAGAAAGGTCTAACTCAACCCCCATCAAGCGTTTGGAGTTCTTAATGGTCTTAGTTAAAAGAATGGGCTCTAGGGTTTTTGTGTAGGCTAATGGTATGACCTTTTTTAAATCACCGCCACCACCTTATCTCAATCCATTGCGTTCTAGCACACCCTTCACCTTCCAGTACACCCTCCTACCTCCTGTACCCTCAAGTCTTTCTCTATAGAGTTATATCTACGTTCCAACCAACCCAAACCAAGAGACAACGTCTTTACCAAGACAATGACAGGTAGATGTGAGAAATTCGGAGTTGCCTGCATTTGAAAAGAGTCTTCGCCCATTAATCCAATTCAAAAACCCATTCTATGAGAATCCTCATTCCTTTCTACACTCATAACTCCACCCTTACCACTCTGAAGTAAAAAATTGAGCTGAAAAAGAAAGAAATCTATAAAGAACAGTTGTCCTCATCTTCTCTTGCGTGAGAGATGTTCTGACATGGTTTGAACATCCAAATTAAGTGCGGAATTGGTAAAAAATTTTGAAATTTGAGTTCGTTTTCCAAGTTTAGGATTTGCCATCACAAACTTTCGTCAGAGTAAAATTTTGAAATTTTTGATATTTTGTGAGTTTATTCTCCAAAAATATCCAATAAACACATGATTGGTTAGGAGACAAGCAAACATCTTAGAAAATAAGCTGACATCTCAGAGTTTGGAGAGAGTGTTTATTTGAATATGTGCATTATTACTGTGTTTGTGGGAAAATTTTCAACCGCTAGTTTAAATGTTGTTTACTATAGACATAGCCATCATGTACATTATTTCCAATATTATCAGAGTGAGCCGAGAGCTTGTCTAGTGCTAGCTTGGAGATAGTCAGAGATAGATTGGTATTAAATAAATATTTTTTGTTATCTTCTTTTCGCTTTATTGTGAACCCTGAGTATAGAGTAGGCAATAAACCATTTGTTATTGCTGAATCTATGGTCAAGCATCTGGTTGCCTCTGAAGGTCACTTTCGCACCCAGGAAGTTGTCGAAAATAAACTCTGACACAGAATTTAGCAATACCTAAAAGTTTACCTGTATATGAAAAATAACTGTGTGGTTATCAGGGAAACTTCTGGGAAGCTTCCAGTACAACTGAGAGTCAGAGTGAGATGGAAACACATCCAGCAAAGTTAAAGTTCCATCACACCGTCCTTTCCCAGTTCATTAAGAGTTGTTTCTGGCCTGCTACATGTAGCTTGAAGTAAATTTTGGTGTAAACCTTCTACATTATTACGAGCTAAATTCTGCCACTCAGATGGATGCTTAGTTTCTCCCTGAATTGATAAAAAGTCTGGACTTCTCAGCAGGTAGAGTGTAATTAGTACCATTGGGCCTAGCCAATGGCTACCTATGGTGCCACTGGACCACCCAATGTAAACACATGTTTGACTTTTTCCGCCAAATCTGGCTTATGCAAATGAAAGGGGCTAACATTCGAATTGACCTTAATGCCAGCAACATTTCAGAGACTAACAAAAAAGTGTTACATGGCCTACATTGGAAGACCCTGCTGCTGTATTTAGATGACGTAATTATCATCTCTCCAGACTTGCAATGATGTGTTCAACATTGACTGAGGTCTTTCAGCACCTACAACATACAGGCAGGACTAAAACTTAAACCCAGTAAAATTGAACTGCTCCAAACAAAGGCTCACTGTCTAGGACATGAGATTCAAGCTGTTGTGGAATGGCCCAATCCCACCAGTCTGAAGGAGCTTCAAGCATTCTTTAAAACTGTGGATTATTACTAGCTACACTTTTTCAGTTTTGCCATAGTTACCAAGCCTCTAACTTGGCTGACCACAAAAGACATAACAATGGACTTAGCAAGGCAGAACAGCAGAGAACATCTCAAAAACTCAAACACAGACTAATAAATAATAGCGTCTGTACTAAGCTGCCCAGAGATTGATAAGAGGCATGTCCTAAATAACAATATCAGCGAGGAAGGAGTTAATGCAATGTAGGTCAAAATTTAGATAGGATGAAAATAAAAAACAATGAAATGAAAAACATCGCTCACAATTATTGCATAACTAGGAAGTACCTTTAGCCATAGTGAGGGCCATACGCCAATTTGGACCTATCGTTATGGTCGCTATTTTTGCCTAAGAAGGAAACACGCTTCTCTAATACGCTCTATTATTGGAAGAGAGAACTGGCAGATCAAATGATAGGACTGCTGAAAATGTTTTCAGAGTTTGGTTACAAATCAGCAAACAAAAATGGTCCTCAGCATCGTAATTTTGATGGAGTGAGCAGACACTGTTCAAAGGACTGCAAACAATTCAGTCACAAACAGCCCAGAGATGAAGGACTCATAAAAAAGAAAGTGAAAGAGCAGAGCTACAGGACGAGACTGGGATCCCCACTCATTCTCTAGTATATTACTCTCCACCCTGGTAATATCTAGCAAAGTCCCTCTCCTTCACTCAGGATGTTTGCCATTTGACAAGCTACTCCCCAAGCTTGTTGAAGCGCACGAGGCAGGGAGGCTCTCCGTGACCCTAACCAGTTTTTAGATGAAGAAAAATGAGCTCACAACTAAGGAAGAGCTGGAATTAGCCAATAGAAAACTCTGCCAACCGGCTCAGAGATTTCAATCTATGCAAATGTGGCCTGACACTAGTAGTAATTAACCAACTTGGTGATGGACCGTCTGCCCCCACACTACAGCTAGCATCAGCTGTTATGTGGAGTACTCATGCTATGATGCACAATGAACAATATCAGACATGGGAGCAGCTCTCTCTTGTTGGCATTGACTGATAGCTGTAGTAGAGATACAAAGAATTACAAAAATATGTGAAATCTGCCAAGTAGCAAAAGATGTGAGGCTACTACCTAATGTCTCTTGCAAGGGAATGCATGCCGACAAACTATGGCAAAAGTTGGCAATCAAAAATTTAAAAATGAACAATAAAATGCTGAAAAACTTCTTTTGACCTTTACTATAAGATAGGTCACACAAGGAGTGGAATTTAATCATCATGCGTAATATGAAGTCATTCCAAGATACCTTTCTCCACCTCCCAACACTACAACAGAAGAGAGCAAATTTTGTTGATGATGTGGAGAAGATGAGACTACCAAATCA
The DNA here is from genome assembly GCA_945261195.1 of Cryptosula pallasiana. Lineage (NCBI taxonomy): Eukaryota > Metazoa > Bryozoa > Gymnolaemata > Cheilostomatida > Cryptosulidae > Cryptosula > Cryptosula pallasiana. The sequence continues at coordinate 19,017,421 of OX183130.1, forward strand.
AATCTCATATCATCTGTCTAGGAAAGATTATCTACCAGTGCATTTCTATGCACAGAGACTGAAGGAGCAACTACAACAGGTTTACAAAACTCTTCAAGAGGCCTAGTGCAGCTGACTAGGGCACTAGGGCAGAGATGGCATAAAGAAATCAGTATTTGCCTGGCAAGATGAAGTTTGGTTGGCAAATGGGTAAAGGAGGAGAAGTAAGAACCAGAAATTGCAGGCTATGTTCAAAAGATCAGATCAGTTGGAAGAGGCACTTGATATCATGCTGTGGGCCACCATCCATAAAAAAGATCGTACCTTAAACTGTGTAAACCTGTATCGACCCCAGAGGATAGGCATTCCCAGCACTGGAACCAGCAAGGAGACCAAACGTGAAGTCAGCCACAAGGAGAAAACAAAGTGTGGTTGAACAAGACCTAGACAAGGTTTTCTCTTTCAGTTAGCACACAACTGAGAGAGGTATGGAACCTGAAAGAGAGCAAACCCTGAATCAAATGAAGTTGTCTTGATGAGACATGTCAATCTAGCTAAAAACATGAAAGTTATAAGATGTCTGTTCAATACCATCACCCCTTTGGCTAGACTGCCAACAGCCCCTTGAGCCAAAATAGGTAAACAACCTTGAGGAAATGTGGGGTCATTGCTGGGATATGAACAACCTGTATTTCATCAAACAAAAGTAAGAGAAAATTTTGAAAAAGAAGCACAAATGGCATGGTGCTACATCCACACTACCTATCAGTGTCCATGGTCAAATCTACTGAGACAGCAGCTGCCAAACCCCAGAACTGCTTCATTAAGCAAATATGAGAAGTGAGTTTCTCTGGGATATATATCCTCACAGGATACCAACCCCTTGGCCTCTTGTAATAATGGAGAAATAACCCAGGCCAGCATGAATGCATTGTCCTCCTAAAATATAGGAGACCCCATTCTTCTTTAAACAGACAGCTTTGCAACAAATGCTACCACCTACTGATGCAGAGAACCAAGAAAATAGAGAAAGAACACCGCAGCAACTAAAGTAGCTGGCAAGAAACCAGACTCATCAGATGTTCCAAAAATCTCAATTGCAGTGTATACCCCATTCAACATTTATAATGTGGACAACTTTTCAGAATTCTTGCCTCTAGAGGTGACATCTGGGAGTGTATTATACCCTAATGCTTCCAAAACTTCTACCACCTGTAAACCTGCAGGAGTGTCTACTTACATGTACCTCATACATCATACCACAGTCCAAACTGACAGCTAAAAGAAAGAACCCAGAACAGGAGAAAATGAAAATACTTGGTGGAGTTTGTAGACTTGGAAGAAACACCACCTTTGAACTGTTCACTCTTGAAAAGGTGGAGCCTATCATTTAATGTGTTGGTACGTATGAAAATATAATAAATTGTTTGTAATTGCTTGATATTTAAGTAATGTGATTTGCTATTTCTTTATTTGGGTTGTCTGTATCCTGAGTGAGTATTATGAAATGACAGGCAAGGTATATTGCCTGGGAGAAGCTAATTGAATTTTGTCTTGGATTGTTGGTCTTTTACCTGTCAGTAGAAACAAACTTGCCAACTTATAACTTTGTGTTGTTTCTAAAGCCTGGGGCAGTCGTTTCGAGTAGTGAGTATTGAAGTTCAAGTTGTGGAGAGTGGAGAGGAGGCTGTAGAGGTATTCTAACTCTGGATGGAATCTTGGGACAGCTGGGAAACAGAGGATTCTGGGTACTCAGGAACCACCATCTATATTATTTTGTAAGCCTTATCAATATTTTTTCCTATATATTCTTTGAGACTAAAACTGTCAATGATGCAGCTGCTCTTTTAAATAAAATCAAGCGTAGTATGTGTCTATTCACTTTGACCAGCCGCTTTGGTGTGATGGAATAGAGTTGGTATACCGTGACAAACAACCACGCAGATCAGATGTCAAACACAACCAGCCAGTGACCAATGCTCGGTTTACGCTAGTACGATACGAAACACGGTAACAAATTGTAACAGTTACTCTCCGGTACTGTTCCGCACCAAAGTGCCTGTTCAGACGATCGTTTGTCTAGCGCATTAATTCCGTATCCGTATTAAAACACTTTGGGCCCCGTTTCAGTTTTGAAGTGATACGGAACCGGTATTGGTGCGAGCTTACTTGAACAGCTGGCAATTTCGCTGCGAACTTCGGTGTTCACATTTGTACAAAGTGCGCATAGCGCATCAGTGTAAACGAGGCCCAAGTCAGTTAGACAGCTAAGCTGACAGCCTGATGCTGGTCTCACCTTTCAGGTAATAATTGGCAAGTTATTGCTTGGTGTCATGCTTCTTCTAGCTTACAGGCAGTGCAGATGGCACTACTGACTGTGACCATTGCTGTCATTGCAGAGTCCTGCACAGTATTATGAATGACAGGATGGATGCCATAGCTGCTATACTAGATCAACGAATGACACTTTTGCCTGCTCAGGAGTTGTCACACCTTGAACTATCAAAAGCCGCAGCCCGTTTCCTGCGGCTTTTGATAGTTCAAGGTGTGACAACTCCTGAGCAGGCAAAAGGGTCATTCGTTGATCTAGCTGCTATACCTGTTATGTATTACATTATGTGTGGTAGAAACAATTAAGTTTAATTACACAAACAAGATGTGTATTACAAAAGTGAACAAGTGTAACCACTACAAGTAGATACAGATATATTATAAATGAAAAATAGACCCGAGCCTGTCTGTGACACAAGATGAAAAGGTAGCAGGGACAATCACAGACATCGCCCCAGATTGCAAGCAATCTGCCTCTTCCCGATTATCTGTTTGTTTTATCAGATAATCTCTACCAGACCAACGACATACACATAAAATATAATAATGATGTAACAAGGATGAATAAACTTGGTTGGCTAGTGGATTAACCATTCTCTATCATTGTACTCTTTTTAGACAATTCCATTGTGAGAGGTTGTTGAACTGCTTTACATCCAGTAACAAGCTGTGAGAGTTCAGGGATGGGTTGATCTACCTGACACTGATCAGTGTATGCCCCTCCACCTGCCACAATCAAGGAGAATACTTGGTAAAGCGGTTAATACGGTCTTATCTAAGTATGCTCTATGGAACTTACATTCAATCGCACAAGCTTTGACCTCCATGTGACGTTTTAGTGTAATGTATAGGTATGCTCATAGTTTTGTGAAAATGTTCAGTTTTTATTGTCAATAATGAAAACTAATGGCAGCCTAATAATAATTACTCTTCCATTAAGATACAACATTTATATACTCTATTCAACTCTAAAAGTTAGATATAGAATCAATCAAGGCTGGACATGTAGTGTATATTCACAACAACACATCGTAACGATATCTCGTACGAACCCGTATTACAATTGATCCCATTACATAATCCTACACCTTGTAGTTGATTGTGTACCCGTTGTTCTAGAGCTTTCTAGAGCTTATATATGTTATGTCATATTACAAGAGTTTACCTGAGATAAAAAATCAAATAAAGCGCAAAACTATCATGCTATTAAAAAAATATATAAAATTAGTTATATTGCACTATTTTTACAAAAAAAGGGCTGATGTCTACAAATGTAAAAATTTAGTGATAGTAAAACTAATAAAGGTTAAATTCTTTGTTAGCCATTGTGAGAATACATAATGTGTTATATTGTTTACTTATAAATAACCATAGTTTAGTGATAAAATAATAATTAATTGCCCACTTCAGTAGTAAATAATTTTAGCTTTTGGTTAGTATTAACAGCTTGATAAATAAATAATTAAGACAAAATTTAATAAATGATGGTAATAATAATTAATCTAATAAGTAACACAGTTGATGCGATTTACTTCAACTAAAGATTGATTGATATGGTGAAATCCATTAATTAAATGTGGTTTATTACATAATTGTGTTGGAACAAAAGATATGAGGAAGGTAAAATAACACAAATGTAACAGTTGTTTCATTAAACAATAAGTGTTGTGATTAGTTTACTCTAATTGAAGATGAAGTACTTTGACAAACACAACAACTACTAGTTAGTTTATCCATTAACTAGTTCTATGTGGTAAAATTAAAGGTATAAAGAGAATCAAATAACACAAATGTAACAAATGAGTAATTACTATGATGTTCTGAGGAAAGTTTAGACTGGGTTCTACTACACAGGTGGAATCTTACTTACCTTTACCTTGTGCTAACCATTGAAGTATTCAACTTAAAACTATAACAAGAGGAATGTTTTGGTTGTGTGTATAAATATATTTACATATACTTGTATGTGTCAGTTGGCTATAATAGTGTAATACATCCAAAGTATCTAAGGAGCTGTGAAACACTGTGTTAGCACCAAGTAGGGATAACTCCCCAGTAGATACATTCAGGACATGGAGAGCTGTCTCTGATTATCTGGTTAAAAAGCTCTATCGCCGGTAGGTTTGCCGCCACCTGCCGTGCTGCGTGTTATAAAACATGACAGGAATCCAACAGCCCTAAAAGCTGCAAACAAGCAGCAAGTGATGCACAAAGAGTTTAAATGGCAACCAAACGGCACAAGAAACAAAAGGAGTTGTTTAACTTTTACGTATAACTTTATTTGATAATAAATGGCAAGAACTGAACTCTAATTGACTGTCAGCTGTTACACCATTGTTGAGGTTGTGTCTATACTCATATTATTCATGATTTTCTCACCCAATCGATTTATGGGTAACTGAAATTGACTTCACTTACCTTTTTATGAGACAAAGTCAAGTGGCATCGCTACTGTTGCCATTGGTTAATTAAGTTCAGTTACATTACCATATGCCTATTGTTATGGAGTTATCCTACCTTGGTTGCGTATAACAAATGCAACTAAAGATGAATACCGCCCTAATCAATAGTATCAAATACAATATGGCACCTCGCAGCATTGCCGAGTTTTTTACTTTAAATAACAAAACACTGTGCTTAGTAAAGTTAACAGTAAATAAGAGAAGATATGTGATATTAAAATTATACATATGCAGGAGACAATTTACTAAACATAAATATAACAGGGTTTTGAAACTAGACTACTATATCTACAAACTGGTGAATTAAATTATATCAAAACTAAAAGTTAGAGTTTATCAACTGAAACTAAATAAAAAAATGTTGTTTTTCTTTTTATGTGTTGTACTTACTACTGTAAGTCAAAGTTATTGTTGTAACAAGCTTATCTTAACTGTATCTACAAATTTCGTATTATATGTTTATAATAATTGCTGATTTTTGATATTTTGTATAATAAATCTTTCGTTTGATAAAATTGTTGCAATAGATTGATTATTATTTTGCTATATATATTTATTATAGTTTTTTTGAATCAAATTGAGTTAAAATGATTAAATAGTTAACACAATAAATTCATTAAAATCATTGCCATAGTTGTGGTATATAAACTGATGTAAAAATCTTTACAGAGAACTGATAAAAGTTTTACTTACCTTGAGTTTTTAACTGGAGCTCTAAAACCAGATAACATACACTTCAACAAATTGTATGCATCTCAGCATGTATTAACAAATACATGTATTATTACATAATGTTGTAATGACTGATAATTTTGACTTCAATTATAAATCCATAAATCTGATGTACAACAACCAAAATATCTGTACAAGTTATGTCACCAATAATATATTAAACATGTATTGATTATTACATCATAACTGCAGGTGTGAATAACATAGAATTACCTTCTTATAGCAATCAGTAACCTACTTTAGATTCATAATATTTTGTATCTTGAATAACAAAAAAAAACAAGTACGTTACTTCTTACTAGCTTACTACTGATAATTACACAATAAATACACTGGACACTCTCCATTAAGATACAACATGTATATACTCTATCCAACTCTAAAAGTTGGATATAGAATCAATCAAGGCTGGACATGTAGTGTATATTCACAACAACACATCGTAACGATATCTCGTACGAACCCGTATTACAATTGATCCCATTACATAATCCTACACCCTGTAGTTGACTGTGTACCCGTTGTTCTAGAGCTTTCTACAGTTTATATATGTTATACTATAATTGATGAGGTTACTTTAAAAATAAATAAAAAGGTGATTATAACAACTATTTATGTTTCAATAGCCATTTCAATGCCTAAATATACTGATTCTGATAAGGTGTTACAATAATTATTAATCACTCCACAAAAACCTAAGAGTAAACAATGTAAGTGATAGAAACCATTACTTTACCAGGATAGCAGTCATTTTCTCTATTGGATGTTTGCCAGCGATAAAAAGCACCAGATGACATGTTTAGATTTCCAACATGGTTCAGCTGGTGGTAAAACAACTCCAACACCAACTGGGATTGGCCTGATACAGACCTTTTACAGATTTTGTTTTTTATTCTGTAAGGATGCCAGTTTCACCCTTCCCACCGGTACAAGTGGGATCTGACGGTTTAGTCGCCGACAGGTCGACCCATGAAACAGGTGGTACCGGGTTCATGGTTACCGGTAGCAGGTTGTAGTGCCTGACCTGACCTTTCCCTGAGAGTATATGAGTGAATAAACTGTATTAGTAGTATGGTATATAGTTTACAGTAGTAGTGGTATTATGTGTACTAGTAGTAGTAGTATTTATTGCACTGAACCATTGCAGTAACAGTATTAATTATAATAAAAAATTGTGTGTATAGGTTACACAAAATAATCAAGTATAAAAAGAAAAAATTATTACTTAATTACTAAGAATAAATAAATAAATGAAAGTAACCACCTCAAGTAAATACAAAAATATTATTAATAAAAAATCGACCCGAGCCTGTCTGTGACACAAGATGAAAAGGTAGCAGGGACAATCACAGACATCGCCCCAGATTGCAAGCAATCTGCCTTTTCCCGATTATCTGTTTGTTTTATCAGATAATCTCTACCAGACCAAAGACATAGAGATAAACAAGAATGGATAGACTCGGTTGGCTATATTAGCCTTTCTCTATCGTTGCACTCCTAGACAGTTCCTTTGTGAGAGGATGTTGAACTGTTTTACACCAGCTATGAGAGTTCTGCTGTATCATGGAGTGGATGGGTTGTTGTACAAAACTAGAAGTTATGCAGCGAGTGTGTTAATTTTTGAGTTGAAGCGTTGAAGGTGAACGGAATATCTCCTGAATATTGTATACAACTTCTTTAATACGGTCTTATCTAAGTATGCTCTGTGGAACTTACATTCAATCGCACAAGCTTTGACCTTTAAGTGACGTTACGGTATATTTTATAACTATGCTCATAGTTTTGTGAAAATGTTCAGTTTTTATAGTCAATAAAAAACTTAATAACAGGTAACCTAATTATAATTACTCATCCATCAAGATACAACATGCATAGACTCTATTCAACTCTAAAAGTTAGATATAGAATCAATCAAGGCTGGACATGTAGTGTATATTCACAACAACACATCGTAACGATATCTCGTACGAACCCGTATTACAATTGATCCCATTACATAATCCTACACCCTGTAGTTGATTGTGTACCCGTTGTTCTAGAGTTTTCTAGAGTTTATATATGTCATATTACAGGAGTTCATCTGAAGCAGAAAGTTAAATAAACTAAAACACTATCAAGCTAAGAGATAAATATACAAAGATATTGATGGTTATTTTCACAAAAAACAAAAGGGCCTATGTATTAATGTAAAAAGTTATTAATACTAAGACTAATAAAGGTTATATTGTTTGTTAGCCATTATGAGAATATATAATGTGTTGTATTGTTTACTTATAAATAACCATAGTTTAGTGATAAAATAATAATTTATTGCCCAGTTCAGTAGTATATAATTTGAGAAACACAAGCTGTTGGTTAGTATTAGTATTACCAGCTTGATAAATAAATCATTAAAACCGATTTGATGTTATTGATATCAAATAAAAATAATTTTATGTGATCAAACTCAGTAATTACATCTGGTTTATTACATAAATGTGGTGAAACCGAAAGATATGATGAAGGTAAAATAATACAAATGTAACAGATGTTTCATAAAGCAATAAGTGTTGTGATTAATTTACTCTAATTGAAGATGAAGTACTTTGACAAACACAACAACTACTAGTTAGTTTATCCATTAACTAGTTATATGTAGGATAATTAAAGGTATAAAGATAATCAAATAACACAAATGTAACAAATGAATAATTACTCTGATGTCCTGAGGGAAGTTTAGACTGGGTTCTACTACAAAGATGGAATCTGACTTACCTTCACCTTTTGCTAACCATTGAAGTATTTACCATAGAGCTATAACAAGAGGAATGTTTTGGTTGTGTGTATAAATATATTTACATATACTTGTATGTGTCAGTTGGCTATAATAGTCTAATACATCCAAAGTATCTAAGGAGCTGTGAAACACTGTGTTAGCACCAAGGAGAGATAACTCCCCAGTAGATACATTCAGGACCTGGAGAGCTGTCTCTGATTATCTGGTTAAAAATCTTTATTGCCAGTAAGTTTGCCGCTGCCTGCCATGCTGCCTGTTCTATGACATGACAGCAGCCAGTCAGCTAAAGATGGTTACTACTAAGGAAGCTGCCAACAAGCAGCAAGTGATGCGCAAAGAGTTTAAATGGCGACCAAACGGCACAACAAACAAAAGGAGTTGTTCAACTTTTATGCATTACTTTATTTGATGATAAATGGCAGGAGATGAACTCTAATTGACTGTCAGCTGTTATACCATTTTGGAGGTTCTTTCTACATTAGTATAATTTCTAGGTATACTCATAGTTTTGTCAAAATGTTCAGTTTTTATTGTCAATAATAAAATTAATGGCAGCCTAATAATAATTAATCCTCAATTAAAATACAACATGTATATACTCTATCCAACTCTAAAAGTTAGATATAGAATCAATCAAGGCTGGACATGTAGTGTATATTCACAACAACACATCGTAACGATATCTCGTACGAACCCGTATTACAATTGATCCCATCACATAATCCTACACACTGTAGTTGACTGTGTACCTGTTGTTCTAGAGCTTACTAGAGTTTATATATGTCATACTATAAATTATGAGATTGTTTTAAAACAAAATGAAAGAGTAATTATAATAAATATTTATGTTTTAATGGCCATTTTAATTTCTAAATAAACGGATTCGTAAAAGGTATTACAATAATTATTAATCACCCCACAAAAATTTGTGAGTGAGTAGACCATGTAAGTGATAGAAACCATTACTTTACCAGGATAGCAGTCACTTTCTCTATTGGATGTTTGCCAGCAATTACAAGCAGCAGACGACAGTTTAGAGTTCCAACATGGTGCAGGTGGTGGTAAAACAACTCCAACACCAACTGGGATGGCCTGATACAGACCTTTTACAGATTTTGTTTTTTATTCTGTAAGGATGCCAGTTTCACCCTTCCCACCGGTACAAGTGGGATCTGACGGTTTAGTCGCCGACAGGACGACCCATGAGACAGGTGGTACCGGGTTCATGGTTACCGGTAGCAGGTTGTAGTGCCTGACCTGACCTTTCCCTGAGAGTATATGAGTGAATAAACTGTAAAAGTAGCATTATATGTACTTTACACTTTTGGTGGTATTATAATGTATGTACTAGCAGTAGTAGTACTAGATTTACTAGTAGTAGTATTGTATGTACTAGTAGTATTAGTATTATATGTACTAGTAGTAGTATTATATGTACTAGTAGTAGTATTATATGTACTAGTAGTATTAGTATTATATGTACTAGTAGTATTAGTATTATATGTACTAGTAGTAGTATTATATGTACTAGTAGTAGTAGTATTATATGTACTAGTAGTAGTATTATATGTACTAGTAGTAGTAGTATTATATGTACTAGTAGTAGTAGTATTATATGTACTAGTAGTATTAGTATTATATGTACTAGTAGTAGTATTATATGTACTAGTAGTAGTATTATATGTACTAGTAGTAGTAGTATTATATGAACTAGTAGTAGTATTATATGTACTAGTAGTAGTATTATATGTACTAGTAGTAGTATTATATGCACTAGTAGTAGTAGTATTATATGTACTAGTAGTACGATTAAAAAACGTTAAAGTATTTGTTGATGCGCACACTTTAAAAACCTGATTATCAACACGGCGATAATACGGTGGTTAAAATGCACTTTGAACTTGAATGTCAACGTTGAGCATATAAAAATGATTGATCCAGAGTGCCTGTATCATATCAGTTGTGCTGATGACAAAACATACAAATGTACAGATGCTGGCAGCACTCCCAGCTGACGAACCAAAGCTTTACACTCTCCACAATAGAATAGAGCGTTCTCTCCATCACTGAGATTTTTAACTTTGACCTTTTGCGTGTAGAATTATTGTTATAGTTTATTTAATGTTATAGGCCCCATAGCAACACTTGACGATATTGTAGCGTTTTTGTTTAAAATGTAATGAGGCTGTTAAAGGTTGTAAAAAGCAGCCGAAGCCCTGGTCCATTCAGGAGTGGATAGATGAAAAAATGATAAACAAAACTGTTTTCCTACTCTACAACAGCTCAAGTTTGCCTTATCAAAGAGTGGAAAAATCTTTTTGTGCCAAAATAGTTATTGTTGCTGTTATTAAGAAAGATCACTCTGTCCTTGTATACACTCCTTCATTGCATACACCCCTACTGTACATACACCCCTTCATAATATATACCTCTTCCTTATATCCACTCCTTGCATCTCTGTATATAGGCACCAAAAAAGCTTTGCACAAGAGTTAATAGCTATAAAAAAGCTTTAATTTTATTTATTTAAATGCACATTTTTCACAAACAATAATATTAGTATTTACTATTTGTACCAATTCATCTCATCCTAACACGCGCCAAGTCTATTTATTAGTCAATCATTGATTAATATACACATACGTCCCAGTAATACACACACACCTGGCCTGGAACTAAACTACAAAACAGAACAAGGCTTACTGGAACAGTTTATTAAATCTACCGAGCATAAGCTGGTGAAGCCCGCGTCAAGAAGTTGTCCTTTCAAGATGTAAATAGACAGACACCGATAGGAGACCTTCACCTCAGACACTTCTCTCACTGCAGCAAGTGCGGCGTTCATCAAACTCGATCGGATCTCTCCTGATTGGTACTAAAAATGATGGTATGGTGTCTCAAGCTTCAGTGTCTGGTGAATGTCACTGAATGTTTGACAGCTTAAATGGAGCACCAGTAATGCATATAGTATGTATGGTAGCTCAGACCATTTCGTGTTTTGCGTTTTAAAATGTCTGAACGATTTTCAAACCGTTTGAAGGCGTTTGAAATAGTCTGAAGTTTTGCAAATCATCTGAACTCTTTGTGAAATTGTTCATACGCTTTGGAAATTCCTACCTGATTTGCTAGTTCGTTTCATTGATCATAGATTTCTAGTCCATGTACGAACAGTTGAACTTTCTATGAATATAATATTATCTTTATTTATTGAATATTACTTGTTTTATAATATTTCAAATTATATATGCAGCCTAATTATATCTGTAAACAATTAATTTTAGAGATCATATTTAACAACAGTTTTACACAGTTAATTAATTTGCTTCAATATCTATTGATCTACTTCTATCTTGGTAATGTTGAGTAGAGGCTAAAACAAAATGATGGTGATCGCTTTGGTCCGAAAGCCATGTGCTTTGCAAATCTATGCAACTATTTCAAGAGAGTTTAGATTATTTTAATACGGCTCAGACTATTTAAAAATGGTTCACACGGTTTGTAAATAGTTCAGACTCTTTCTAAAGCATTCATACGGCTTGTAATTTTCTAAATCAGTTCTAAACAATTTGAATTATTTGCAAAACAACTATAAGCTTTGCAAAATTTACGGTTGTTAGTCAGAAATAAAGTTTTATTGCATGAAACCGTGAAACTGCCTGGTGCGGCAATTTATTTATTATAATCAACAAACCGTTTTTAAACATCATTTCTACTGCTGTATACTACTATATACTACTGTATACTACTGTATAGTACTGTATACTACTGTATACTACTGTATACTACTGTATACTACTGTATACCACTGTATACTACTGTATACTACTGTATACTACTGTATACTACTGTATACTACTGTATACTACTGTATACTACTGTATACTACTGTATACTACTGTATACCACTGCATACTACTGTATACTACTGTATACTACTGTATACTACTGTATACCACTGTATACTACTGTATACTACTGTATACTGCTGTATACTACTGTATACCACTACATACCAGTGTATACTACTACATACTACTGTATACTACTGTATACTACTGTATACTATTGTATGCTTCTGTATACTGCTGTATACTACTGTATACTACTGTATACTACTATATACTACTGTATACTACTGTATAGTACTGTATACTACTGTATACTACTGTATACTACTGTATACTACTGTATACCACTACATACCAGTGTATACTACTACATACTACTGTATACTACTGTATACTACTGTATACTACTGTATACTATTGTATGCTTCTGTATACTGCTGTATACTACTGTATACTACTGTATACTGCTGTATACTGCTGTATACTACTGTATACTACTGTGTACTACTGCATACTACTGTGTACTACTGCATACTACTGTATACTACTGTATACTACTGTATACTGCTGTGTACTACTGCATACTACTGTATACTACTGTATACTACTGTATACTGCTGTGTACTACTGCATACTACTGTATACTACTGTATACTACTGTATACTACTGCATACTACTGTGCACTACTGCATACTACTGTATACTACTGTATACTACTGTATACTACTGTATACTACTGTATACTACTGAATACTACTGTATACTGCTGTATACTACTGTATACTACTGTGTACTACTGCATACTACTGTATACTACTGTATACTACTGTATACTGCTGTATACTACTGCATACTACTGTATACTACTGTATACTACTGTATACTGCTGTATACTACTGTATACTACTGAATACTACTGCATACTACTGCATACTACTGTATACTACTGTATACTACTGCATACTACTGTATACTGCTGTATACTACTGTATACTACTGTATACTACTGTGTACTACTGCATACTACTGTATACTACTGTATACTACTGTATACTGCTGTATACTGCTGTATACTACTGTATACTACTGCATACTACTGCATACTACTGTATACTGCTGTATACTACTGTATACTACTGTATACTACTGTATACTACTGTATACTACTGTATACTACTGTATACCACTACATACCAGTGTATACTACTACATACTACTGTATACTACTGAATAATACTATGTACCACTGTGTACTACCGTATACTACTGAATGCTACTACCTATTACTGTATACTACTACATACTACTGTATACTATTACATACCACATTATATTAGACATATGTACAATTACATACTATTATTGTATACAATTACATACTATTATTGTATACATGTACATACTATTATTGTATACATGTACATACTATTATTGTATACATGTACATACTATTATTGTATACAAGTACATACTATTATTGTACGCAAGCACATACTACTATTGTTTACAAGCACATACTACTATTGTATACAAGTACATACTATTATTGTATACATGTACATACTATTATTGTATACATGTACATACTATTATTGTACACAAGTACATACTATTATTGTATACATGTACATACTATTATTGTATACATGTACATACTATTAATGTATACAAGTACATACTATTATTGTATACAAGTACATACTATTATTGTACACATGTATATACTATTATTGTATACATGTACATACTATTAATGTATACAAGTACATACTATTATTGTATACAAGTACATACTATTATTGTATACATGTACATACTATTATTGTATACATGTACATACTATTATTGTATACAAGTACATACTATTATTGTATACAAGTACATACTATTATTGTATACAAGTACATACTATTATTGTACACAAGTACATACTATTATTGTATACAAGTACATACTATTATTGTATACAAGTACATACTATTATTGTATACATGTACATACTATTATTGTATACATGTACATACTATTATTGTATACAAGTACATACTATTATTGTATACATGTACATACTATTATTGTATACAAGTACATACTATTATTGTATACAAGTACATACTATTATTGTATACAAGTACATACTATTATTGTATACAATTACATACTATTATTGTATACAAGTACATACTATTATTGTATACATGTACATACTATTATTGTATACATGTACATATTATTGTATACATGTACATACTATTATTGTATACAAGTACATACTATTATTGTATACAAGTACATACTATTATTGTATACAAGTACATACTATTATTGTATACAAGTACATACTATTATTGTATACAAGTACATACTATTATTGTATACAAGTACATACTATTATTGTATACAAGTACATACTATTATTGTATACATGTACATACTATTATTGTATACAAGTACATACTATTATTGTATACAATTACATACTATTATTGTATACAAGTACATACTATTATTGTATACATGTACATACTATTATTGTATACATGTACATATTATTGTATACATGTACATACTATTATTGTATACAAGTACATACTATTATTGTATACAAGTACATACTATTATTGTATACAAGTACATACTATTATTGTATACAAGTACATACTATTATTGTATACAAGTACATACTATTATTGTATACATGTACATACTATTATTGTACACAAGTACATACTATTATTGTATACAAGTACATACTATTATTGTGTACATGTACATACTATTATTGTATGCATGTACACTCATTAATATAATATGAACACGGAGCTGAAAAGTTCATCATTCTTATTCATACCGATTTTAGAATGTTTTCTTGCTGGGAGTTGTCCTTTCTTTTTGTAGGATTAGAACATTCGATCCTTTCATTCTGGTAGTTCTGTCATTGCTGTTGGAGCTCTCACTGAAAACTCTACTCAGATCCCATTTGGATGTCACTAAAAGTATAAGTTTCCTATATAAACCCTCTCTAGCTGTTGCACTTTTTGTCTCTATGAAATAGTTAAATGAAGTTTTTCTAACCATTAAACACATCCTTGGTTGAGTGCACTTGTGCTTTTATGGAAAACACGAATTTTTTTTGGGTAGCGTTTCATTGCCGAGTGCAAGGATTCCCTCACCAGACACGTTCAACCATACTCTGTCCATCACCAGTTTATCACTAAAATGTATTGTCTTCCTTCACTCATCACTTCAGTGGTAGCTGTTTTCTCATTGGCTTGATTCATCATCAAAAGTAAACTGCAATTAGCGGGTTCAAACTTGCAAGTTATTGATGAAACTGGCAGCATTTCTACACGTTCATAGAAATGTCAATTCCAAATTTTTCATGTATTCTCACCCAATGCAGCTGTTGTGAAGTTTTGAAGAGCTGGGTGGACCGTCATAAAAATGGAAGCCGCACTAGCAAATTATTACCTGTAAATATATATGGAGAAGCTTGTCACATACTTTTTATTTTACCTATCAGGTGCGTTTGCTATCAGGTGTTGAGGAACTTTGGCCTGTGCAGTCACTATTTATTGTGTCAACCAGGAACAATAAGTTATGTTGAAATAGGTCCCTATCTGCTATCCAAGAACCAATTACTAACATGGTTTGAGCATTGCATAGATCAATGGCATGTAGAGCGATACAGTAATAGAGTTACACTTTGGATATCATATCCATTACATCTCCATTGATAGACGGACCAGAGCGCCAGCCTCCATGTTGTTATAACAATTATCAGCTCTTGCTTGATGTTGTATGCACTCAGACACTTTTGTTGTACATATAAACTTACCAATTTTAACTCTTCTTGTAGATAGTGACTTGAAGCAAGAACTTTTACAGCGTTCTTCTTGCATGAGAGGTAATAAAGTAGCATTCGTGTTTGTACTAGGCAGCTCTCGATTTCATAGGAATGGAAAAATTGCTAACACCCCAAGCAAAGGTTACTGGTATGGAGCTATGCCAACAATGTAACACAATGTATGTATGTAACACAATAACTTTGGTATTTGTATGTGATTGGTTGTCACTTGTGAGTTAACCAATGAGCTGCCATTGCTCATAACATTTACTTGATGATAAAACTACACCAAGTCAAAGAGAATATTACTATTATCTTTGACCAAGTCTGTACACAGAAAATCATTGAGACTGCAATAAGACAGCGTGAAATGCTAGTATAAACGGGGAATATAAATATATTTGTGCTACAAGATTTTATTCCTAATATATACATAAATAGTTTATTCAACAATATATTCATAGAGGAGTGAGATACATAGAAATGGACGGTGTGTTGAGCATATGTATTGTAAGGTCAAGGTCACTATTAGCATTTCCTTCTGCTGACTTATAAATCAGCACATAGCCTGGGATTCATGATGACGTAACACTTGTTTTCAGATTAGCCTGAGCTTGTTGGGATTTCAATTCTTCAGTTCGTTGTTCTTCTTCAATTCTCAATCGCTCTTGTAGGTCTTTCCTCCACTGTAGAAAGTAAACCAAATACGCATGTATACAGAGACTACCTGTACAGAGAGATTACCTGTATACAGAGACTACCTGTACAGAAAGATTACCTGTATACAGAGACTACCTGTACAGAGAGATTACCTGTATAGAGAGACTACCTGTATACAGAGACAACCTATACAGAGAGACTACCTGAATAGAGAAACCACCTGTGTAGAGAGATTACCTGTACAGAGAGACTACCTGTATAGGGAGACCACCTGTATAGAGAGACTACCTGTACCGAAAGACTACCTGTATAGAGAGATTACCTGTATACAGAGACAACCTATACAGAGAGACTACCTGAATAGAGAAACCACCTGTGTAGAGAGATTACCTGTACAGAGAGACTACCTGTATAGGGAGACCACCTGTATAGAGAGACTACCTGTACAGAAAGACTACCTGTATAGAGAGATTACCTGTATACAGAGACAACCTATACAGAGAGACTACCTGAATAGAGAAACCACCTGTGTAGAGAGATTACCTGTACAGAGAGACTACCTGTATACGGAGACCACCTGTATAGAGAGACCACCTGTACAGAGAGACCACCTGTACAGAGAGACTACCTGTATAGGGAGACTACCTGTACAGAGAGACCACCTGTATAGAGAGACCACCTGTACAGAAAGATTACCTGTACAGATACACTACCTATATAGAGAGACCACCTGTATAGAGAGATTACCTGTATAGAGAAACCACCTGTATAGAGAGATTACCTGTATAGAGAAACCACCTGTATAGAGAGATTACCTGTATAGAGAAACCACCGGTATAGAGAGATTACCTGTATAGAGAAACCACCGGTATAGAGAGATTACCTGTATAGAGAAACCACCTGTATAGAGAGATTACCTGTATAGAGAAACCACCTGTATAGAGAGATTACCTGTATAGAGAAACCACCTGTATAGAGAGATTACCTGTGTAAAGAGACTACCTGTATAGAGCGACTGCCTGCATAGAGAGAACACACAAATAGGGACCACAAACTAGAATTACCTGATCCTCCACAATCCTCATCAGATCTTTGCTAGTTCTAGAGTTAAAGTCAGGGATTGGTGGCTGGTCCGTTAGCTCAGCCAATTTGCTCTCTTCCCTACAACATGAATATATATAGTCATAAGTTTTTTAGAGATCAAATAGATGCAATTAAGCAACAGGTAAGGTGTTATATGCCTCACCTTAATGTTGTACGTCTAACAGCAGGTTTGGAGACTGGAGGTTGCTTTGGAAGTGACTTCCTGGTAGGTTTGCTCGGTGAAGTTGTAACTATCGGTACTGGAGGAAGGTATCTCTTTGATAAACCACTAGCCAACCTACTACCTGCATTGCTTCCACACAGACTAGTGGACTTGGCCATCTTTGTGTCTTTTGTTTGGTGTTTAACTGCAACCTAGCAACAAGTAACTAATACTAAGTCCCTATATATGCAGCTATACAACTAGTAGTACAACTAGTAATTGTACCCAAGCAGTATCAAACCTATAAAACACCCACTTGTCCCACTTTGAGGGCCTCCAGCACTCTTTCATCTCTCTCGTGTGCATTGGCATCCATCAGAGCTCTCCATGCAATATTTAATAGACCATCGGCCATCTTGTCACCTTGCAAACATCCGCAGATCTGTACCAAACCCTGTATGGCTGAATACCTCACCCTCCACGACCAATCATTGGCTACATAACAAAGTGAAGAACCTGTTTTTCTGGACTTTTTACATGATGAGAGAAACATGAAACTTTCTGGAAGAGAGCCAACATTGCACTGCCACCATATAAAACATACATTTGTGGGTGGTCTCATGAGAGACTGTGAAATAAACCATGTCAAGTAGACCAGCACTGTGCAGGGGTGGGGTGAAACTCTGCATGGGTCTAACTTCATCCAAAGTACGGTGGGTACCCAAGAGAGCCCTCTTTTGAATAGTAGAAAGAGACGCGGCTATAACTAACTCTGTAAGTAGTTCTGTATATACAACAGCCGACTCCCACTGCCATCCCTGTATACCTGGTGTATCCTCCATCTACAATTTTGTGTTTCAGTCAATTGGATAAAATATGGGACAGTGAAGCGTGCCCTTTAGACAATACACACTAGTTTCTTCTCATTATATTAGCTACCTTTGGAGACACTTGATTACAATAAGAGTATTCGCGACCTTTTTTGCCGAACACATTGCAATAAAAATAATCAGACTGACAATAAATTTAATCAAAAAATAATCATTTGGTTGGGAACTCGTGGGTCAACAAAAAGTAGCTCACTGAATACAAAAAAAAATCAACGAGTATTTATTTATATTGTTCGTAGGTCGCGAATGAAACTGAACCCTAAATAAATAATGACGAGCGAGTTGATTTTTTTCATTTTCATAGACCGGTTTCATACCCTTTGAAAATAACTCAAAATAATTGCAAGCGTTCAAAACTTACTAAATTGAAGGGCAGCTTGACAAACTATTCCAGTTTGTTGCAGTTCAAATTTCATTATTTTCTTGTTTATTTTGAAAATTGAGGTCAACTTCTTTATGATTTGTTCGATAAACTATAACATTTCATTGAATATTTTTTGTTGTTCTAAACTAATGTTCCGTTGCATATGCGACATATTGAACTACGAACACCTATTATTTTTGGTATTTTCTTCGGCAAACAGGTCGCGAATACTCTTAATATATATTTAAAAATCTTTTACATCACATTGTAATATATATGCACTCTAGTTGTCACCACATTCAGCTGCAGGAAGTAGCACATAACTGGACGACTCACATTGCCTGCACTGATAGAAGATTAGCAGTTTCAATAGATACATGGTGCAGCCATACTTACTGGAGAATTGCCATACGTAGTCGGTGAGAAATTGTCTCTTTCCTGGTATTTGGTTCCAATATTTGCTCTTTTTCCCGTCTCCTGAGGTTTTGTCTCCTCCGTGTGCTGTCGGCTGAGAGATGCTCGCTGTGACTGCCTTGTCACCTGTGGATAGTGGATACATCTGTTGGAATAAAGTGACTAACCTACCTAAGCAATAAACTACTAACATGTTTTAATGCTCAATGGTTGTAAAATGTCAGTATTACATACCTCAGTACCAGATGACTAACATACCTCAGTACTAGATGACTAATATACTTCAGTACTAGATGACTAACATACCTCAGTACTAGATGACTAACATACTTCAAGTACTAGATGACTAACATACCTCAGTGTTAGATGACTAACATACTTCAAGTAATAGATGACTAACATACCTCAGTACTAGATGACTAATACAACAATTGACGAGAGATTTCCAAATCTTACAGTAACAAAATCAACGATGGTTAAGAAAAGATTCCACATGAAATTGTACAAAAGCTAACTTTATGAGGAGTTTGAGGAACTTTATTCTGAGCATCAGCTTCTTCAAGAGCTTCCTGTATGTCCTTCAAGTCGTCTGCAACTTGTGCTTTCACATCTGCTGATGTAAAGTCTGCATGAGAAGCTGCTGGTTCTATAAATAAATTCATCTGCGCGTGAAATAGATATAACTTTGTGGAATGTAACAGCTTGTGACAGCATTGAGAAGGTAACAGCAACAGACTTAAACTGCCTAAAGCCTCGTGTGCATGAAATAGTTTTCCTTTTGGATTTGCTTACGCAAATTGACACTAAAAACTTTGCAGTTTTGGTGGAGATGCAAGGAAGTCGCAAGCTGAGTCACTTTATCTCTGTGGTGGTGAATTAAAACCACATTACGCACTTCAGCCAGTTGTGTTGTGTAGCGTATCCACTATTTGTTTTTCTCCAAGCTCTGGTATAATGTAAACAGTGATTGCTTTAAAATCGTAATATATTTTGGTACCATCAATTCATATCGATGTTACTATTCAACACTTATTATTCTTACTAAGCAATTTCCTATTTAAATCTGTTATAGCCTTAAAAAGTATCAGTTTTAAATTCTAATGATCATTTTGCACCGAAGAAATTAGTGCTTCAGCCAGTTTTGTTTTGATTTTTTATTAATTTGTATTACTAATTATAATATATCTTTGCAAACAACTCATGATACGGCTAAATTAAAAAGTTTAAATACCTAAAATACTGCCACCTGATAGGTCAGTATTAAATATATTCAATCACGCATTGTAACTGTCTGCACAATGAGGATTAGTCAGTCCGAAAATCGGCAAATACCAAAACTGTAAACCATACTTTGTGAAAGAAACACCCAACTGCGTCTGTGACCACCATTTATAGCCAGACCCAGTCATTCTCGCTTCAACGCAGCCGTAGATGAGATTCCATTATTTTATAATAATTTGTTATTAAGCAGTTGTGAGTGGAGTTGTCCTCTCATTTGTGAGCCAATTCCTATAGCAACATTCCGGCTGACCCAGCTGCATTTTTTTGAAGATGTAACAAGTTATACATAGTCAGTTCCACAACAAACTCGCCATAAATCAGCTGATGTGCAAAGGAGTACGACTTCCCAAAACAACTGTGCAGAGATTTCTGTCATAACCGAATTGAGATTTCAACAAATTTAATATTTTGTTGAAGCAAGCTTCGCTCTCATCAGTTTCCTCACCATTGGTATAGCAGCTATTGTACTGGCATTCCTCCAATAGCGCTTGATTGCCTAAACTATATATACTTTCCATAAAGAGCAAAATTTTGTCGCTTCAATGATCAATACAATAAAATTTATATATTCATAAAATTATCAAAATTGTAATTTAGGTGTTGTTTTGTTTTTTGTGTAAAACACAATAGCAATTATTTGCTATCACACTGCAACAAGAACAATCTAACAACAATTAATAATATTTTAGTTCCAAATGAATTTAAAAATCACAACCATTAGGCAGTAACCTGGCAATGATTTGATCAAATGAACTGTGTAACAACATATAATATGCTACGTATTGCCCTGTGGTCTCTAGAGTTCTACAACTAAAGTTTAGACACTCTAACCAATATTTGCACTCACAAAGACTTTAACAATATAAACTAAAACAACAAGGCCGTATGGAATGAGTAGAACACTTTTAGTATTTCAGATACATTAGCTGAATATCTAAACAACGTTAAAGATCAATGGTTACTGAGCTATTCGGCATGCAATAAAAGTAGTTGTCGTGGACTCACTAGTGCCGAGCTGGGGTCTCAACATATGCTCATGCATTTCCTGCACTCCATCGTCTGTGGTAACAGAAGAGGGTATAAGTCCACAGGCTAAGTTTTGTAGTATCTTCAGAGTCGACAAATTATGCTTAGCTGCCTCCCCTAATATAACCAGGGCGGCAGCACCATCAATCCTATCACAGTACAAGCACAATATAGAACCAAAGCTATATAATTGATTGATTGTGTAGTTCCCTGAGGGATTCTTATCAAAAGCACTAGCAAGCCTTTGCAGGAGAGACAAATCATGTCTACTACAGAACTAGTAACAAAGCCTACCAGCTCTCCAAGGACATTCCAAGGCCACATTTAGCCAGAGCATACAAAGCTTCATCAATAGATTTACCAGTGACAGTGACACATCTCCACACATCTAGTGAGTGCCACAGCGTTGGCGTCAGGTCGTGCACACTCCTGCTGATAGCACTCGCTGCTGACCTAACAACCAATAGAAATGTGGCACTACTTCAAGCAATCTAAACAAACATTCTCAAAAAAATAGTTTTACAGTCATTTTACACAACTATCTGAAGCAAGAAGCATGAGAAAAATTGAAAACCAAGTGAGAGCAAAATTGCGGTCCAACGTAAAATTGTTCTTAGATATGCAGAATTTCTGCGCCTCCATTCATCGATTCCTGTTAACTAACGCTAGAAAAATGGAAATGGTGAAAAAAAATGTACAGCAAATTTTTTTCGAGGTCTAATTTTATAGTTTTAGATGTTTCCGTGAGCTCACCTAGTTTGACTAGCTGCAGTTGATTGAGTGAAGTGAGATCTCTCTTGAGAGCTTGAGATCTCCTTCACTTCTCCCACATCTAAATCATCGTCCAAAAATATGACCTTGCCTACTTCAATGACATATCGGAGACAAAGATGTGCATTTGGGTACGGACTGTAAGCTTCCTGGTAGTCATTCAGACCTGTGCATAGGTGTTTCGTGTTATTGAGGAACAAGAAAAAAACATCTGTTTCCCAGGCTTAAGCTCACGACTTCTCTATTTATAAAATTCCATTCCGGGTCAAACACAACCACTACACAGTTACACGTAACTGTTTCATACAAATTACATAATCAAACAATGTAATTCAGTATTGCAACTACAAACCATCTAAATACATGAACAGACGACTCTTAAACAGACCATGACCTCTCAAATCACCAGCCATGTGGTGGTAGAATAGTCTGAGAAACACCATATACGCCATCTGTAATTAAAAAGTATCAACCTGTCACGGGAAAATAAAAGTATCTTTATTAAAATTTTCCTACAATGATCTAAAGCAAACATTGGCCATTTTTTTTAATAATTTCTAACCTTCAAAAGCTTGATTTCAGAGATTCTCAAATAAGGGCTATTAATAGCATCTGTTCTCAACCAATACAGCACTGTCTCAGCCAGAAAGAACAAGCCTTGAATATGTCCTCGGTCAAAAGAGGCTTTGTCAAGTGTGGCCAGAAGTACATCCAGGCTATCTACAACAATAAATCGTATCAAGTTGGTATTATCAATGCAATATTGAAATAGACAAGATGAAATGTAAACAAGAAGCAATACTGTCACTCGACTGAGCAGAGATATGCGCTAAAACAAACGTCAATAGACCTGGAAAGAATGTCTACTACACGATAAAAACGCTTTTGGGGTTATTCTAGGAAGTGTCAACAATTGTTCCTGACGGTACATAAAATACTATTTCATGTTCATTCAAGTAATGTCAAAATTGGTTATTCCCCTCCAAGTAAGCAACTCATAGAGATCAAGTCAGAATAATGTTTCCTATTTTGCTGGGAATGAATGTCAAGGATGTTCAGGAAAGAACAGTAAAATATTTTTATTTACGCTTAAAAAACCTTGTGTCTTTCCAGGCTTTTAACATTCATTAGAGAAAATATCTATGTTCATTTGAGATTTGTCTGCATCTGCATTCGTTAATGACGACATTCATTTTTGCCACCATTTTTTCCAGTACTCAATCAACATATAGTTACTGCTTCTTTGTTAATTCACGGGCACAAGACACGAACCTTCTTGAATTTTCCCTTTGCATTGGGAAAGAATAGTGAGATCTACCCAGACTTCATCTAACTGTTTGTCTGATACTCGGCAATCCTTGGACAGACCTGCTTTTGTCTATTAAACATAAAAATAGAATGAGGAAAACTACTTCAGCGCTTTTTTTTCTAAGAACGCTACCTTAAAACATAAAGCCAAATAAGTAGTCCAATAACCAACCTTTAATCTTTCAATGTGTCTGCAAGCTTCCTGTTCATATCTTTCTTTCTCTTCAACGCTACTTGCGCTGTTAAACTGGTGAACAAAAGACTCTTGGAGCTCATATGGGTTTCTGGTGAAAAAAATTAAAAACATTTTCATAACTAAAACGGTGTAATGCACAATGTTAAGAATTCAGTAAGTTTCACACGAAGAAACATTTAAACTAGCTTATCACTTTTACTATGAGATTTCCTGAATCAATAATTCGTTCAATAACAAAGAAAAAATTATTCTGCTCGGCCACTTATTTTCGCCGCGAAGCAAAGTTTTACTACACTTTCAATCTCAACATCATACATGCAGCATAAAATTAAAAGAGGGATAATAATTCCTATTAAAGAACTGACATATATAAAACAGTTGATGAAAAGTTTAATAAATAAAAGGCAGAACAATATACTAATTATAACCCTTAGCATTTTAAAATCATATGATTATCTCATGTATTTCAATTTCCTTTTATCACTTACTCACTAAAAATTTAGATACTACATAATCATTATTTATCTATTGTTAGTTTAATAATAATAATGATAATTAATAATATTAATAACAATATTTACAATAATAGCAACAATAATAATAAAAACAACAATAATAGCAACAATAATACTAACAATAATAATAACAACAACACCAATAGTAACAACAACATTAATAATAATAACTAAAATGAATATTAATAATATTACTATTATTATTATTATAATTATCTATTGCTGTTCATTACTTACTATTATGATAAGTAAAAAGGTATCAAAGAAGATGATTGTTTATTACTATAATCAATAATATTGTACAGGATTTTATAGTCGGGTGGGGAGTGACTGGTAGCATTCACCTGTACCAGACCCCAGGCTGCTCACTGCTGTTTACGTACGACTGCTGTCTGTGCACGACTTGCTCAGTGCCCCTACCACTGCCTGCCCAGCATAGTCAGACTAGCTGGGTAGGAGACTAATAAGAGTATTGGGCCTTTACAGGCCGGCACTCCTTAGTCGTGCTGTGTGATAGTAGGGCAGCTGCTCTGTAGGAGAATGAATGAAGGCTTGTAGTTGAGTGATAAATAGCTGTATTTGATAACACGCCTGGCTGAGCTCTTCTCCTGCTCTGAATAACAGAGAACTCCAGCCAGCTTATATATAAAAGATTATATAATATTCAGCCTTAGGTGCTGTCAAGGAATTATTGATTGCATAACATAAGAGTATATGAGTGAATAGATATAAACGAGTGCTGCCTGAATTAAGGCCAAGTCACATGAGCTGTTCTTTGTTCTCATGTGACTGCATAGAGATATTGTCAATTGAGTGCACACTTCCTTCGTTGTAGGTAGAAGCACCAGTCATTTCTACCACAATATCACACCCCCAAATAATTTTGGTTAACATTTGAAAAAAGACTCATCATTAGCAGTCAGTCGGGCCGACGATGACTGTTCTAGGTTATGGTCTCCAAATCACAGTTTTCCATACTGGTCGATCTCGAGCTGCGGCCTGCCAAGTATCTGTTCTTATATCTCTCCACTTCAAACTCCTTTTTACTACATCTTTAAAACTGAGCTGTGGACGTCCCCGGTTTCTTGCTCCTGAACTCAATTGCGAATATAGAAGCTGCCTAGGTAGTCTGTTTGCATCCATTCGATAGTCATGTCCAGTCCATCTCAGGTTGCACTCAATGAGTATATCCGCCATCGGCGCTAGTCCACTTCTTGTATATATAACATCGTTTGACACTTTATCCAACCATGTTATTTTTATAATCTCTCTCAAGTGCCTCATCATATACGCGTTTAGTTTTTTCACCTGTGCTCTGTACACTGTCAATGTTTCAGCCCCATACAAAAGAGTGGATAAGACAATCGCTTTATATACCTTGCATTTCACACGGAGGGAAACCTGGTGGTTGTCCCACAATCTCTCTCTGTCTCAGCTTCCCATAAGCTGCCCTAGCCTTTCCCATCCGAGAGGTAAGCTCACTGTCGAGTTTGGCATTGTCGGATATGACTCTCTCAAGATATACAAAGTTTTTTGTCTGTACTAGAGCCTCGTCATGTACCAGAATATCATCTGGTGTCTGCGCTATGTTTCGGTTCTTTACTGGTTGAAATAAGCACTCTGTCTTTTTGATATTTATCTTCAAACTGAACTGTTCAGCAGACAGGGAAAATCTGTCTTCGAGCCACTGCATACTCTCTGCATCATGAGCCACCAGGGCACTGTCATCAGCAAATAGCATTTCTCTCACTATCTTCTGAGATGTTTTTGTTCTTGCTTTAAAGTGGGCAACATTGAAGAGATCTGCATTGTGTCAAATCTGGATACATACGCTATCCAAGCGGTCATCAAAGGCAACTTCTAGCATGGCCGACAGGTAGAGAGAAAAGAGGGTCGGTGCAAGAACACATCCTCGGTCAACTCCGGTTGTCACTGCAAACTCTTTAGAGTATTTAGTTCCCGGTGCCACAGAAGTTTGCGTGCCATCATGTAGAGATCTTACGACGTTAACGAACTTAGCTGGACACCCAAATTTGGCGAGAACCATCCAGAAGCCATCTCTTGACACCGTGTCAAAAGCCTTAGTAAAGTCAATTAACACAGCATGAAGTGGCATGTTTAGCTCTATGTACTTTTCCTGTGTTTTTCTCAGGCAAGTAGAAATTTGCCAATGAAAGTCTCACTGACGAAATAAATGCCATCAGCAACAACATGACGGTCTATTTGCTCACATACCAGTGATATGAAACCCCAAATTATTTTCAAAAGCCTGAAAATAAGTTTTTAAGAACGTCCCTCCTTGAAGCACACTACCAGCTGAATAGATATCAGTAGATCTGCTCGCTGTAGAGAGAAAATTGCAATTTAAATGGTGATAAAAATTTAACAGGTTTAATTAATATTGTACAGGATTTTGTAGTCGGTTGGTGAGTGACTGGTAGCATTCACCTGTACCAGACCTCAGGCTGCTCGCTGCTGTTTACGTACGACTGCTGTCGGTGCACGACTTGCTGACTGCCCCTACCAATGCCTGCCCAGCATAGTCAGACTAGCTGGGTAGCAAATAAGTTCGAGTATTGGGCCTTTACAGGCCGGCACTCCTTAGTCGTACTGAACAATAGTAGGGCAGCTGTTCTGTAGAAGATCGAATGAAAGCTTGTGGTTGAGTATTGAACAGCTGTATTGAATAACACGCCTGGCTGAGCTCTTCTCCTGCTCTGAATTACAGAGAGCTCTAGCCAGCTTATATACAAAACATTATGTAATCATCAGCCTTAGGTGCTGATAAGAAAATGATAATTGCGTTACATAAGTATATATATATGAATGAATAGATGTAAACAAGTGCTGCCTGAATCAAGGCCACGACACATGAGTTGTTCTTTGTCCTCATGTGACCGCATAGAGCTAATGTTAATTGAGTGTTCACTTCTTCCTTTGTTGTAGGTAGCACCAGTCATTTCTACCACAATATATATTACTACTTTTGTTTATTATTATAGTTGATAATTAAATTAATTATTTAGTATATATATAAAGTAGTATAAATAATTAATTATTATTATTTTATTATAGCAATAAAATAATAATAATTAATCAATTATTTAAATTATACTACTTTCTACTATAACAACAACAACAGCAACAGCAGCAGCAGCAACAGCAGCAGCAACAGCAACAGCAACAGCAACAGCAACAACAATAACAACAACAACAGTAATAATAACAACAACAACAGTAATAATAACAATAACAACAGTAATAATAACAATAACAATAGTAATAATAACAATAACAATAGTAATAATAACAATAACAATAGTAATAATAACAATAACAATAGTAATAATAACACTAATACTAATACTAACACTAATACTAATACTAATACTAATACTAACACTAACACTAACACTAACACTAACACTAACACTAACACTAACACTAACACTAACACTAACACTAACACTAACACTAACACTAACACTAACACTAACACTAACACTAACACTAACACTAACACTAACACTAACACTAACACTAACAATAACAATAACACTAACAATAACAATAACACTAACAATAACACTAACACTAACAATAACAATAACAATAACACTAACAATAACAATAACACTAACAATAACACTAACAATAACACTAACAATAACAATAACACTAACAATAACAATAACACTAACACTAACACTAACAATAACAATAACACTAACAGTAACAATAATACTAACAATAACACTAACAATAACAATAATAATAACAATAATAATAATTATTATTATTATATAAATATTTATTAAATAATAAATAATTATTATTATTATTATTACTATTATTATTATTATTATATTATTACTCACCTAGCACCTTTCTCAAATGGCCGAGCTGTGGCTTCTTCGACAGCTTTTTTTAATAAACGCTCTTGGAGATCCAAGCGTTGGTTATGAGATATTATTCCAAAACGATGCACAACTGGCACTTTCTGAATCGGCATGATAAAACAATCAAAGTAAACGAACGAGAAAAACTCCCATCTCACGCCATATTGCTTTGCTATGGCGATTGTCACGTGAGGATCATGTGGTTTAGTAAATTGTAGAGCAAGTTCTAAATAACTTGTAGGAGGACTCACTAATTTTCCTTCACCAATTGTATTGCAGGTTTAAGGCTATGAAGATGCAGTACAGTAGAAGCGAGCCAAGCTAATGTATTTATTTGTTTGTGGACAGCAACTTGCACAGCAGCTTCTTGCACCGCAGCTTGCACAACAGCTTGCACAACAGCTTGCACAGCGGCTCTGCCACACCAAAACCTCTTCTTTTACGTCCGATTGTTGTGGTCTATTATTACCTGTGTATTTTTTGGTCTTGTCTTTGCATACAGAGTTACTATTGTTCATTCAAAGTCACAACAACGGTGGTGTGGATTACTCTTCTACACTGAACAATAATAATAATAATAGCTGCATAGCTTCAAACCCCCTAGAAACAGAAAATATAAACCAAAATTGATGAAAAAACGACAACACAGTAAGTTACATTTCATTCTTCTTTACTTACTATAAATATCATAAATTATTAAATGGATAAACCAAAATAACAGTAATATATAATAATAATACTTCGATTAGTTAATTAATATATATAATAATAATTATTATGTAAATTATTATGTAAATAATCAAACAATGTTATTTGATTTGAGGTGAATATGATATTAATGATGGCCCCAATGATGATGAAAAAAAGTGAAAAAGACACTCACTCACTGCTGCAAAATCTAATCCACAACAACAACTTAAGTGCATTGCTCGAGCACAACATTTTATGCAAAAGATATGGCCTGTACGATATCTCTAAACAACAAAAAAGTTCCAATTCAGCAAACAAATATCTTTAACTACCAATAAATAATAATAAAGCGTTGTTCAATAGCAAATGGCTTCGTGATGATTCTGTTCTCTCCATCTCGGGTCAATCAGGTGTTAACGGGAGT
Source organism: Cryptosula pallasiana (assembly GCA_945261195.1). Classification (NCBI taxonomy): domain Eukaryota; kingdom Metazoa; phylum Bryozoa; class Gymnolaemata; order Cheilostomatida; family Cryptosulidae; genus Cryptosula; species Cryptosula pallasiana. Next base: position 19,047,081 of record OX183130.1, read on the forward strand.
TTCTACTCCATATTAGTCAACTAGCTAGATTTAATCTTTTATTTCTCAGTATTTATTGTTAGAAGTAAGCCTGTTGTTTAGTTATAGCGCAGGATGTTTAGGCTCTCAACCACGGTTGTTGCGGGTTTAAACCGTTTTAAACTGTCCTAGTCAAAACTGTTTTGACCGCCTACTACTGGTCAAAACTGCTTGGCTTAATAGAATCGATTTAATTATTCATTCATGTGATAGCAAAGCGTATTACCCTGAACTTTGAGTATGTAGGTAATCTAAAAGTAGCAGTGAACATGCATATAGAACTATAATGTGTAATTGTTTATGTTATCGACTAAGCTTGTTTTGAAAAAGACATGCAGACCATGACATATTTACGTCATCACATAATGCATATCTTTTACATTTAACCATCAACTGCAAACTTTGTATTAATATCATTTCAAACTACCACTACTGCGGCGTGTATTCACCTATTTCAAACATCAAACTACTCTGTTCTGATTATGTTTCAGTTTGTGACAAGGAATGTGTTGCAATTACATTTTAGATATAGCAAAATTTATTGATTGATTTATTGATTTGGCAAGCATTATTTGGTTTAAAACCAAACTGGTTACAACTGTCTGACTGAACCAAACAACCCATAAATTGTTTAAATTTGACCGGGTTTTACAGTTTTGAACGGTTATGATAATTCCTCCTTTTTTTCAGGAATTGGTGTAAAAATATCAAAACCTATTGGCAGTGAAGTGGCAAGCGTACAGCAATTTTTTGATTTAATAGCTGTATTCAGTATTTGAAACTAAATACAAACTTTCCAGTTTTAACCAGTTTTGACCACTGTATTTACCAACCCTGCTTTCAGCAAATAATATATCCTTAGAAGGAAATGTCTGTTGGCTTTTATTGATGCCCTGGGTTGAGAAGGATCTCCCTATCTCAGCATGAAAGGCCTAGGCTAGTATATAATAATGGATCGGGGTTGCTGTTATTAAATTGCTGTTATAGGCAGTCTTATTTAGACATGTTTGCCCAGACACTGTCTATTATTGTTATTATGGTCAGGCAACACCAAATGAACAAGTTGCAGTGAGAGTTGAGGGAGGGGGAAATTCAGGGAAGGAGAAGGCTTACTATACTGCGACAGCCGCTAGTCTATTACTACTCTGTAGTACACGTATGCTGCGCTAGTACAAAGGAATGTTACTGGTAGCTGGGTTCCAGACACTTTGTCAAGCGAAATAGTTACTACATCAGGGACCACGCGGGCATTGGATATACAGCGGTGTAAGAACTAGAACTAGCTAAATTCTGCTAGAGACACGCTTCTTGTCCTCATTTGAATAGCTCTCCCACCCACTGTGCCCTCATTCTCCACCCACTGTGCCCTCACTCTCCACCCCTGTGTGCCCTCCCTCTCCACACTGTTTCTCAAGATTCCCTTCTCGAAAAAGCGCAAAACATTATTTACTTACAAAAATATCTCAATTTACGGTTCAGACATTAAATTATTTGTCAAACCTGATGAAACATCATTGTTTAGTTTAAAGTTAAAATATGGTTGCACTAGCCTTGACTTTATATATCTATAATGGTAATCAAGCTGACCAAAAGTAAAATTAAAAAATTTTAGCGCTTTACTGGGGGAAGCTATGTATGAATAGCTATCCAGGAGCGTACTGATCAATTGGTCAAGCCATCTTTTTAGGTGTAACCTATGCCCCGTTTACAGTAGTACGAAGCATCCCAACAAACTGCACTCCCTGGCAAGTGACCACAAAAATTTGTAGCGAAAACACATGCTGATCACACAAGACTGCATCAAAGCGTTTTTGTTTCATATAAAAACTGAGACGGCTCCCGATGTGTTTTGCTACAATTACAACACGATTACTATCATAGCAAACTTCATGTTGGTTTATAATGTACAAGTGTAAAACGAGCCGTATATGGCGAGGCATTAGAGTACAGTAATGCACTACTAGCTAGGTGACTGTTAGGTACCATACTGGGTTGGGTTGTGGCCCGGTTGTGGTGATGGACACACCTATGTAATAAATTGTTACATGGTGTTCTAGAATATTATAATCTTATAGAACGTGTTTTAGAGAAAATAATTATTAGTAGGTTGTGTTCATTCATGTCTAAAATAGTAATACGTTGTAATAGATATGTACACTGTATTGTAGGTAATGGATAGATCTATTAGAATTGGAGTTATTGGTGCTGGTATCATTGGCATGTCATGTGCATATCGTCTGCAGAAAGAAATACCTAACGCTCAGGTAATAATGTGACAGCTCTTCTATGTGATTATTAAATTGTCCATAATGTCCGTAGTAGTATACAGTTAAAATTAGAGTACAATTGTACATTTGACATAGTTGTTCTCATTGTTGGCTTGTTGCCAGGTTGCAGTAGTAGCAGCAGAGTTCACACCCAATCTGACATCAGACGGAGCTGCTGGGGTGTGGGAGTTGTATGACTTCTATAATACAGAACCTCAGAGAATGATGTAAGTCTTGCTGGCAGCATTTCTTCCTGCATACCTGCTAATAGCACAGCAACTACTGCTATTACTGATGCTACTTATACTGCTGCTATTTCTGCTACTGCCATTACTACTGCTGCTATTTCTGATACTGCCATTACTACTGCTGCTACTACCACTGGTACTGCTACTACCACTGCTACTACTAGTATTAATACTACTACTGCTACTACCACTGCTACTACTAGTATTAATACTACTAGTACTACTACTACTGCTACCACCACCGCTACTACTGCTACTACTGGTACTAATACTGCTGCTACTACCGCTACTACTGGTACTACTACTGCTGCTACTACCGCTACTACTGTTAATACTACTGCTACTACTATTAGTACTACTGCTGTTCATACTACTGCTACTCACAACTACTACTGTTACTAATATTACCGCTGCTACTGCTGCCGCAAATGCTACTCTACCAGTAATAGTAGTACTGGTCGCAACAATGCTAATAGCAGTAATACCTAGTAGTAGTAGTAGTAGTAGCAGCATACTACTACAGTAGTAGTACTGATGCTATGAATGATGCTACTATTACTACTGCTGATATTACTCTAGTCAAAAATGCCAGTGTACATTATGTATTATCACATTTAGAAACTGGGCCATGGACACTTATGACTACCTAAAGGAGTTATGCCTCTCGTCAGATTCTCTTCAAGCTGGAGTTTCCTTTCTCAAGCTAACAAATGTTAGTGAAGTTGCGCTTGACAAGGTGAGTGGGAGTTTTGGTATCTTTCACAAGTAAGTCCTACAGCCAGACATCTACTTCATACAGGTACAGGTGTTCAGGAGATTGGCAGCAGTTTTCTATCATGTCGTAGACATCATTGTCCTCTGATCAGTTTATGTATAGATGTCATTGACCTCTGATACAGTACATGTATAAGTAGATGCCGTGGTACTCGGAGTATGTGGAGAACTTCCAGAGGCTAACAAAGAAAGATTTCGAAGCCAACCATCATACCTGCATTGACGGATATTCCTACACAACCAGGACCTGTGAGCCCAGTATCTATCTGCCCTGGATTACAAGAAAGTAAATGTTATAGTTAATTTCTGGTCTCCTGTCACAATATATATTGGTGCATGTTATCGTTCATTTGGTGCCGTAGGTTTGCTGACTGTGGAGGGGAGGTGACCAAAGGTACAGTCACAGACCTTTCACAGGTGAGTGTGACAATAGATCACCAGTGGTAACAGGTGCTTTTTACCTGCAAGTCAAACTTTCACTTGAAGTTGGTATAATATATCATAAAATGTTGGTTTTTCATAGCTTTTTTGTATCAAAGACAGCTGGTGATTAAGTAAAAGACAGCTGCTAATACATAACTAGTGATTTATTTGGTATTTACACTAAGTTAGTTTTGTTTAGTTTACTTTATCGCTGCTGAAATGCCACAAAAAGTTTGCCTTTTCGTTTAAAAAACTACTTTCCCAGACAGGGGCCAGTACCTGAAGCCTAAACTTAGTTGTAATAATCCCGAAACGTTTTAATCTGTGAATTTCTGTTTGACTACGGATTGTTCCAGAGTTTCAAGTTATTTGATATAATCTGCCATAACGATATTTTTTTACACCATTTTTGGCTGTGAGATGTGCAATGTTCGAGTGACCCAAACCAAATAATATTTTAGAATTGTGTTCTCCCAGGTAGAGTTTACTAAAGTTGTGTCCCCTTAGGTAAAGTTAAGTAAAGTTGTGTCCCCCTAGAAAGAGTTAGCTAGAGTTGTGTCCCTTAGGTGAAGTTAAGTAGAGTTGTGTCCTACTAGGTAGCATTTTTTGGAATTGTGTCCCCTAGGTATAGTTAACTAGAGTTGTGGTCCCTAGGTAGAGTTAGCTAGAGTTGTGGCCCCCTAGACAGAACTAATTAGAGTTGTGTCCTTCTAGGTAGAGTAAACCAGAGTTGTGTCCTCTTAGGAAGAGTAAATTGTACAATGTTGTAGTTCTGTAACAGATTTGATTTAGTAGTCAATTGCACTGGACTGATGGCCTCACAGCTCGTTAGTGACGACACTCTATACCCTTGTAGAGGGCAGCTTGTCAAGGTAAGCACACGCACATATGTATATATATATGTATGTGACACACTGCCTAGGCTTATGCAGATGTCTATTGTAATGCTTATTTACCTAATTAAAGAGAGCATGACTCTAAACATTGCATAGTTAACGCGTGACATATTATGTACTCTACAGATGAAGGGAGTGGATATACTGGGGGCTACTGTACACTTACAGAGTAACATGTTTGTTATACCAGGGTATGTGTTATATACGGTATATAGTGACATATGTGTATAGTATACATGTATATATATATGGTGTTTATATAGCACGTAGGCATACATATGAGTATATGGTATACCAATGTACATTGGTGTATATGTAGGCGAGATCTTATCACAATTGGTGGAACGTTTGAAGACGACAATGCCAGTACAGAAATTGATTCTAAAGTGAAGGGGGAGATAATAGACGCTTGCTGTAAGCTGGAACCCAGTCTAAGGGTAAGTGACGCACCAGAATGCGCTGACAATATCTGCGATACAGCGTGTTTCTTCTAATGCTTGACCTAAAACTCGTTTCATATTATATTATTTATTATGTCAATGTAAGTCAACTGCTGCATGTTGGCGTTGTTGCTGATGCGTCACTGGCAGCTCTGTAAAAGATCTCCAAGATACACTAAACAGTTGTGGTTGTATTCTCTCTTACCAACACCCCTGCCACTATCCACCCCTGCCACCATCGTCCCCTGCCGCCATCCACCCTGCCACCATCCACCCCTGCCACCATCATCCCCTGCCGGCATCCACCCTGCCACCATCCACCCCTGCCACCATCCACCCCTGCCACCATCGTCCCCTGCCGTCATCCACCCCTGCCACCATCGTCCCCTGCCACCATCCACCCCTGCCACCATAACCCCTGCCACCATTGTCCCCTGCCACTATCCACCCCTGCCACCATCGTCCCCTACAGTTTACAAGTCCTGCGCTCTACGTCATAACTGCTTTTCTCCTTATTGTGGCATGCTTTAGGCTGCATATTATTGTGAAAGCTTTGCACTAAATCTTAAAGAATGTATTTAATTCCACTAGGTTAAAAGAGCGCAACTACTATTGGTGAAAAGAGGACAACTCCCAACAAATAACTCATTTCTAATTAATTGGTAACAAAGCCAGTCTTGAGAGCTAACTCAGTTTTCTAAGAATGACATACTTGTGTTAGTTGTGTGTTGAATGCTTGCAGAATGCTGTGTTTGAGAGAGATTGGTGTGGCCTGAGGCCTGCCAGGAGAGGGGGAGTATGTCTGCAGATAGATACAAGTTACCACCCCACCACAAAGGTAACACTTCCTGTCACTTAGTTACCGGAATTGTTCTCTCTTACGCTCAAACAGCATCATATCAAGCATTGTAGAATCTTGGCATTTTTTGTGTGTGATAGTTGATGTGTTACAGCTGATTGATCAAATTGTTAAAATTGAGTGAAGTTTTGAACAGTCAGAAATGCCACAAGGCGTTTGATCACAATAGCTAAGTTCAATTTATAATAACAGCTATCTGAGATTGGGTTGTGTAATCATTTCGATGAATGACACTGGGCTGGGTGCACAGCATTTGAACAGTTCTATTGCTTCTACCCCGCTCGTAGCTGGTTCCAGCAGAGATACAATGCCTTGTCTTACCTACAGGTGATACACAACTACGGACATGGAGGGGTAGGGGTTACTGTGCACTGGGGCTGTGCTGGCGAGGTGCTACAACTAGCCCGTGAGTGTCTCCATGCAAGAGCAAAGGCTAAACTTTGAGTGCTGCTTATCAAACCCATAATGCTATCAACGCCATGGAGGAAATATGACAGGATTGCCAGCTGCAGCCGCGTAATATAACTTTCGTCAAATTGGAATGTAGCTGTTTATGGGAGTCATCATTATTAGTGACCCCTACAAGGTCACTAGCCATGATAATGTAATTTTATGCAGTTTCCGGTAAAAACATTGCAAATCATCAAAACAGCAATGAGTTGTGTTCTCATAACAAATACAACAACCGAGGGGGCATGAAAAGGCAGATAAAAATTTTGAATCTATTTTACCACCAACAGCAATATTATTAAAATATTGTTTAAATCATAAAATTGTTGGGCATGGTGAAAATATTTATACATCAACGGCGGCACTTTCTACCATTAATTTGTGGAAGTTGCGATGAGAGTAGTAGTTGGAGACTTTTCTTTAGCTATGAGAGTATATACCAGGTACAAACATGGCAATTTGAAATTGCCGAGTTTGGATAAGCCAGGATCGATTATCTGACAATCCTGTTATATTTCCTCGATGATCAAGGCGGAGTTCAGTAACTCTTTGACTATTGTTCTCGATCAGGTGCTTTTTTAATTTTTGTACTAGTCGTTATAATTCATTTTCCATTATTGGGAGTTATGTACTCTTTATGATCTGAAGTTTTATACTTTCAGCTGTTTCATTTTATTTAGTATTCTGCTCACGCTTTTTGCGACTAATCTAATGGTGATGTAATGTATTGCTGTTATTTTAGTCAAAGATACAATTTACCTTGCATTGGTGCTAGCTACTATTGAACTTGGCATAATGTTTCTATTGCTCATGTCCGGAATGTTATGCAATTCAAAATATGTAATAAAATAAACCAAAGACATTTAGTTTTTGTCTATAACTTTATTGATTCCAAGTTGAACGCAATACTGAAAACTTGTAAGTAGAAACCAACTATAATACTTCTCTATAATTACAAATGCACAAAATTTATGAAGTCGGTAATCTACCTACAGACAAAGCACTAGCTACTATTTATCTATAGACTATTTACACAGACAGCCATATCCCTCAATGTCACATGAATGTCACGATCACATAGAGCTAGTAATAATATTGCTACTAATACCAGCTTCATTTCTCATTCAAAGGATTCACATTACTCTTCTTCAAAGGAAAGCGTCATTCTTCTATTAAAAAGCTAAATCTACTTTCTTAGAATCACACATAAATAATATATTAAATAGTTTTTTTGTCTTTTTGAGCAGCTCATTTAAAATAAATCGCGTTCAATCTAGGCATCATAAAAAAATAAAACAAATGAATTTGATTTTCATTGCACAGCGACTCCAACCAGAGAAATTGATCAGCTGAACTGCTTGCCTGCTAGAAATGTCATCACTATCTTAAATAGCGCAAGTTGATTCAAAAGTGGCCTAGTGATGACCATGAACTTGATAGCACACAGTCATCCGTTCGGCATCCATCAACAAGCCTAGCCAATGAACAGCCTTGACCTGACTGAAACAAGCTTGGCTCACGATTAATTCTTTATAACTGAAAAAAAACAAGGTCAAAGTACAAAAAACTTCAAACATCAAATCTTCATTCAGCTCTGATGGTGCCCTGGGTGGCGGCTATACAGGAGCATGTGAATAGCCTGGGCTACTTGAGGTATCACTTGATAGGGCTGTACTTGGGTTCACTGGGTGACTCTATAAAAGACCTGAGCTCGTAGGAGGCTACCCGGGAGTCAAACTCAAACTTGTCTCTAGCATAAATCAAACGAATGTCGGTGTGAAGAAATATCTACAAGACAACGACCTGGTCACATATCACTCATATAATAGTGTATGCGGAAAGGATAACTCTGAAATATGAATGAATGGGTGTAGAAAAAATGGTCAACGTTTTGGTTGTCCATTTTACAAGTAATCTTGGAAAATATATCAAATCCGGTAGCGTGCCATCAGACAAGAAAGTTTAGTCCAAACCAACGGGCACGCAGATGGCATATGATCACTTGATCTAACGAGTCTCCCAAGAACAGAGACAGGCACGCCCATCAACAGACACAGGCACGCCCATCGACAAAGATAGGCACACACATCCACCGACACAGACAGGCACGCCCAACAACAAAGACAGGCACACCCATCAACAAAGACAAGCACGCCCATTGACACAGACAGGCACGCCAATCAACGCAGACAGGCACGCCCACCTTATTAGTCTTGGTGCTGAGGAATCGCAGGTGAATCAAATATCTCAGATAGGTGGGTAGTTTACGATTGTCGCTGTTGTTGGCTTTGTGTATGCTGTGCACTCCGTTAGCCTGCTGTTCACAGGGTGCGTAGATAGTCTTCTGTCTAATGAACGTCTGAGACTTGGGAGGCATATCCGTCAGATTATATGTGACCACAAACATCTTATTCACCTTGTGATTGGGATAGAACAGAGTCTACAATAACACAATAATCACATTCGCTAATTGCAGTCAATGAAACTGTTAGCAAAGACGCAGCACTAGTTATAAGCTATGTAGGCATATGTCAAGGTCAGCCAGTGTGTGCACCAATCACATAACTCTTACTCACTATTTGTAAAGTGCCCTTTCTGGGTATTTGATATCCTCTACGACTCACTTCAGACAGATCAACATAACCCTGTAAAAAATCAGCTCAAAGTGTTTACTACTGCAATGGTAAATCTCAATAGCAAATATTAGGTGTAAGTTTTAATAATAAAGAAATTCAAGTACGCGCAATCGAGAGACCTATATATAAGCAAAACCAAATATGGAGACCTAAATATACGCAATACCAAATATGGAGACGTAAATATAGGCAATACCAATAATGGAGACGTAAATGTAGGCAATACCAAATATGGAGAAAACCAAATATAGACAATACCAAATATGGAGAAGACCAAAAATAGACAATACCAAATATGGAGAAGATGCATCATTATCCGAAAGGCTGTTGAAGAAGTAGGCCTCGACGGGCAAAGAGACATGCTTTGGACAGAATGATCCAGAAGCACCGATATCCACAGAGAATCCGTCTACCACCCCTGCTGGGTCTATTCTACCATTGAGTAATGACTCCTGAAAAATGCACATAATACATTGACCTCTACAGTATATACATATAATACATTGACTTCTACAGTTTATACATACAATACATTGACTTCTACAGTATATACATACAATACATTGACTTCTACAGTATATACATACAATACATTGACTTCTACAGTATATACATACAATACATTGACTTCTACAGTATATACATACAATACATTGACCTCTACAGTATATACATACAATACATTGACCTCTACAGTATATACATACAATACATTGACTTCTACAGTATATACATATAATACATTGACTTCTACAGTATATACATACAATACATTGACTTCTACAGTATATACATACAATACATTGACCTCTACAGTATATACATACAATACATTGACTTCTACAGTATATACATATAATACATTGACTTCTACAGTATATACATACAATACATTGACTTCTACAGTATATACATATAATACAATGACTTCTACAGTATATACACATAATACATTGACTTCTACAGTATATACATATAATACATTGACTTCTACAGTATATACATAAAATACATTGACTTCTACAGTATATACATACAATACATTGACCTCTACAGTATATACATATAATACATTGACTTCTACAGTATATACATATAATACATTGACTTCTACAGTATATACATATAATACAATGACTTCTACAGTATATACACATAATACATTGACTTCTACAGTATATACATATAATACATTGACTTCTACAGTATATACATACAATACAATGACTTCTACAGTATATAAACATAATACATTGACTTCTACAGTATATACATATAATACATTGACTTCTACAGTATATACATATAATACATTGACTTCTACAGTATATACACATAATACATTGACTTCTACAGTATATACATATAATACATTGACTTCTACAGTATATACATACAATACATTGACTTCTACAGTGTATACATACAATACATTGACTTCTACAGTATATACATACAATACATTGACTTCTACAGTATATACATACAATACGTTGACTTCTACAGTATATACATACAATACATTGACTTCTACAGTTTATACATACAATACATTGACTTCTACAGTATATACATATAATACATTGACTTCTACAGTATATACATATAATACATTGACTTCTACAGTATATACATATAATACATTGACTTCTACAGTATATACATATAATACATTGACTTCTACAGTATATACATACAATACATTGACTTCTACAGTATATACATATAATACATTGACTTCTACAGTATATACATATAATACATTGACTTCTACAGTATATACATACAATACATTGACTTCTACAGTATATACATACAATACATTGACTTCTACAGTATATACATACAATACATTGACTTCTACAGTATATACATACAATACATTGACTTCTACAGTATATACATATAATACATTGACTTCTACAGTATATACATATAATACATTGACTTCTACAGTATATACATACAATACATTGACTTCTACAGTATATACATACAATACATTGACTTCTACAGTATATACATATAATACATTGACTTCTACAGTATATACATACAATACATTGACTTCTACAGTATATACATATAATACATTGACTTCTACAGTATATACATATAATACATTGACTTCTACAGTATATACATACAATACATTGACTTCTACAGTATATACATACAATACATTGACTTCTACAGTATATACATACAATACATTGACTTCTACAGTATATACATACAATACATTGACTTCTACAGTATATACATATAATACATTGACTTCTACAGTATATAAACATAATACATTGACTTCTACAGTATATACATACAATACATTGACTTCTACAGTATATACATATAATACATTGACTTCTACAGTATATACATACAATACATTGACTTCTACAGTATATACATACAATACATTGACTTCTACAGTATATACATATAATATATTGACTTCTACAGTATTTACATACAATACATTGACTTCTACAGTATATACATACAGTGTAACCTTATAAATTCGACCTCTATAAATTCGAATTCCTTGGTATTTAGAAGTAAACAAAAAAACCCAGTTTCTCACCATTGTTCTTTCATATAGCTAATTTCGAAGTATTATTTGTAAATTCGACCTTTTTATATGACCTTAATATATACAAAAGTCTGTTTCAGTGGCTCAAAATGCATTGGACAGTGTCATCTTTTACTAATTATTATTTTATCGCAACAACAGCTAACAAATTTAGCAATGTGGTGCAAAAAAACCACATTTAGCTGGTTTCAATCAAATAGATAATTTCGTTACGATGGACTTCTTATCCACTCAAACACTTTCATAGATTGCAGATTCATGTATTGCAGCATAGACGTCTTAGAATGCGCTACATAAACACCCCAAGTTGATTGGTTGTAAAGCCACACATATAATACATTGACTTCTACAGTATATACATATAATACATTGACTTCTACAGTATATACATATAATACATTGACTTCTACAGTATATACATATAATATATTGACCTCTACAGTATATACATATAATACATTGACTTCTACAGTATATACATATAATACATTGACTTCTACAGTATATACATATAATATATTGACCTCTACAGAATCTTTCAGCTATAAGTGGTAACAACAAACCTCGAAGTTGCCGAGGAGGCTGTTATGTGATTGTAAGGCAGCCGAGGTGAAGGCCGGGGCACTAGAGCTAAGGACAAGACTGCTGCTCTTCTCTCTATCATGAGGGGCTCCATTGTGGTCTGACAGCGAGGTACAAGACAGCGCACTGTTGGCAGGTAAATACAGTATGTACCCACTTACGTATTATGTCTCCAATGACAACCAGTACACAACAAAGCCAGCTTAACACAGATAGAGTGGATTGCTTACTTTTTTATGGCTTCAACATTGTTAATACTCTTATCGTAGCCAAAGTTGTTCTTTCCTATACGCTTAACGGGGGCCTGGAAGTAAAGATAATGTGGAGATGATATCAAAGCCCTCATCCATTTCCATAGAGAAATGCCAGAAGTTAAATAGCATAGAAGTGCATATCCTATGAAGTACTTCCAGCAGCAGTCAGCTGATCAAATTATTTATATAATTTCTAATAATTCACTCTTTCTTAAGAATATTGCCAAACTCAGACTGTTCCAAAATTACGTACCAAAGTTCATTTTATATAAATAGCAGGATGCATTGTTTGTTGATGTTTGTAGAGTTGTGTACTCACTGAGAAGGACAGATAACTTCGAACAAATAGCTAAAGCCAAAAACCACGATCGATATCACAAAAGCTTGACTAGTTGAGCGTTAGTATGACTAGAAGGGAAGATAACTTCCTAATAGGCTGAAGTTCTAGACACAATGCCACATGATGCACATGATATTTACCGGACTAGATTGAAGAGGTCTTTGTTTGAATAGTCTTGTACGACTTTGTGGTGGATGCTTAATGTTCTGCAGCTAAATCAATCAACAAACCCAATAAACGTTTGAAATTTGAGCAAATAACTTGTCAAAAAAAAAATAAAAGTTATTGATGAAAACTAGAAACAGATTGGTTAATGAAAGCAAATACCCACAATTCAACAAAAAGTGGTAGGAAATGGCTGCGAAAATGGCCGACTAACCTTCTTATTGATTGGAGTACTAGTTATGTGCACATCAGCAGTAGCGATACACTCTTCCTGAGATTTTTGTTTTCTGGACTTGCGACCAGCCAATTTGGCAGTGTCTGCTTGATGAGTAATATGTTGATCCGGTGGAGAAGAGCGACTGCAAGGATCACAGTCTAACATCTCATTTGGTACAGAGTCTAGCTTCGATGCGTGACCATTATCAGTGGCAGCACCATTTGTGGAGTGCTGTCCATTTGTGACCGCCCCATTGCAATGCTTTTGTCCATTAGAAATACGCTGGCACTCTGCCAACAAGTTCTGAGGTTGCTGCGATAAGTTAGACTTAGGTACACGCGTCTGTTCATCTGATGAGTGTTTTGAAGGTTTAATATCGTGTAGTGATTTGTCATTGGACGAGATGTCAGCAAACTCATCTACTAGATTTTGCTCCAGTTTTTTACGAGCCGACTTGCGACTCATCATTTTGTGGGATGAGTTGTCTCCCCCAACATCAAAATGAGCTCTATGTTTGGTATCAGTGTCCGAGTCCGTGTCAAAAGAGTCAAATTGAGAGGAGAGATCAGTGCTGCAGTTGAATGATGGCACAGAAAAAAAGTTGTCCCTCATTGACGTCCTGGTAAAGAGAACTTTGGGACTTTTGAGTGACGTTCCCCTGCCTCTAGTTATAGACAACCTGCAATAACAATTATCAGACGTTCTCACACACCTTCAACCAAAACATTCCTCATAGCATTTGTTATAAAAGCATTTGCCACTGATGATGATGACAGACTTGCTACAATTTTTCATTATTAATAACATAACATTGCAGATTGCTGTTAGCGAGTCCAAGTTTTCATGAGTTGGAAGGGAGAACATTTTTTTACAGGCTTCAACAATTTAGTTATTTCAACAACAAAAGGCATAGGGTACAAAATAAGTCAGCCAATTTTTATTGAGAATGTATAGATAAAGTGATCGCTTCTAATATTCAACAAATAGCAAACAATTAAAAAATTTGAGAGAGAAGATAACTCCTACAAAAGTGTCGGTCTCATAATAATCTCTAGTACAAACCGTTCAGGCGGGGAAGACTTGGCACCAGGAGTACCAGTAGCTCCAGGAGCACCAGGAGTTCCGGTAGTACAAGATATTAACTCTAGGTTACTTATAGAGTTTGTTGGCACAGTAGAGAATGAGGCAAGCTGCTCGGCAGCACAGAGACTGGCAGAAGATACAACGCTGCCGTTGTTCAAGTATTCAGGATGCCTTTGTGCAACAGTACGAGACCTGGTGTCCCCTGCTGACTTTCTTCCTACAACCACCATATTATTTAACTTGTAGGTCAACTACAGACAGCTTCTCTAGCACTGTATCAACTGAGTCCGCTGACTGTAGAAGCGCAGTTTGAGGAATGATGACAAAACATGGCATTAATATTAAGAGATTTTTGCAGCAAGTAAGGGGAGAACACAACTCTAAAGTATTTGTTTGGTTTTTATTGCTGGTGGTATTTATTATATCACAAAGACAAATTCTATTGCAGATAAAAGAAGCTTATCACACTGATTCATCTTTCTATACTGGCACATGCATTCTGAATGCCATTTAGTATGGTGACTCATCAGTTTATAATACTAATAATAATATCATGATTGGATAATCGGCTCACTCGTGCATAATTAGATATTTAATAAAATCTGATTGCTCGAGTTCCATCAACTGTGTGATGTTTAACCTATTATCAAAGTACTCACCAGCAAGATCTTGCATCCCACGAACACTTTTAGACCTAGAGTGTGTCCGTTCAATAGCAGTGGTGGGTCGACCCATGTCACAGCCATCGACGGAGCTTTCACTAGAGCCCAGGTTGTTGAATGAGCTACAATAAAGGCATATGTGGATATGTGGCTACATAACGCGCGGTTGAGGTGATACAGGTGAATAAGGTTGTGTTTCATTTACCATATCTATAACGAAAACAATTTGTCTTGTGACAAGAACAACAACAAGTATTTGGCTAAAAAAATAACTATGTACATGTCTATAAATAATTACATGTACATACATGTCCATGAATAACTCTATGTGCATGTTCATGAATAACTCTATGTACATGTGCATGAATAACTCTAGGTACATATCTATGAATAACCCTATGTACATGTCTATAAATAACTAATGTACATGTCTATAAATAATTACGTGTACATGTCTATGAATAACTCTATGTACATGTGCACGAATAACTCTATGTACATGTCTATGAATAACTCTATGTACATGTGCATGAATAACTCTATGTACATGTCTATGAATAACTCTATGTACATGAATAACTATGTACATGATTATGAATAACTCTATGTACATGTCTATAAATAACTAAATGTACTTGTCTATGAATAACTATATGTACATGTCTATGAATGATTATATGTACATATCTATGAATGATTATATGTACATGTCTATGAATAACGAATGTACGTGTCTATGAATAACTAATGTACATGTCTATGAACAACTCTATGCATATGTCAATGAATAACTTTATGTACATGTTTATGAATAACTCTATGTACATTTCCATGAATAACTTGATGTAAAATATGAAAACACGGAACAGATAGATAGTATGTCAGCCAGTAGCATGAGCACCTATGTTATGCCAACAAATAATGTCCACTTGGGAGTTGTCACACCTCTTTGTTTAAATCAGATAATAAACTTCATCAATACAAGGTGTGACAACTCCAACGTGGACAGATTTATTTGAGTAATGATACACTGACATACATTCAGGCGTAACACAACAACAGTTCTGCAGAGCAGCCATAGCTGCGATAGCTGCCATGTTAAACCTACCTTCTAGATTTTCTAAGTAGCGGTGAAGCGTCTTTGACTGCAAACAGTTTGTCTCTGCTGGCGATGCTGATCTCATACGGAGTCAGTGAGGTTCTGGGAAGACTCGACAGCGTAACACGTAGCGCATTCCTCGACCTGCCCAGTGATGCATCTGGGAACTTGTGGCTTTGTGGGGACATGACAAACTTGTGTACGAACCATTCGCCTGGCGCTGTCATCCTGGGTAAAAGGTACATACACTATATACTATATACATATAGTCCTAGTACATACACTATATACATATAGTCCTAGTACATACACTATATACTATATACATATAGTCCTAGTACATACACTATATACTATATACATATAGTCCTAGTACATACACTATACACTACATACATATAGTCCTAGTACATACACACACTATATACATATAGTCCTAGTACATGCGCTACCTGTAAAATATGTGTTTAGGACTAACTCCCTGAGAGAGCTGCAGCCAAGCGGAGAGCTGAGAGAAGCAAAGCTGTGATCTGACAGCATTGCACAAGTTCTGCAAAGATTGATTGTTACTGTCCGCCCTGCAACAAAACACAGTCTATCATCAGAGTTCATTGTTGCATATATGGGATAACTCCCAGAAAAGGCAACTCCACAGAAATTAAACAGCTTGACAAAATGAGACTGTTAAATCATTTCGTAACTTGATCAAGCGATTATCGGTGTTTAACAGAAAAGCAACTTCAGTACAAGTTCGGCTTGCCTGGTGTTTATGCTCAGTTTTTATTTCAAGTGTAAAACAAATAACTGACAATTACTGGTAGTCAATGCTAAATATAGTTGATCGAAACACAAAACAATCAAATTGACAGACAGTAGCAGCTTCCTGTTAGGCCTAGCAGGCTTGTTGATGTTATATAATAGACAGGCATTCACGGCATCAATCAGGGAGCAAGGACAGTTGGTGACATTCATTAAAGGGGAGATGATTCACCATTGTAGTAACCAATGAGTAGTTAGCTAGAAGCCGCAATGATTGCTGAGGCATGGATTGCAGGCACAAAGTTCAGTGAAGGTTTAATGAGCTATGGGCGTGCATGCAGGTTATAAGTAGCACATCCCAGGCAACCACTGCGCACACTGTACTATATATATATAGTTGAGTGTTATGTGTCCAGGGTGATGTGTCCAGGGTTGTATTACACGTTATATCCACTAGTAGTTATCTAGCTAACTAAACATGAATGTAACAGTCATTCATGGACAGGAAGAATTAATAATTATTCTCGTGTGAAAGAGGTAAGATCTGTAGTTGAACTTCAGTTAATCTGCTGTTTCTAACATAGCCTAGCAACTGATAGCAGCAGGTTGTCTGAGTGAAAAAGATTAATGAGATTGCTGAAGGCCTCCTTCCTTCCTCTCTCTCTCATTGCACAAGGGTGGGAGATTGTTGGCAGATAAGATCCATTGGTCAAAGTTTTTGTCATCCCAAAAAATAATAAATCATAAATAATTAATTTTCTATCAGTGGAAGCAAGAGATCTATTCAAGGCTCAAATTTTCTGAAAGAAATCACCACCACAAAAAAATTACCAAAACTCGCTAACAACTATTAAGTAAATGGCACTGAAAAATAACAAAGCCGTTGGTTTAATTAATTTCATGAAGAATTAAAGTAGAAAGTAACTGACCTAGAATGAACTTGCTGGATAGTCCATTGTTCCAAAAGAACGTATGAGTCAGAGTGGGCGGAGCCTACTTGGTGGTTGTGATCTACTGGAGGAATTGCCTGCTCATTACAGCTATCCGCAGCTCCTATCTCACATAGGGGACAGAGTAGGACCTCCGCACAGAGAGGGATACCGTTGTAGCACAGGTTAGCTATTGCCTCCTTGTATCTCCTCACCTTCTGACACTGGAGATACACAGTGGACACATTATGGTTGACACGTGGTAGCCCTACTACAGATAATTAAGTGTTTAATCTAGCATTAGATAGGAGATGGCACTCGGAATATAGGAAATGGAACATTTATCACTTCACTTAACAAATGTAGCTAACAATCAGTGATAGGCTCACAGTCGGAGAGAACGAGAGAGTAGACTGAGACCTAACATAACTTCTGTGCCACAGCCATACTCAATGAACCCAGACTATTCACAAAACAAACCTCCTCGTCATCATCTCGACAGGGTTTATGAGTTGGTATGCTCTGCGCGACATGCGCTCCTTCTCGACGCCCTTTCACTGATCGCTCAGGTAACCTTGACTCTGTGATGAGCAAGCCAACAGTTTCATAGGCTTTGTGCAATGACACTTCATCGTAATCATCATTCCCTGCAGTCAATCCGTCCCCTGAGCAACCTGCAGCGTTCAATCAATCCCGGAGTGTCATCAAGGTTATGAGCAACTATTCATAGCAGTGAATGTTTTACGTAGAGCGCTTAAATGGGGTCAATAACTGCTGACTTGGTAACAAACAATACTGAGTAAACAATTAATTATTTGTTACTGACATGACAGCACGCTGCTTCAACATTTTATTTATTAGAAATAATCAAATTTGTGGAAAATTTGGTATATGTAGAAAAAGTATCAGCGAGTAGATAAATTAACAGATTGCCAACAATGAAGAGACTATTCAGCACACTATGCAGGTGTCTAGTGATCTGTATTGATTGTATAAGTATGACATAACAGTATATATAATCTGTCAATCTGGCAATGTAACGATGATGCATAGGTAGATAATCTAAGTAACCGATTGACACACAACAGTAATAGCTAATCAATGAGTGTTTACAAGTCAACAACACAAGTTTGGAGTTGTCTACTCTGCAAAGATGAGAGAAACTTGGAGTTGTGCCACTACGTTCAGCTAACAGGGATAAAATTGAAAAGTCAAAAGCTTTCAATATTTCAGTCGTCTGATTATTACCAACATGCAACATTTAGAGCTTAAAGTTACCTTGGCTGGTAAATCATAGGTATTAAGATTTCTCATATTTTTTATGGTTGCTAGGCACCGACATAACAAATAAAAGAGTACTTAAGCAGTTAGTTATTTATTGCTGGCAGAGAGACAACGATGGAAAAGGTGCCAGCTAACAATTACCGTATGTATGTATGTATATGTAACAACTATATGCACAAACTGGCAATCTCAGCTCACCACAGATAGTACTAGCAATGCGTTATCTTGTATTAGCATATCACTGGTGGTTACTGCATGTGCTAGTAGTTGTAACCAACCAGCAAGGATAACACATAGATGGCAGGCCTCTACATGTACATATTCATATTGTACTTAATAATAATTTATTAATATTAGACTTCGCATCTGTTACCAGGTCTATGGCCATAGTACCAGGCTTAGCATTGGTGCAATGATGTTTGAAATTAGGGGCATTAAAAGAATATTAAATACAATTTTGAAGTTATCTCACATTAAAAAAAAAGTGTGAAAAGACATTTGATAAAATATTTTTTTGCACTGTCAAGTTTTAGAACTTATCGTTTACTATTTTACTAACATGAAATATAAATTTGACATCAAATTGAAATATACGCAGCTTGAGCTGATGAACAGCATTGGGAAGTCGTCTCCCCATCACAATTCTAGAAACCAGCCAGGGTAGCTCCAGGCAATGTACAGAGATGCCAACACAACAGACCAGTTAGGGCTGACCAGATGTATAAAAAGCTGTACACAGCCCTGGATGTATGCACGCGGAGAAAGTGTACAAAAAGGCCCCTGACAACAGGAGAGCTAGGCTATTGTTTAAATGCATAAGTATATAACACTGCACACGGTATTGTTATGTCTAATTGTCCAAGGATATTGCCCCTAACCATTGCGTAACTATAATGCACGCCCTCTAGCTAATACAACACACAGTCATGATACACCGCACTCCCATATGTGTATATGGATTGCAGTGTGTTTTGTTCAACTTTTTGTAGCATCAATAGCATTTCGTTTACATAATAGGCTACTGTAAGCATTAAACTACAAGCTATATGTCCAGCAGGAGCTGATGTAAACAACTCTAAATCGTAAAGCGTTTCTGGCACTCGGCATAGACATCTAAAAATAATTTGAGAGGATTAATTTTGTTGATAGAAGTAACAAGTGCGTGACGTGAGATGACAAATGGCGTAGCAACAAGAATATACAATCAGCTGATAAAGGCATGAGCTATGCTCGACTGATTGTGTTACGCCATAGTAACGCACTTACACTACTAGTGCAGTACTTACACTCACAATGTAATCAATACTGCCTTGCCTAGTTAGTAGTAAGTGTAACAATCAATCTCGGTGCAGAGCAGTAGCCTCGGTAAATTGACCACCAAATCATATTATTTCTTTTTTCTCAACCCTGTCTAGTGTCTGAATGTTTGTCGTAACTTCATTCCAAAAAGCTTGTGGTCTTTGGTTTGTTTTGTTTTGAATAAACATGGGTAATGCGCAACAAATGACTTGGTTACTGCATATTTTGGAGTTATCTGCCCGTAAGTAGTTGAAAACAGACAAACTGGTCTCACCATATACACCGTAGCTGTGCTGTGGGTTTTAGTACTGCTTAGAATTTACAAAAATTACGTGCCATATCCAGGTGTGCTTTCAGGGAGTCAAATAAAGAATATTTGAGACCACAAATGGATGCACTAGCGAAAATCTATCAGTGGACAAGGAGGGATATTTTTGTACAATTAGCCAAGGTGTTAGCAATTATATCGTGCCAAGCATGTGTATATTATATAAGCCCACATCAAACAATGAGACACGGCAATTAGCCCATTAGAAGAAACGATTGAACAAAAAGCCAATACTAGTAGAGATATCAGCTGATTCACCAGTCAAAACAGGTATACAGAATGATGCGTTAGTGTGATAACAAATCAAAGGTAACATTTCCTGGCTACGCGCCGATGCTGCTGTTATGTAACTAACCATTTGCAAAAAGAAGCTGCCAGTGAATCATTCATTACCATTACTCCGAATTTCACCAAAGTGTGCAGGAAATGTTTTTTTTACAATTTCTGTATTGTTTTTGGTACTGTTATTGTTACACTTGGTTGGTTAAGGTGAAGCTACGGACAAGTCATGGAATGTACCAGAAAGTAGTGTGACTCTCGAATGTCAAAGCCAACTGGAGTGCAGAGTAGAGCTGATGTAACAATGAGAAAGTAGTACAACAAGTGATAATGCGATGGCAATAGCACACTATTGTGAGTGTATTGACAAATTTACATAGCTAGCTCCTAGTTGAGCCACAACTAAACATCTACATCGCCTCACGTAATCCATAAAAAACATTTGTTCTTTCTTTGTGCAGTGAAGGCCTAAGCAACGCTGCTATTTTTAATATCCTACAGAAGAAAAATACTTGGCAAAATATAAACTAAATTTTTAGTATTTTTACATAGATAATTTCTTAATTATAAACCAGTGTGTTATTATTAATTA
Source organism: Cryptosula pallasiana (assembly GCA_945261195.1). Lineage (NCBI taxonomy): Eukaryota > Metazoa > Bryozoa > Gymnolaemata > Cheilostomatida > Cryptosulidae > Cryptosula > Cryptosula pallasiana. The sequence continues at coordinate 19,068,560 of OX183130.1, forward strand.
TTTTAAGTAGCAAACTAAATGACTAAATGTTGTGATATGATTTATTTGTAAACTTTCTTCTAGTTGGTGTGTAGCGGGCAGCATGAGGCTGCACTAAAGATAATGAATGATTCTACTATCTTTGTTCAAAGGAACAGCTGTACAACCAGTTGTTTATCAATGCATGACATTTCCACAACCACTGACCAACCTCAAGCTGGATGGAGTGACTGAGAGTTCAACTTGACTACTTCAAAAAAATACTTGAGCTTCGTACTACTGCAATTATTACAGCAAGTAGTCTTAAGGACCACCCATATGCAAAGACAATGATGCAATGCTAGAGGGTGATCCCTGCATATAAATATCTTGTACTCATTGAGAGCACGTTGCCTCAGCAACATGTGGTAAATGTGTACCATTTATCATCAGTACAAAATAATAACAACACGATCACGCATTCATTTGTAATCCAGACCAGGTTTAGTAAACAAGTTCGGATAACTTATCAAGCAAAGAGCGAGTGACTTTTTGGCATACCGTTGGCCTTTGGCTTCATCCTGTAGCAATTCTTGATCAAACGGTGATGTGTCACAACCTCACAGAACAAAGAGAGCCCACGCTATCCCATCTTCACTAGATCGCACCAATTCCTTCTAATATATAACATGAAAATTTGGTTTCAGTAATGAGGAATATTAGATATGGTAAAGTATTTAGCGACCAAGTGCGCAGTAGATATAACATACCTATACAGCCTACCAATCATTCAGTTATAGACCTCCCCTAGGAGCAGAGCGGTGCCTCTACCAGTTTGACTGATGTATGCCCTGAGTAGGTCTCCGTTCTACAGATAGTTTAGTAACATATAGATGCTTTAAACAGAGACTTCCTCATTTTATTGTTTAATAATAAAAAACAAGACATGTTATAAATTACACATCAGGATTGAACTGTTGGGGTGTTAACAAAAACAGGTTATGTTTCAGTGCCAACCATAATAGAATACCTAGTTACACAGCCCACTTATACTTGTATCTAAGCACTGCCCCTTTGCACCGCACCTCAAGTAATCTGATATCATAAAACCTGGGCTAGTCAACCAAATCGCTACTATGTGAATGTAGAGTATGTGGGTGGCATCGCCTGAATGTCATGCACTCATGGGTAGTCTACAATTTGGTGGAGCTTTACATTAATTTTTTCTTTCTAGTTAGTAGTTGGTTGGTATTGATAGACAAATGTTTTATTTTTTCTATACATTTTATCTCCCATTTTGTATCATTTTTCTAATATCACACTAATTTTGTTCCTGTTTCTAGAACGTTTTAAATGTTAGACAAGGTGACTAACTGATAAGTGGACGTTTTGTTGGTACCAGCACAAGCATCTGGAACGCAGCAAGATCAGATCGACTGGTAGGTCATACTAGGGTAGTTATAAAAAACCTCCAAGGCCAGCTTGTCAGTTAGTTTTGTGACACAGCATCTCCATCGTAAATCCGTGTACAAAATAAAACAGACCAGCCAAGTCATCACAAGACGTTAAGGTGGCTTTTGATTGGCTGTCTGCCAAACAAGGCAATATTCTAAATCTGTTTGAACAGCAACTAATGGCAAACAACTTTTGTAACATTTGGAATACAATAAGGTCAACTTATCTAATACATTGGTCAAAGACGAAACTACCAGTAATGATTCGTCATAAAAATGCAATTTTTTGTTAATTTCAACTTATATTACATATATCTCTATAATTTATATATAATACAAGATGATTTTTTCAATGTTGGTATTGTAAAATGTGTAGATGGGTTATCAAACAATATTAGCCTATGTGATAACTAATATTACCAAGTTGTAAAAATAATAATTCTATTATTTGCGGCTTTGTTTCGAGAAAAGCTAATTTTATATCTTATTATAATTTATTACATAATATATTTTACTATTGGTTTTATCGATGCAAATTCAGAAGGGATGTCAAATAAATATATATACACAGATCAGCAATAATAATAATAATATTTACAACAATAACATTTGATTAGTTATTATCAACGCTCGATTTAATCAGAAGAAAACAGCAAATAATAAATTAATAGAGAAGTGCGCTATTAATTAACTTATTATTAAAATCAACATCATGCTTTTACTACCTAAAACACAATAGTTACCTTGATAAAACAATCAAGATGGCCCACTGGTTAGAACGCATGGACTGTGATGAACAGTTTACGGGTTCCAGTCCCAATCGGGCGAGAGCTCATGGATGGTAAAAGATAGTTCATGGTGCCAGTCTCAAAAGGTGGTGCCAGCAAGGGCATCGGCCCTTGAATTGGTTCTGTGCCTCATTGTATTGCTCTGTATTCGGATTCATCTCTATTTATAAATCAATGCATAAGTTTCTCCCTATACTGGTAAAACAGTTATTGTTCTTATTGACTGTTTTTTTAGGAGCAAACAAATCACAATAATAATGATCGGTTAATTAAACTTGATAAAAAAGCGTCATTACTACATTATTATTAATAATAAATAATAATAACAGTGATAAAAATCAACAACAATCATCAACAGAAACAAAATTAATATTGTCGGCATAATAATAATAAATGTAAGTAATTATATTATTATTAATTATACCAACAGGTTCAACAATCAAAGACCAATCGACATTCTTAGATTCTACTACTAACAACAGTCAGGTTATTTTTATAAGATTACTAGTGTTGTAATTAATTACACCAATTTATTTATTATTATTGTTCCAGTTGCTGCAACGTAATGTTATCAACGTTTCTCTCACGCATTGACTCACTGTTGTATCGTCACTGTGACTGACTGTCTCTCTGCTCTGGAAGTGAATTAATAATTAAACGACGATGGATGGAGTGTTGTTGCAACAGATATGATTAAAACTTGCAACAACACCGTGGCTGGATGCTTAAATTGATCTGCTTAGGCAAAAACTTGAGAATTTCAAAAATACACGCCAGCTGATTGACTTTTCCAACAGCAATGCCTAAACTCTCCAGCATTCACCTCATCAGCTGATAAATTGGAAGTGATACGGGTATTGTTGATATGGCAGGGTTTGGCATGGAGCTTGCTCCTTTCGAATGCATATTTCTTCCATGATTATACAAATGCTACAAGAACAACTATAATCAATTTTATTTCAAAATTATATTTCTAATTGATCAGTCAAGTTTTTTGAAGATATATGAGCAATTATGAATACTGCATAAAATTACTTTTTTACAGTAAGCAATGCGGATACAATTTTTTACAAAATCCCTACAATTCTCACGAGTCCAATTTTGCCACTTCGCACAATTGTCATTTGCTTATTTTTCTTAGTTTTGGTAGTAAAACCAAAACAATTGTTATAATTTAATTAAATGATATATTATCACTAAAGAACTGCTGCACGACAATGATTTAATCAATCCAGTGGTTAAAAATTATTTGTATGTCAGCCATGTATTTTTTCTTTGGTAAATTGAACATATAGTAGTACCATAATAATTTTCTGTTGGGTGGGTAGGCCTTTTTTATTTTTTGGTATTGTTTTTTTTAGATTTGATGAATACAATGATGGGTTTTGGTTAGTTTCAATTTTTTTTGGTGATGAGAATGAAAAAGATAGACAGACAGCAGTGAAGGATGATGAAGATATGATGAAAAAAATTATCAATTAATAATAATTATAATAATAATCATAATAATAATGAAAGATTATTAATTATTGTACGGGAAGAACTGCGAACAATCTGTAACACAAACGAAGTACAGTAACAATTCTACTTATTACATTTATTCCAGTGTAACAATTCTACTTATTACATTTATTCCATTTTTGCCACGTGCATACAACGATCGCTGTGTATAGCCTCGACGCTATTTTTATTATTTATCACATGTTATTATTTTTAACACGAGGCTGTATTTTAGCACCGCCTCTCGTGTATATAAGTACGTTTTAGTCTCCTCACAAGGCAGTGTCCCTGAGGAGACTCACTGGTTTTATTCTATTCAGAATACAAGCAGCATTCACTCTTTCAAGCTTTATACTTGATACACCTTGACAGACGACTATACTACTGTTCTACAAGATAACCGCTCCAACGACCTCCAGGTCTAAGTAGCAATCAGCGTTATCCGACGACAGTAGCCAGACGACAGCTCTGCTAGGCAGACAGTAGCTTCTAGTGCTCTCCCCCCAGCTGACATGCTGACGGGTAGATGCCAATAAGCCTATCTGACCAACAGACTGTCGGGACAGACGAATAGCTCTCTTGCCTAGAGGTAGTGCAGGTGGCTACCGATATAACTAGTAAACAGTTAAAGGAAATTCCTGCACATTGGTGGCAGCAGTGGGATTTGCGAATCCCTCGACAAGAACCTCTAGGACAAGGCAGAGCAGGACAGCAGACCATGGCTAGCAGACGACGAGCCATGAGCGTTGACCGCGATCCTACTACTAGGATCATGGGTCAACTGACGAATATCCTGGACAAACTAACAGACGCACCCCCACCAGCGACCTCATTCAAGGCTCCTACGTACGATGGCACTGGGGACGTCCAGTATTTCATCCAACGCTTCCAGGAAGTGTCGGAGGCAAATAATTGGGCACCAGCAACGGCCATCATACACATGAGGCAGTCCCTACAGGGGAAGGCGCAAGAGTGCGGAAAGGGAGAGACGATGTGGGCAATTGTGGACTCCCTAAAAGCAAGCTTCGGGCTCACCCGCCGAGAGGCTAGGGCCAGACTATCCGGCTACCGAAAGGAGCCGCGGCACTCACTGAGAGAGCACGCACTGGCCATAGAGACCCTGGTGGAGACCGCCCAAGACGACTCCGCCCGCATGCAACGGAACGAATATGCTTTAGAACATTTTCAAAATACGCTAGGCAATGCCTACCTACAGAGGCACCTCCTGGCCATACAGCCGACCTCTCTGGAGGCAGCTGTAAAAGCAGGTAATGAGTACCTGCAGATACAGCCGACCTACACTGGACCAAAGGTTCGGATAGTAGAGATGGAAGAGGAGGAGTGCCAACAAGTTAAGGCGCAAGGGACGACCCCTGGAATAGAGGCTCACCTAGAACCGCTGGCCAAGGCTCTCAGCAACCTCACGCAGCAAGTGGCCGACCTCAAAGCAACCCAGCCAGACAGCACACCCGCTCGACCACCCAAAAGGGTCGTCAAATGCTGGAAGTGCCAGAGGCTGGGACACACCCAGAGGGAGTGCCGTCAAGACGCCTACCAGGGAAACGCAACAGGCCCGCAGCGGTAGGGAGACCTACTGGCTGCAGATGGGCCCCTAGAACCAAGAAGCCAGACAGGTCTGGAGGACAGACCCCAGATGGGTGGCAGGAGGTGAGGCGTCCGGCCTACACCCCACCCATACCACAGCCGGTATCGGTTCTGACCCAGAACAGGTTTGCCGACCTGTCCGCCTTAGAAGGAGACTCATCGGACGATGAGGGACCACCGTCAGTTCCCACTGGAACACACACCAAAAGAAAGAGGCCAGCCGAGCAGTGGCGAAGACAGGTGCAGACTCCTGCCCAGCACAGGAGAGAGCCCCAAGTACCGCCTGGACTGCTAGCAGAGGCTACCCCCCTCACGTCGTGCGTGAACCAGATGGAACGACCGCATAAGTCCAGCTATTATCTGCCGGGCAAGGTGGAAGGGAAGACCGTAACCTACTTGATAGATACAGGTTGCAACACCAACCTGCTATCAAAAAGCGTGTACGACAAACTGTCAGACAGCCGGAAAGCCACACTACAAGAGTACGACTCCCATGGTTTAATGGCAGATGGGACTAAACTCCCATTCTACGGTCTACTCAGTGTGTCAGGACGAGTACGGTCTGTAGCGTATACAGAAACGTTCGTCGTCACGCAGATTAGCGAGGATGTCATCCTCGGGATGCCGTTCTTGGCTAATCAGAAGTGCCGTATGGGCTTTGATCAACCAGTACTGGTCATGCAGGACCGAGAGCTGGTGTGCACCGACCGTTATGGGAGGGCACTGATCTCCAAAGTCCAAGTACTTTGGAGGACAGAGATCCCCCCACAGACAGAGGCTACCATACCGTGTCATCTTGCCGCACGGAGCTACTGTCCACAGGGCGTGATCCAGAGTTTACCAGAGAGCCTACCCTTGGCTACAAGTGTAAACTCGCCGGACAAACAAGGACGGGTGTTGGTCAGGTGCCTCAACCCTACCTCGAACGTGATAAGCCTGCCGGCCGGCGAGGTTATCGGAACGTTCACAGGGGTAGCGGCCGATGAGGTACAGCAGACTACCCCCGAGGTCCCAACCGGGTCGGACCCGATAGGTTTATCAGTACCTGACCACTTGGTGGAACTGTACGAGCAGGCGAGCAGAGGGTGCAGAGACGAGCAGCAGATGGAACAGTTGAGGGGATTGCTTAGGAAGTACGAGGCCGTGTTTAGCAGGAATAGCGGAGACATTGGCCGTACTGACCTTGTAGAGCATGCCATTCCAGTTGCCAAAGGCACCCGACCGGTTCGGTTGCCTCCACACAGGTTAGGACCTGAGAAGGAGGCTGAAGCTGAACGACAAGTGAAGGACCTGCTAGAGAAGGGACTGATTGAACCTGCAGACGGGGCCTGGAGCTCCCCGGTGGTGCTAGTACGTAAGAAGGACAGCACGTGGCGGTTTTGCATCGACTACCGGAGGCTAAACGATGTCACTAGACAGGACGCCTATCCTATACCTAGGATAGACGAGTCCCTTGACGCCCTAGCTGGCAGCAAGTATTTTAGCACGTTGGACCTGACCAGTGGGTACTGGCAGGTGCCGTTGGATGCAGACGCCAAGGAGAAGTCGGCATTTATCAACAGGAGTGGGCTATGGCGTTGGAAGGTGCTACCCTTCGGGCTGACCTCAGCCCCCGCCACGTTCCAGCGTTTGATGGAACGAGTGCTGCAAGGGCTGCACTGGAAAACGCTGCTACTATACCTGGATGATGTGATCGTGATCGCACCCGACTTTGAGACTCACCTGCAGAGGCTAGGGGAAGTGCTGAGTAGGCTACAACAGGCCAACCTTAAGGTCAAACCGTCCAAGTGCGAACTACTGCAGCAACGGGTCAAGTACCTGGGGCATGTAGTGAGTGCGGAGGGCGTCGCCACTGACCCGGAGAAGGTACAGGCCGTAGCCGAATGGACACCCCCCAGGGACACCAAAGGACTGCAAGCCTTCCTCGGCACAGCAGGGTACTACAGGCAGTATCTGCCAGGGTACGCCACCACTGCTAAGCCTTTAACTGTCCTGACCAGCAAGGACACCCCCTGGAAGTGGGGAGAGGAGGAGCTAGTGGCCTTTGAGCGCCTGAAGCAGGGACTTGTACAAGCACCTGTACTAGGCTACCCCGACCCTGCCAAGACCTATATCCTGGATACGGACGCCAGCGCCGTTGGATTAGGGGCAGTACTGTCACAGATACAGAACGGACAGGAAAGGGTCATTGCTTACTATAGTAAGACCCTAGCACCCGCCGAACAAAACTACTGCAAGACTCGGCGCGAGCTATTGGCTGTCGTCAAGGCAGTCAAACACTTTCGGCGGTACCTCTACGGTCAAGAGTTCAAGCTCCGCACCGACCACGCATCCTTAAGGTGGCTGTGCCGGCGGAAGGAGCCGTCCAACCAGATTGCGAGGTGGCTGGAGATTCTCGCCGAGTTTGTATACAAACTCGAGCACAGGGCTGGCAAACAGCATGGGAATGCTTATGGGTTGAGCAGACGCGAACCTTGTATGGACTGCCGTCAGTGCAGTGCCATAGAGCAGCGTGATGGTGGGCCAACCCATGCTGAACTTGCCAGGGCCCCTGGACCAGAACTCCAGTTAGCGAGGCCTCCTGTCTCAGAGGATGCAAGACGATCCTGTACCATTGAGAAGCCTAGAGGCAAAGGCAGACACGCCAGAGCTGTGTGTGGTCACCAGTATGGAACTGGTTGAACAACAGCGTACCGGCCAGAACCCAGTGGCCAGAATGTACCAAGAGATCAGCGGTGGCAGGCCAGTGACCAAGAGAGAGTTGGAAGAGGGAAGTAGGGAGTTGCGGGCGCTCTACAGTCGCAGGGAGGCCATGGCGGTACAGCCAGATGGTACTCTGACTATGCAAATAGCCCCCAAAGGTTGGACCAGGCTATGTGTAGTCTGCCCGTCGTCCCGACGCCGACAGGTGATATGGGATACGCATGGGCTGTCCCATGCTGGTGTAAACCGCACCAGAAACCGGATCCAACTCATCTGGTACTGGCCAGGAATGTCCGCTGAGGTACGGAGACTGGTCAAGTCCTGCGAGACCTGCCAAGTGGCCAAGAGAGGGGGAGTACAGCCAGTCCAAGAGAGACAGAGGTTGTTCGCCGGCAGACCTTTTCAAAAGGTAGCCGTGGACCTGGTGGGGCCTCTCCCAGACCTCTCTGATCACTTCACACGGTGGCACGATGCCATTGCCATTCCGGACGCCACCGCCCCTACGGTCGCCACGGCCCTTGATGAAAGGGTGTTCTGCTACTGGGGACTACCAGAGGAGCTCCACACGGACCAGGGAGCGCAGTTTGAGTCGCGGCTCATGGCTGAACTCTGCGTCCTATGGAACGTCAATAAGACACGCACCACGCCCTACCACCCACAGGGTAACGGAGTAGTGGAAAGGCAGAACCGGACGTTGGGGGACTCTTTGCGGACACTCCTGCTCAGACGCAAACAAGAGGAATGGGATTTGTTGCTGCCCCAGATAATGAGGGCGTTCCGCGGCACCCCACACTCCGTGACGGGAGAGACTCCAAACTACCTCATGCTAGGTCGGGAAGTCGGGCTGCCCGACCAGCTGGATGGTAGGCCCGCAGACACAGACAAACAGTTGGTGACTGAGTACGCCCTCCAAATGCAGGCGGACCTAAAGGCAGCTCACGATCTGCTCAGGGAGCAACAAGTGGGGATCAGACAAGACGATACGGAAGAGCCACTACTCTACGTACCCGATGACTTGGTCGTGTTAGAAAACAAGAGGAGGGTGAAGGGTAGTAACCCTAAGCTGCAACCCAGCTTTGTTGGACCATATCGGGTAGTAGAGGCCTATCCCAACCATACCTCTCGGATAGAAAAGGATGGGCAGACGTCCATACAAAACGAGCGGCGCCTGAAGGAGTACCGACCCTGCCATGAGCCCGCGGGGAGGGCACCCGCCAATAGGGAAGCCGCCCTATGCCCCAACATGAAGGGTGCAGCTAGGCGAAGAGGTCGCCCCCCCACAGTCGGTATAAGACAGCCACCAGACCCTGGTGCACAGTCGGCAGAAATCAGGAGGACACCAGAGAATAGAGAAACTGCCCAAACAGACCTACAGGCTCTGGAGCGCCAGCTCAACCAGTTGCCGGCTCTGATGGAGCAGGCAGCTGGGCGAGCTGAGCCCCAACGACCAGCAGACAGGGGTTGGGAGAGCATACCTAATAACAACACAAGACTAAGCCGACACGGACAATGGGAGAGAGATAGGGAGTGGCCAGCGTTACGAGAAAATGGTGTGCCCAGTCCACCTCCCTTTCAATCTCCCACCACCAGGAAGAATGTTGCCGACAGTCAAGAGACAGAGCCAATGGTGAACGATACCACAGGGAGTCACCAAACGATAGATGAAGAGCTAGTCAGCAGTGAAAGGCCAACAGAGACAGGCAGGCCCAAGAGAAACACTAGGCCGCCGTCGAAGTTGGCTGATTACCAATGCTATCAGATGGCCAACGAAGAGCCAACCCGACGAAACAACCCATCAAAGTCACCCACGGTAATGGAGCAACGCCTGACACCTTCAGAACACAGTAATACTCCAAAAAATATATTACTGGAGTTAAAACGATGTTCTGAGGGTGAGGCGTTGCCCAAAACATTAGAAAGTGCAAAAACTTACTGGAGAAAGTTAGCCACACAACAAGAAATAAAATTAAATAACGAACTTACCTCTCACGACGAACAAATACCAGGGGGAAACAACACCCGGTATAGTTCTATTACTAGAGCATCAAAGGATGACTCTATGTATAATAGGCCACCTGCGACACGAAGCCCCACAGCTAAACACTTGAGCGATGACGTAGAGGGAGCAACCACGTGGGCTAATGACGTCAAAGAGGAGGGCGCGAAACCATCCAATCAACGAGGTGCTGACTCCACACAGCGGCAAACTTGTTCTCAACAAAACGAGGAGCTATCACTTGGCAGCAAGATTTTAAACAGCACACACGATTTACAACTACTCTCTACAGAAGAATTAATTAAAATAGCAACAGCAGCAGTAGAGAAAATGAAGCAACGAAAGCAAGGAAGACTAGACGTATCGTTGGAAGAGGATGCCGCCATTGCAGAACAAATAGTCGGAGAGGAATACCTGATGAAGGTGGCCAGCGAGTTAGAGAAAAGGCAACCTCCTTGCACCAACCGCGTTGCTACAAAGGAAGAGATGCATACTAAGAGACAGACACAGATAGGGCAAGAAGTGGTGCAGGTAAATAAAATATCTGTTGCCGAGGAGCTAAGAGAAACAACACAGCCGAGCGAAAGTACGGCAACCCGTACTACGTGGCTGTCGAACAAAACACTCATAGCCCTGAAGAACATGGTCACAAAGGTGGAGGACACAGACGACGAATGGCGGTGTGACATGTGCAGCTACACCAACGGCCGCAAGCGGGTGGTGTACCACACACACCAACATTATGTGTTTTATTTTTGCACCTGTGGCAAAAAGTCTGCATCTAGGGATGCGTTGCGCAAACACATTACTAAGCAGAATAAATCAACCGCTCACGGAGGACCTCTAGCACCCCTGTACTAGGTGGATGCTGATTCCTATTTGGAATTTGCCCGTTTCATGACGTGGCCACAACCGCCCCCTTTGGGCGGCCACTGCCAATATCGGAACAGAAAGCTAATCCAACACCAGCACACAAACGGGCCACCTCGATACAGGACAGATTGGGAGCGCCGACTCAGGCGAGTAGCCCTATCAAAAAGCTACCTCGTGAAGTGTCACCCTATTACAAACCCAAGAAAGTAGAGACTACGGCAGAGAAAATACGACGTACCGTAATGCTTAGCAAACAGTTGGATAAACAAACGGACAAGCGTCGAGAAGCCCACAGACGAGCTGAATCAGCTGCCTCTGCCCCCCGACGGCACAGGGACGTGACGCCAGTCACGCTACGCTCTACAGTGGAGTATACCGCCTCTAGACAGAGAGAAGACCCGTACCGACTAGAGCAAAGAGAAAGAGGAAGGCGATTGGAAAGAAAGAGAGCAGAGCTGAACAAGCTAACCGAGGACGCCTACAGACTGCTACGCCAGGCTCAAGATGTAAAGGAACAAATTAGGAGCCTGGAAAGCCATGCTAAGTAAAGCGAACAATTGTGACAACTAGTCACCATGTACATTACTTACCATATTTACCTATATGCTACCCTGTGTGCTACATATCATATATTGCTGCAATCACTATTTGTTCTATGTACGTTTGCCAACAAATGTATAGTATATTTTTATTATTATTATTTGTGCATACATCTTTTATCTATCCATGTACATCCTTCTTGCTTCCCTGTACTGTCACATTGGTCCCCTACGTCGACCAATGGAGGGGGCTGTGTACGGGAAGAACTGCGAATAATCTGTAACACAAACGAAGTACAGTAACAATTCTACTTATTACATTTATTCCAGTGTAACAATTCTACTTATTACATTTATTCCATTTTTGCCACGTGCATACAACGATCGCTGTGTATAGCCTCGACGCTATTTTTATTATTTATCACATGTTATTATTTTTAACACGAGGCTGTATTTTAGCACCGCCTCTCGTGTATATAAGTACGTTTTAGTCTCCTCACAAGGCAGTGTCCCTGAGGAGACTCACTGGTTTTATTCTATTCAGAATACAAGCGGCATTCACTCTTTCAAGCTTTATACTTGATACACCTTGACAGACGACTATACTACTGTTCTACAAGATAACCGCTCCAACGACCTTCAGGTCTAAGTAGCAATCAGTGTTATCCGACGACAGTAGCCAGACGACAGCTCTGCTAGGCAGACAGTAGCTTCTAGTGCTCTCCCCCCAGCTGACGTGCTGACGGGTAGATGCCAATAAGCCTATCTGACCAACAGACTGTCGGGACAGACGAATAGCTCTCTTGCCTAGAGGTAGTGCAGGTGGCTACCGATATAACTAGTAAACAGTTATAGGAAATTCCTGCACATTATTATAATAATAATGTTATAAATATAATAATAATAATTATTATATTTATAACATTGTTGGTTGTTGTTGTATCTATGAACAATGATAATAAATTCATAAAAGTAACGATGAGTAAATGATAATAATGTGCAGGATTTCACTGTGTGAGTTGGTAGCTCGGCCTACCTGCACAACTTCCCGAACTGAGTTGGCAACTATGTCTATCGCTGAGCAATACAACCCTCCCACAGGTCGACTAGTATCCTTGGGAATGGTGTGTAACCATTCCTATTTTACTAGTCTAACTGCCGGCTGCGTTAGCTTGTTTCAATGTGCAAGGCAGAGGTCGAACTTTGAAGGCGAACTAGGCAAGCTAGGTTCGGCCAGCAGAGGTTCGAACTGTTCTGCTGAATGCAAGTCAGTGACCGAACTTTGAAGGCAAACTAGTCAGAGCTAGGTTCGGCCAGCAGAGGTCCAGGCTGATCTGCTTATATATTACTACTCGAGTAATAGAGCATTCGGTGTACGAGCATGTACTAGCGCTGTGAAGTTATTATTGTTAGAGAACAAAGAAACTTCTGAGAGTGGGGCAAGCTGACTCTGATTTATTACTGACATGACATGAGTATTTATGCTGACTATTACATAATATAAAATGAGTAAACAAGACAAGACAAAGGAATATTATAAGACACGCCTGTTAAGAAAGGCTTTGACAAATAAGAATAAGTATATAAAAGATAGGGCTGGCCTTGCAGCTACGGCTGGGTGCATCCACATGTGTTACATATAAATTTGCATACAAGGTGACTGAGTAAAATAAATGTATAGTGTGCATAGAGTGAATAGTCATTGAGTGCATGCATAGAGTGTCATATTGGTTAAATATGGCCGCCGTCCGTCACACACTCCGCCCCATTGGCGATGGTGGCCAATTAAACAAGGTCGGCGGTGTTGGTGTGTTTCCTTAGGGGTGTTCTTTCCTCATCTTCTCTTTGATAGCCTCCGCTCGTCTTAGTAGCTTGAGGGCGTCGTATGTCCTGCGGTGGAACTCCTTCCGGTATTCATCTAGTTGTCTAGCTCGGTCTCTCTGTCTCCTGCTCTCTCGTATTGTTCGGTAGTTCGAGCCATTACTGCTAACAGTTCTCGTAGTATCTCTTCTGTGGGGAGCGGAGGTTGGTGATCGTCTGGCTGCTGGCTTGGCATTGAGCGTTGGCGGGCTCGCCCTCGTTCTTTATTATTATTGGTTCTGTTCCCCACGTGTTCTCTCAGTACCGCCTCCCACGTGACGAGTTCTGGGTGACGTAACTCCGCGGTTACTAAGGAGTTTTCACCGGCGGTTTCCTTGGGGGTTGTTTCCTCCTGTACCACTTCTTCGTGACGTGGTAGGGCGGGGTTGATGGGTAAATCGTCAGTGGGGTTTATCTCCCCATGTGTTTCGTTGATTTTTTCGTCTGCACTCTTTTGTTGTTTCTGATCGTAGCTTCTCCATTTTTTCTTTCTTTTTACCAGTACCCAACCGTTTTCCTCGCAATTTTTTGCAGTCTTGATGGTTGGGTTGGTGTCTCCTGGCGTCTCGCCTCTCTCTCCTCCCTGGGCTTGGCCAGTTGGTGTTTTCGGGCTAGGATGACCTTCTGTTTGATAACACTGATAGTCATCGAATCTCTTTGGTCGATTCCTTTCCCTTGTAGGCCGGTTTAGTGGGGAGGCTGTCGTTCCTGTGGGGTTGAGTGGTGGCCACTCGTTGACATCTAGGTCAGGGGTCACTGTTGACCTTCTGGTGACCTCGGGGGGAGGTGTTTCGTTCCTTCTTTCCTCCGCTGGCTGTTGCTCCTCTTCTATTGGCAACGTTTCTTCCTCTATGGTGTCGGTGCTCTCTGGCACCCTTCTCTCTTCGGTGACTATCGCGGGGGGTTCTTCTTCATTGGTGGGTAGGGGTGTCGGCGCACGTTCTTCATATGTGGGTAGAGGTGTTGGCGCACGCTCTTCATGGGTGGGTGGCCTCTCTATCCAATGTAGTGGCATCGGCAATGGGGCGACTGCTTCGTCTGGCCCTGCTGGGGGGCGCTTCGTCTTGGGTGGCCGACCTCTCCTGGCTCCTTTCATGTTTGGCATCAGAGCTGGCTCCCGACACGTGGGTGCCCGCCCTACAGGCTCCTCGCAGGTGCGGTAGGACCGCAGTCGTTGGCCGTTCTGGATTGACCACTGTCCATTTCGCTCCAACTTGTACGTGTGATTCGGGAATACCTCGGCGACTTGGTATGGTCCGACGAATCGTGGCTGGAGCTTGGGGTTGCTTCCCTTGACTCTACGCTTGTTCTCCAGTACCACTAATTCTCCTTTCTGGAACACGGGGGGTTCCTCACTCTCTTGGCTCCTTATTTCCTGTTGGCATTCCCGAAGGTAGCTGTGAGCCTTCTGCTCAATCTCTTGGATTTCGGCCGTATACTCAGTAATGTTCTGGCGGTCCAGTGAGGGAGGTGTTCCCGTCAGCTGGTCGGGAAGGCGTATTTCTCGTCCCATCATCATCATGTTGGCCGTCTCTCCAGTGGCTGAGTGGGGGGTACCTCTGCATACCCGCATAATCTGGGGGAGTAGGCTGTCCCACTCGTCTTGCCCCTTCGTCAGGATTAGTGTGCGGAGGGCGTCTCCCAGAGTGCGGTTTTGCCTTTCCACGACTCCATTTCCTTGCGGGTGGTACGGCGTGGTACGGGTCTTCTTTACTCCCCAGAGACTGCATAGTTCCTCCAAGAGAACCGACTCGAACTGCGCTCCTTGATCCGAGTGCAGCTGTTCGGGTAGTCCCCAGTACGCGAATACTCGCTCGTCGAGCGCTGTGGCAATCGTGGGGGCCGTTGCGTCTGGCAGTGCAATGGCATCTTGCCAGCGGGTGAAGTGGTCAGTTAAGACCAGGGCCCAGCGGTTCTTCCTCTTCGTCAGTGGCAAGGGGCCGACCAGGTCGACTGCCAACTTCTGAAAGGGGCGTCCTGCGTACATTCGCTGCCTTCCAGGGTTCTCTGTCCTCCTGCCATTCTTTGCCACCTGACACACCTCACAGTCTTTGATGAGTCTCCTCACCAACGGAGAGATACCCGGCCAGTACCAATCCAAGAGGATTCGTTGTCTGGTTCGGTGTATCCCTGTGTGAGCCATCTTGTGTGTATCCCAGACAACCTGTGTTCTTCTGCTGGGGGGGCAGATCACGCACTGCTTTGGCTTGGTGGGGTGAGCGAGCTTGATGGTGAGTATGCCATCTGGCCGAATACTCATGGCCTCCCGTCTCTCGTACAGGGTCCTCAACTCCAGCTCTCCTTCTGCCAGCTCTCTTTCGGATATGCTCCCCGGCCGCTTCACTTCGGCGTAGATCCGAGCCACTGGTCCTCCTCCTTCCTGCTGCTCTTTAGCCAAGTCCCTGGTGGTCTGCATTGGGTTGGTCACCGCAATGTTGACTCTCTCCTTCTTCGGCGGGGCCGACTGGACTTCCTGAGCGAGCTCTGCGTGCGAGGGTCCTCCGTCTCTCCGCTCAATTGAACTGCATTGCCGACAGTCCGTGCACACACCTTGGCGACTGAGCCCATCAGCGTTCCAGTGGCGTACTCCTGCCCTGTGTTCCAGTTTGTAACGAAACTCAGCTAGCGTTTCCAGCCAACGGGCGATCTGATTCGACGGCTCCTTCCGTCGACACAGCCAGCGTAGGGAGGCGTGGTCGGTCCTGAGCTTGAACTCCCGTCCGTAGAGGTAGGGGCGGAAGTGCTTGACCGCTCTGATCACTGCCAACAGTTCTTTCCGAGTGACGCAGTAATTTCTTTCAGCAGGCGCTAGGGTCTTGCTGAAATAGGCTATCACTCTCTCCTTTCCTTCCTGGACCTGCGATAACACCACGCCGACTCCTACTGCACTGGCGTCAGTATCGAGAGTGTAGGGTAGACTGGGGTCGGGGTATCCTAGCACAGGAGCCTGCGTTAGTCGTGCCTTGAGCTGGTCGAACGCTGCCTGTTCCTCTCCTCCCCATTTCCATGGCATCTCCTTTCCGGTGAGTACCGTCAACGGCTTGGCTATTGTTGCATAGTCTGGTAGATACTGTCGGTAGTATCCGGCCGTCCCGAGGAATGCCTGCAGTTCCTTCACCTCTCTAGGTGCTTCCCACTTCCTTACTGCTTCGACCTTGCTTGGGTCGGTGGCTACTCCTTGGGCGCTCACCACGTGGCCCAGATACTTCACTTCCTTCTGAAGCAACTCACACTTGGAGCGTTTCACTTTCAGGTTGGCTTGCTGTAGGCGTCCCAATACTTCTCCGAGCCTTTGCAGGTGTGTCTCGAAGTCCGGGGCGATGATGATGACATCATCGAGATACAGCAGCAGCGTCTTCCAGTGTAGACCCTTCAACACTTTCTCCATCAGCCTTTGGAAGGTGGCAGGAGCCGACGTCAATCCAAAGGGGAGCACCTTCCACTTCCACAGTCCACTGCGTGTAGTGAAGGCCGACTTGTCCCGAGCGTCTGCGTCCAGGGGCACTTGCCAGTACCCGCTGGTGAGATCCAGTGTTGTGAAGTATTTGCTGCCGGCCAAGGCGTCCAGAGACTCGTCTATGCGGGGAATGGGGTAAGCGTCTTGCTTGGTAATGTCGTTCAGTCGCCTGTAATCGACACAGAACCGCCACGAGTCGTCCTTCTTCCTGACCAAAACAACGGGGGAACTCCACGCTCCATCTGCTGGCTCTATCAAGTCTTTCTCCAGAAGGTCCTTGATTTGCCTTTCCGCCTCTGCTTCCTTTTCGGGTCCCAGCCGATGGGGGGGGGGCACCTGATTGGTCGAGCTCCTTCTATGGTGGGAATGGAGTGTTCGGCCAGTGTGGTTCGGCCCAGGTCTCCGTTGTGGCTGCTGAACACCGTCTGGTACTGGAGCAGTAACCCTTTGAGCTGTCTTTCTTGCTGGGGTGTCTGACACCCTCTCTTGGCCTTGTCAAAGAGTTCTTGCAGGTGGGGGGGTACTCTTCCTCCTGCCGTTGCTCGCTCATCTGTCCTCCTGGGCTCGTTCAGCGTCTGGATTCCACCTTCATCTACTCCTGTGAAGGTGCCAATCACCTCTCCTGCTGACAGCCTCAGCGTGTCCTGTGTTGGGTTTAAGCATCGTACAACACTCTTCCTCTGGCGTCCGGCCTGTTGACGCTCGTGGCGATCGGCAACCCACCCTGCAGGCTCTCTATCACTCCCTGAGGACAGGTTTCCCTGGCACTCAGGTGGCAGGGTATGGTGACCTCCGTCTGTGGGGGCAGACTGGTGTCTTGCCGAACTTGTACTTTGGAGACAAGGCTCCTCCCATGCCGATCTGTGCAGGCCAGCTCTTTCCCCTGTATCATCAATACAGGTCGGTCGAACCCTAGCTGGCATTCCTGACTCGTCAGAAATGGCATCCCGAGAATGACATCCTCGTTGATTTGACTCACCACGAAGGTCTCGGTGAACTTGACATGCCGTATTCGTCCTTTCAGGGTTAGCAATCCGTAAAAGGGTAGTCTCGTTCCATCTGCCATGAGACCGTGCGAGTCGTACGGCTGTAGGGCCTGCTGTAGGTGAGAGGGTAGTCGGTCAAAGACGCGTTTTGCCAACAGGTTGGTGTTGCATCCCGTGTCGATGAGGTGCGTGACTGCTTCTCCCTCTACCCGTCCTGGCAGGTAGTAGCTGGAGCTGTAAGGTCGCTCCACTTGGTTTGACTGAAGGTTTACAGGCTTGGGTGTGAACCGTTCCTCCTTGGGTGGTGGCGTCTGGGTCTGCTTGTCCTTCTTTTTGGGCCTGGTTGATTCCTGCTGCTTGAAAGTCTCCTCGCTCTCCGATTCCAGCGGGGCAGGGCTGTCGAGTGTCGACAGACTGGAGAATCGATTGTGTAAAGCGATCGGAGGATTGGTCAGGAGGTCCAAAGTAGGAGTTACCCGTCGCGCTCGATCCTGGTT
Source organism: Cryptosula pallasiana (assembly GCA_945261195.1). Taxonomy (NCBI): domain Eukaryota; kingdom Metazoa; phylum Bryozoa; class Gymnolaemata; order Cheilostomatida; family Cryptosulidae; genus Cryptosula; species Cryptosula pallasiana. The sequence continues at coordinate 19,086,776 of OX183130.1, forward strand.
CCTCGGAGGTGCCTGCGCCTTCCTTTGAGGTGCCCGTGCGCAGCCAGTAGGCCTCCCTACTGCTGCGGGCGGTAGTCGTTTCCCTGGTGGCCGGGCCATGGGGCAGTCTTGCATGCCTTCCGATGGTGTCCAACCTGCTGGCAACCCCAGCATCTCTTGGGACTTTCTTCCTTCTTCCTTGTTCTGAGGTCCGCTATCTCCTTGCTTAGTCCTTCCACCGTGTGGAGGAGCTGCGTAAGAGGGTCTTGCACCTCTTGTGAATGAGCAGTCTCTCCAGGTGGGGTCGGTGCTAAGTCGTAGAGGTCGGCCTCCACCGTCCGAACGTGTGGTCCTCCTAGTGGCTGGTGTGGAACCTGCAGAAACTCGTTGCCTGCTTGTATCGCTTCCTCCAAGCTCTGGGGGCAAACAGCCAGCAGATGTCGCTGTAGGTAAGTGTGTCCCAGCATGCTGTGGAACGTCTGGAGCACCAGTTCCTCTTGGTTCTGTCTGGGGAGGTTGTTGTGGGCAGCCTTGATGAGGCGTTCCACGGTGGTTGCATGATCTCACAGGCTGTCCCTGGTTGTTCGTCGGTAGCTCAGTAGTTTCGCCTGTGCTTCGGAACGTGTGAGCCCAAAGGTAGCTCTCAGCTTCATGGTCACCTCCTCCGTCGTCTCTCCTCTTCCACACTGTTCGGCCTTGCCTGTCAAGGCTTGCCTTAAGTGTATCACTCGGTCATCTGGTTGCCACTGGTTGGCGTTGGCCACTTCCTCGAACCGCTGCAAGAAGTAGTCTACTTCTCCTGTGCCGTCGAACTGCGGCACCTTGAACTTACTTCTGGTTGAGGTCATGGTCATCCTGTCCAAGATGTGAGTGAGGGTGTTCATCATCTGCATGCCGGATGGCTCATCTCGGTCGATGCTGAGCGCTCTCCTTCTCCGTGCCATCGCTCAGTTGGGTTCTGCTTGTGGGTGTCTCCAATCCCACTGCTGCCACCAATGTGCAGGATTTCTCTGTGTGAGTTGGTAGCTCGGCCTACCTGCACAACTTCCCGAACTGAGTTGGCAACTATGTCTATCGCTGAGCAATACAACCCTCCCACAGGTCGACTAGTATCCTTGGGAATGGTGTGTAACCATTCCTATTTTACTAGTCTAACTGCCGGCTGCGTTAGCTTGTTTCAATGTGCAAGGCAGAGGTCGAACTTTGAAGGCGCACTAGGCAAGCTAGGTTCGGCCAGCAGAGGTTCGAACTGTTCTGCTGAATGCAAGTCAGTGACCGAACTTTGAAGGCGAACTAGTCAGAGCTAGGTTCGGCCAGCAGAGGTCCAGGCTGATCTGCTTATATATTACTACTCGAGTAATAGAGCATTCGGTGTACGAGCATGTACTAGCGCTGTGAAGTTATTATTGTTAGAGAACAAAGAAACTTCTGAGAGTGGGGCAAGCTGACTCTGATTTATTACTGACATGACATGAGTATTTATGCTGACTATTACATAATATAAAATGAGTAAACAAGACAAGACAAAGGAATATTATAAGACACGCCTGTTAAGAAAGGCTTTGACAAATAAGAATAAGTATATAAAAGATAGGGCTGGCCTTGCAGCTACGGCTGGGTGCATCCACATGTGTTACATATAAATTTGCATACAAGGTGACTGAGTAAAATAAATGTATAGTGTGCATAGAGTGAATAGTCATTGAGTGCATGCATAGAGTGTCATATTGGTTAAATATGGCCGCCGTACGTCACAATAATGATAGTGATTATTTTAAATAATAATGGTAAATTAGTAATATAAATTATTATAAATGAATCTTTGTCGTTATTATTATTGTAATTAGTTATTATTATTGTGTCAAACTTTATTGTTTTGTATTTATAAATATTTTATTATAAATAATGATAATAATAATAATAGCAATAATAATTATAACACCTTGTTGATGGCTATAATTATTAGCATAAGGATAACTACAAGTATTATCATTATTACAGTGTTAAAGTGTTACCATTATTGTTGGTATTAATATTTATTGCTCAAATAATTTTAGAGGTTTTCCTATTCCATAATAATGGTCAATAAGAACTACTATAGTAAATAATAATTATAATAATGATTAATAACTTAGTGAATAAGTTACAGTGTTATGTCTATTACTATTGTTGCTATCAAAGTGGTTCTATCTTGTCAAGGAGTTGATGGGAGGCATCTCATGACATCTAAGGGCCTTTTTACCTAGAGGCACTGGGCTTTTTTGTATGTAGCATAGCACTATCAAGTTTTCGCAATGCAGTCCTCTGTGAGGCTAATAGACCTTTACCTTAGAGCCAAACTTCAACAGCTAATGTAGTTGAGACGAATGGCTCCACTTTGTCAGATACCAAGCCCACTCTCACTGGCCATCTAGTTGGCCAACTCTTCTCGAGTTCGGAAATTTTATGATCGGTGCAAGAGAGCATGGGGCTAACTTTATGACAGCTACTAGTATGATCCAGATGTGAGTTGTCAGGCTAGATAAGAAGACTCTTGCTCCCTCTTTTCCCCCTCCCTTCCGTTATCCTCTCTTCCCACCCCCTTTTACCTCTCTTAGCCAAACACCAACAGCAGGCCAACTATGCACATAAATACACTTATTCAGCCGTTTCTCTCGATGATTCCTTTGAGCTAGCAGGCTCTGTTCTGAGAGTCGGACATTAAGTAGATATTGCACCACAACAGACAGCTAATCTATTCAATTACTTGTGCATTTAATAGTGCCCGGCCTGCAGACTCTTTTTTAAGAGCCCAGCATGATCACTAGTGCTGTGGACACAATGGCTATCAGTGCGGCGCGTCAGACCTTCAAGTTATTCAACTACTTTCTAGTGTCGCCGTCAATTGCAGAAGCTCAGTCAAATGTAATAGCTGGTGCCCAAATACGCTACTGATAATTACCATCAAAAATTTATATCCTCCCAGGATATGAATTAGTTTCACCACTTGCACTAACCGACGAAATTTGCACTACCCAGCGCACCTGTCAGAAAGTCACAGAGAGCAGAGTTCTAATCAAATTACGGTTTAACCATGGTGACTCGCTCTTACATTACATAAATATAAATTAGTAATAGTTGGAGTACGAAATAAATTAATATTCTACTTCATAAGCCAATACTGCTAGCCCTTCTCTTTACTACTTTTACTATTATTACTTAATTATTTCCATCATACAACCACATTTTCACTGATAGTCATTTTTTACCTACAATAATAATCCTATCTAGGCGTCATGAAATAATCTAATCCGTTGAAGATGAAAATCGAGTGATGTTGCCATTTCATATTCAAATCAAAACTGATTGCTTTTCAACAGTAAAACATATTTATCCCTATAAGTAGGCATGTTTGTGCCTTGAACTAGAAATGCAAACTATACATTGATTAGTGTATTTGCATTAGCAATAATAATAATATGTCGATTCTAGTAAATGCTGGTGTTCAATACACTGATGAAAAACACAAAAATTATTCTGAGGTGAATAATTGCACACAGGCCAGTAAATGTACAGGAATATCAATAGTATTATGAGGAGCAGCCATAACTGATCAACTTGGTAAATTTCCCCTTAGAACAAGTAATATTTGTTAATGTATAAAAGTTGAATTTATTGTCCAGTCGTCTTTCGACATTTTCTTTCCAGATGAGTGGTAAATAATACTACCGCTCGTTGGTAATGCCTGCTAAGCTTCACCGGTCATCCTACTGCTCGTTGCTGAGCTTACTATGAGAGCTAATATCTTTTGTTTTTTTCCATCAAGAAAGTAGCGATGAGATGCTGGCCACTGACTGATTGGTTTGTTTCACTGTAATAGAATTATTAATGAGTTATTACAAATTATGGACAAGCAACTTCATTGTTTTTCACGGAGTTAATCTGTGAATGCTGTCAACTGTTCATTGCCAATGCTATGGCGCTCAGGTATCAGGAACTTCACATATATAGCTATTGTCCTGCACATTTCTCCTCCCCTGAGCAATGAGGGGTGCATCAGAGGGCGATAAACACTCAGGCTGAGCCGCCCTCCACCACTCTTAGTCACTTGCTTCCTGGCAGGAGACCCAAAAGGCCAGCTACCAGAAGATATAGGGAAATATAGGTGCCCCTACACTTCCACTTCCAAAGTGTGGCCAGCTTTAAAGATTTTTTGATTCCTGATAAGTTTATCCAGTTTACCATATCAGATATGGCTGATGAAATAAGTTTCTTCTGAAGTATGCCCCCCCCCCCTCACCCAATTGGCCCTTTCCAGGGTCTTCATTTTCTCACGAGGGCTAGTTGTTGGGCAAGTCCCCAAAACTTATTTGTAATGTGTTCACCTCATTACATCATATCATTTATATTAGGTCTAATTAATTACATAATTTTGGAAACATGCAATACTTTTTCACTACAATTTTATTAGTATCAAGGTTTGTTTTTTTTTGTTTTTCGTGACAGATTATTTTTTGTGATTAATAATGGTTTATCTGTTCGACTGTAAGCCTAACCCGTCTAACAGACTAGTAATCTCTTTTTTCCAATCCCGTGATATGTTATATTCTAATCCCACATTTTTTTAATACGCATGTCATGTCCTTCTACTCATTAATGCTTCAGAATAGTTTTATCTCATCTTTCACCTCTTTTTATATTGCTGCTTTTTTACATTTTTTGATGTTTCTATCACTGCACTTCACAAACACAACACCTTTGGATCAGTCTTCATTAATTCACCATATTTCTGTCCATTGAGAAGAATTGCATTGTAACATCATTGTTTTTCAGCTCTGATCTGTTGCTGTATCCAACCGAGAGTTAGTGTCTGTTAAAGCCACTAGGTGATTTACTTCGCAACTCCCTAAAATTGTGCGCTCGGCATTTCGTATGCTCAGCAGCCATCGGCAGTTTAGTGTTAGTGAGTATTGACAACCTCCCTGCCACATGATAGCTGTTACGCTAGCCTCAAAGGTTGTTCACAATTTATTGCGGAGTTTTCAGTAATTCGAGTCTTCATATCTATAATTTCTGTATAATCATACTTCCTTTTTAAACCTCCATTATCGAATGTTCAAATGAGATGGTAAAGTTTGAATGGTACTTGAAAGTATGACTTGAGATATACTTGGGAGACACCGCTGACAAACATGTATTGGTTTTACTAGCAGAACTACTACTGTATGGTTTTTTCCAATGAGTTTCTAGACTCGCCTTCTGTTTGGTAATGGTATTTGGCTGGCTCGCTAGTTACTCAGTTGGTTGGTGGATTGCTTGCTTGTTTACTCGATAGGTTGGTTGGTTGTTAGATTGGTTGGTTATTTGTTTGGCTGGTTAGTTGCTTGCTCGGTTCATTGGTCAATTGGTTGATTGCTTGCTTGGTTTGTTGGTTGATTGGCTGGTTGCTTGGTTGTCTGATTGGTTGGTTAGTTGCTTGCTTGGTTCATTGGTTGGTTGCTTGCTTGGGTGGTTCGTTCATTGGTTGGAGTGGTCGGTCGGTTGATTGGTTGGTTGTTTGGTTGGTTGGTTGGTTGTTTGATTGGTTGGTTGTTTGGTTGCTTGCTTGGTTGGTTGGTTGTTTGATTGGTTGGTTGGTTGTTTGATTGGTTGGTTGGGAGGCTGTTTGATTGGCTAATTTGTTGATTGGCCGATTAGTTAGTAGTTTGTAACTGAGTGATTATTGTTGAAGCTTCTATTTATTTTACTGGATAATCTGCCCTACCACATTCTTTAGCTTTTTCAGTAGGAAGGAGACAATATTCTCTGCTTTCACAAGACATGCTCTTGGCAGCGCACGCTGGTGGAGTGTCACACCTGGCATTAGCCACCAGCTAGAATGGCAGTTCTGTAGACGCATTGAGCCAGTTATGATGTGTATATAGAGATGTCCTTTGACAATCACCCTTTCTTTTACACAGGGTCACTCGGGCCAATGTTGCTTTTGTTGTAGAACTTGGGTTGATTTTCAATGTATAATTTTTTACTTTTTTGTATTTGAGCTTTAAACAAATTCAGTTGATTATTTTGATTTATTATTGTCTGTATTATTTATTATTATTTATTTTTATTGTCATATCAATAATAAAAATTATGGCGTTATTGAAATAAATATAAATATTTATAGCGTAATATGGAACAATGATAGATGCTATTATATTTAACTAATTGGTCACAACAAAACTGCACTGAAGTGGATCGAGCCCACTGTATGCAATCTTTGGATTGTTACAGCAGATGCCTTCAGCAAAACTAAAAACACAATTCCATAGATCGTGCTTTTTTGAAAGAGCCATTCCCGAACAAACAGCGTGCCAAGTAAATCCAGTAATTCCTAGCATATTTATAGGTTCAACCCAAGAAACGAACAGCCTGCAGTATGCAAACATGCACAGGAGTGGATTAACTTTGAAGCCATCACCCCCCTGGAAGTTGATGTTTCTTGGCACGGACTATTTTGCTACAAAGATATTAGACATTCTTCACAAAGATTTGCTTAAAAAGTAAGATGGCACACAGAGTTGGTTGGTGGTTTATGAAATGGCGTGAAATGATTGAAAGTCTTTCTGTTTCACCAATGGTTACAGGTATTTACCATATAGAACTGATCAAGTCGTGGAAAAACTGGATGTAGTCACCAAACCTTCACACGTAAGTAAATTGCATCTTGTCTAAAAAAAACACCTTGCAGATTTTATCATTGTCAATTCATTTGTGAGAATTGATTAAATGACTTGATCGGATTTTGGTCTTTTATATGTTTCATTGATATTAATTTTTTTGAAAGTTCATTTTTTTAAGCTTTCAAGTCAGTAAATAACATCTGTCATGTTTTTAATTATTTACTTTCATTAAATTATATGCAATTTTATATGATTAGCAAGCAAAATATAGTGTGAAATTTGCTATCGCAATATTTAAATTTTCGAAAGACATTGATGAGCGATGGATTGTAGTAGATTGCAGTATTGGTACTTCACCATAAGCTGTTGCTACTGGCTAATTATTAACATAAATTGTATGACGGGTAGTGCTTGACCTGCTCATTAGCTCTTACTCCATTGATCTCTAAGCTAACTTAGGTCATTCATTGGTTCAAGTGCTGATGAATTCATTTCAGACATAATGCTGCCAGTGACCTCCTAGACTGCTGTCACACATATTGCCTGTACTTTAACCTACAGGGTGCTGTTAGGAGATTTGTCAGCGAAAATCAATCAGAGATCAGGCATTATACTTGGCCTGATGTAGATATACGTCCGGGAGAGTTTGATGTAGGAGTTGTTGCCTCCTTTGGACATCTAGTACCTAAGTCATTCATAGAACTATTCCCGTAGTAAGTATTTTTATGATGTAATAGACTGCGTTATGTGTTTTTTTTTTTCCAAATACTCCAAAATCTCTCAAGAGATGAATTATCTGTTCTTCATACAAACGCAATGCAAAAGAAGCCTGCTAACACTCAACTGATTGGTGTTTCATTACATAATAGTCTCCTCATGGCATTGTGTATCTACTGTGTTTACTGCAGTGGTATGTTGTATCTACTGTAAGTACTGCAGTGGTATATTGTATCTACTGTGTTTACTGCAGTGGTATGTTGTATCTACTGTATGTACTGCAGTGGTATATTGTATCTACTGTATGTACTGTATGTACTGTATGTACTGCAGTGGTATATTGTATCTACTGTATGTACTGCAGTGGTATATTGTATCTACTGTATGTACTGTATGTACTGCAGTGGTATATTGTATCTACTGTATGTACTGTATGTACTGCAGTGGTATATTGTATCTACTGTATGTACTGTATGTACTGCAGTGGTATATTGTATCTACTGTATGTACTGTATGTACTGCAGTGGTATATTGTATCTACTGTATGTACTGTATGTACTGCAGTGGTATATTGTATCTACTGTATGTACTGCAGTGGTATATTGTATCTACTGTATCTACTGTATGTACTGCAGTGGTATATTGTATCTACTGTATGTACTGTATGTACTGCAGTGGTATATTGTATCTACTGTATGTACTGCAGTGGTATATTGTATCTACTGTATCTACTGTATGTACTGCATGTACTGTATGTACTGTAGTGGTATATTGTATCTACTGTATGTACTGTAGTGGTATATTGTATCTACTGTATCTACTGTATGTACTGCAGTGGTATATTGTATCTACTGTATGTACTGCAGTGGTATACTGTATCTACTGTATCTACTGTAGTGGTATATTGTATCTACTGTATCTACTGTATCTACTGTATGTACTGTATGTACTGTATGTACTGTAGTGGTATATTGTATCTACTGTATCTACTGCAGTGGTATATTGTATGTACTGTATGTACTGCAGTGGTATATTGTATCTACTGTATCTACTGCAGTGGTATATTGTATCTACTGTATGTACTGCAGTGGTATATTGTATCTACTGTATCTACTGTATCTACTGTATGTACTGTATGTACTGTATGTACTGTAGTGGTATATTGTATCTACTGTATCTACTGCAGTGGTATATTGTATGTACTGTATGTACTGCAGTGGTATATTGTATCTACTGTATCTACTGCAGTGGTATATTGTATCTACTGTATGTACTGCAGTGGTATATTGTATCTACTGTATGTACTGCAGTGGTATATTGTATCTACTGTATCTACTGTATGTACTGCAGTGGTATATTGTATCTACTGTATCTACTGTATGTACTGCAGTGGTATATTGTATCTACTGTATCTACTGTATCTACTGTATGTACTGTATGTACTGTATGTACTGTAGTGGTATATTGTATCTACTGTATCTACTGCAGTGGTATATTGTATGTACTGTATGTACTGCAGTGGTATATTGTATCTACTGTATCTACTGCAGTGGTATATTGTATCTACTGTATGTACTGCAGTGGTATATTGTATCTACTGTATGTACTGCAGTGGTATATTGTATCTACTGTATCTACTGTATGTACTGCAGTGGTATATTGTATCTACTGTATCTACTGTATGTACTGCAGTGGTATATTGTATCTACTGTATGTACTGCAGTGGTATACTGTATCTACTGTATCTACTGTAGTGGTATATTGTATCTACTGTATCTACTGTATCTACTGTATGTACTGTATGTACTGTATGTACTGTAGTGGTATATTGTATCTACTGTATCTACTGCAGTGGTATATTGTATGTACTGTATGTACTGCAGTGGTATATTGTATCTACTGTATCTACTGCAGTGGTATATTGTATCTACTGTATGTACTGCAGTGGTATATTGTATCTACTGTATCTACTGTATCTACTGTATGTACTGTATGTACTGTATGTACTGTAGTGGTATATTGTATCTACTGTATCTACTGCAGTGGTATATTGTATGTACTGTATGTACTGCAGTGGTATATTGTATCTACTGTATCTACTGCAGTGGTATATTGTATCTACTGTATGTACTGCAGTGGTATATTGTATCTACTGTATGTACTGCAGTGGTATATTGTATCTACTGTATCTACTGTATGTACTGCAGTGGTATATTGTATCTACTGTATGTACTGTATGTACTGCAGTGGTATATTGTATCTACTGTATGTACTGTATGTACTGCAGTGGTATATTGTATCTACTGTATCTACTGTATGTACTGCAGTGGTATATTGTATCTACTGTATGTACTGCAGTGGTATATTGTATCTACTGTATCTACTGTATGTACTGCAGTGGTATATTGTATCTACTGTATGTACTGTATGTACTGCAGTGGTATATTGTATGTACTGTATGTACTGTATGTACTGCAGTGGTATATTGTATCTACTGTATGTACTGCAGTGGTATATTGTATCTACTGTATGTACTGCAGTGGTATATTGTATCTACTGTATGTACTGCAGTGGTATATTGTATCTACTGTATGTACTGCAGTGGTATACTGTATCTACTGTATCTACTGTAGTGGTATATTGTATTTACTGTATGTACTGTATGTACTGCAGTGGTATATTGTATCTACTGTATGTACTGCAGTGGTATATTGTATCTACTGTATGTACTGCAGTGGTATATTGTATCTACTGTATGTACTGCAGTGGTATATTGTATCTACTGTATCTACTGTATGTACTGTATGTACTGCAGTGGTATATTGTATCTACTGTATGTACTGTATGTACTGCAGTGGTATATTGTATCTACTGTATGTACTGTATGTACTGCAGTGGTATATTGTATCTACTGTATGTACTGCAGTGGTATATTGTATCTACTGTATCTACTGTATGTACTGCATGTACTGTATGTACTGTAGTGGTATATTGTATCTACTGTATGTACTGTAGTGGTATATTGTATCTACTGTATCTACTGTATGTACTGCAGTGGTATATTGTATCTACTGTATGTACTGCAGTGGTATACTGTATCTACTGTATCTACTGTAGTGGTATATTGTATTTACTGTATGTACTGTATGTACTGCAGTGGTATATTGTATCTACTGTATGTACTGTAGTGGTATATTGTATCTACTGTATCTACTGTATGTACTGCAGTGGTATATTGTATCTACTGTATGTACTGCAGTGGTATATTGTATCTACTGTATCTACTGTATGTACTGCATGTACTGTATGTACTGTAGTGGTATATTGTATCTACTGTATGTACTGTAGTGGTATATTGTATCTACTGTATCTACTGTATGTACTGCAGTGGTATATTGTATCTACTGTATGTACTGCAGTGGTATACTGTATCTACTGTATCTACTGTAGTGGTATATTGTATTTACTGTATGTACTGTATGTACTGCAGTGGTATATTGTATCTACTGTATGTACTGTAGTGGTATATTGTATCTACTGTATCTACTGTATGTACTGCAGTGGTATATTGTATCTACTGTATGTACTGCAGTGGTATACTGTATCTACTGTATCTACTGTAGTGGTATACTGTATGTACTGCATGTACTGTATGTACTGTAGTGGTATATTGTATCTACTGTATGTACTGTAGTGGTATATTGTATCTACTGTATCTACTGTATGTACTGCAGTGGTATATTGTATCTACTGTATGTACTGCAGTGGTATACTGTATCTACTGTATCTACTGTAGTGGTATATTGTATTTACTGTATGTACTGTATGTACTGCAGTGGTATATTGTATCTACTGTATGTACTGCAGTGGTATATTGTATCTACTGTATGTACTGCAGTGGTATACTGTATCTACTGTATCTACTGCAGTGGTATATTGTATCTACTGTATGTACTGCAGTGGTATATTGTATCTACTGTATCTACTGTATGTACTGCAGTGGTATATTGTATCTACTGTATGTACTGCAGTGGTATATTGTATCTACTGTATCTACTGTATGTACTGTATGTACTGCAGTGGTATATTGTATCTACTGTATGTACTGTATGTACTGCAGTGGTATATTGTATCTACTGTATGTACTGTATGTACTGCAGTGGTATATTGTATCTACTGTATGTACTGCAGTGGTATATTGTATCTACTGTATCTACTGTATGTACTGCAGTGGTATATTGTATCTACTGTATGTACTGTATGTACTGCAGTGGTATATTGTATCTACTGTATCTACTGCAGTGGTATATTGTATCTACTGTATGTACTGCAGTGGTATATTGTATCTACTGTATGTACTGCAGTGGTATATTGTATCTACTGTATGTACTGCAGTGGTATATTGTATCTACTGTATGTACTGCAGTGGTATATTGTATCTACTGTATGTACTGCAGTGGTATATTGTATCTACTGTATGTACTGCAGTGGTATATTGTATCTACTGTATGTACTGCAGTGGTATATTGTATCTACTGTATGTACTGTATGTACTGCAGTGGTATATTGTATCTACTGTATGTACTGTATGTACTGCAGTGGTATATTGTATCTACTGTATCTACTGCAGTGGTATATTGTATCTACTGTATGTACTGCAGTGGTATATTGTATCTACTGTATGTACTGCAGTGGTATATTGTATCTACTGTATGTACTGTATGTACTGCAGTGGTATATTGTATCTACTGTATGTACTGCAGTGGTATATTGTATCTACTGTATGTACTGCAGCGGTATATTGTATCTACTGTATGTACTGTATGTACTGCAGTGGTATATTGTATCTACTGTATCTACTGTATGTACTGCAGTGGTATATTGTATCTACTGTATGTACTGCAGTGGTATATTGTATCTACTGTATGTACTGCAGTGGTATACTGTATCTACTGTATGTACTGCAGTGGTATATTGTATCTACTGTATCTACTGTATGTACTGCAGTGGTATATTGTATCTACTGTATCTACTGTATGTACTGCAGTGGTATATTGTATCTACTGTATGTACTGTATGTACTGCAGTGGTATATTGTATCTACTGTATGTACTGCAGTGGTATATTGTATCTACTGTATGTACTGCAGTGGTATATTGTATCTACTGTATCTACTGTATGTACTGCAGTGGTATATTGTATCTACTGTATGTACTGCAGTGGTATATTGTATCTACTGTATGTACTGCAGTGGTATATTGTATCTACTGTATCTACTGTATGTACTGCAGTGGTATATTGTATCTACTGTATGTACTGTATGTACTGCAGTGGTATATTGTATCTACTGTATGTACTGCAGTGGTATATTGTATCTACTGTATGTACTGCAGTGGTATATTGTATCTACTGTATGTACTGCAGTGGTATATTGTATCTACTGTATGTACTGCAGTGGTATATTGTATCTATTGTATCTACTGCAGTGGTATATTGTATCTACTGTATGTACTGTAGTGGTATATTGTATCTACTGTATGTACTGTATGTACTGCAGTGGTATATTGTATCTACTGTATGTACTGCAGTGGTATATTGTATCTACTGTATGTACTGCAGTGGTATATTGTATCTACTGTATCTACTGCAGTGGTATATTGTATCTACTGTATGTACTGCAGTGGTATATTGTATCTACTGTATGTACTGCAGTGGTATATTGTATCTACTGTATGTACTGTATGTACTGCAGTGGTATATTGTATCTACTGTATGTACTGTATGTACTGCAGTGGTATATTGTATCTACTGTATGTACTGCAGTGGTATATTGTATCTACTGTATGTACTGTATCTACTGCAGTGGTATATTGTATCTACTGTATGTACTGCAGTGGTATATTGTATCTACTGTATGTACTGCAGTGGTATATTGTATCTACTGTATCTACTGCAGTGGTATATTGTATCTACTGTATGTACTGCAGTGGTATATTGTATCTATTGTATGTACTGCAGTGGTATATTGTATCTACTGTATCTACTGTATGTACTGCAGTGGTATATTGTATCTACTGTATGTACTGCAGTGGTATATTGTATCTACTGTATGTACTGCAGTGGTATATTGTATCTACTGTATGTACTGTATGTACTGCAGTGGTATACTGTATCTACTGTATGTACTGTATGTACTGTAGTGGTATATTGTATCTACTGTATGTACTGCAGCGGTATATTGTATCTACTGCATGTACTGCAGTGGTATATTGTATCTACTGTATGTACTGCAGTGGTATATTGTATCTACTGTATGTACTGTATGTACTGTAGTGGTATATTGTATCTACTGTATCTACTGTATGTACTGTAGTGGTATATTGTATCTACTGTATGTACTGTATCTACTGTATGTACTGCAGTGGTATATTGTATCTACTGTATGTACTGCAGTGGTATATTGTATCTACTGTATGTACTGCAGTGGTATATTGTATCTACTGTATGTACTGTATGTACTGCAGTGGTATATTGTATCTACTGTATGTACTGCAGTGGTATATTGTATCTACTGTATGTACTGCAGTGGTATATTGTATCTACTGTATGTACTGTATGTACTGCAGTGGTATATTGTATCTACTGTATGTACTGCAGTGGTATATTGTATCTACTGTATGTACTGCAGTGGTATATTGTATCTACTGTATGTACTGCAGTGGTATATTGTATCTACTGTATGTACTGCAGTGGTATATTGTATCTACTGTATGTACTGTATGTACTGCAGTGGTATATTGTATCTACTGTATGTACTGCAGTGGTATATTGTATCTACTGTATGTACTGTATGTACTGCAGTGGTATATTGTATCTACTGTATCTACTGCAGTGGTATATTGTATCTACTGTATGTACTGCAGTGGTATATTGTATCTACTGTATGTACTGCAGTGGTATATTGTATCTACTGTATGTACTGTATGTACTGCAGTGGTATATTGTATCTACTGTATGTACTGTATGTACTGCAGTGGTATATTGTATCTACTGTATCTACTGTATGTACTGTAGTGGTATATTGTATCTACTGTATCTACTGTATGTACTGCAGCGGTATATTGTATCTACTGCATGTACTGCAGTGGTATATTGTATCTACTGTATGTACTGCAGTGGTATACTGTATCTACTGTATGTACTGCAGTGGTATATTGTATGTACTGTATGTACTGCAGTGGTATATTGTATCTACTGTATGTACTGCAGTGGTATATTGTATCTACTGTATGTACTGCAGTGGTATATTGTATCTACTGTATCTACTGTATGTACTGCAGTGGTATATTGTATCTACTGTATGTACTGCAGTGGTATATTGTATCTACTGTATGTACTGTATGTACTGCAGTGGTATATTGTATCTACTGTATGTACTGCAGTGGTATATTGTATCTACTGTATCTACTGTATGTACTGCAGTGGTATATTGTATCTACTGTATCTACTGCAGTGGTATATTGTATCTACTGTATCTACTGTATGTACTGCAGTGGTATATTGTATCTACTGTATCTACTGTATGTACTGCAGTGGTATATTGTATCTACTGTATCTACTGCAGTGGTATATTGTATCTACTGTATCTACTGTATGTACTGCAGTGGTATATTGTATCTATTGTATCTACTGTATGTACTGCAGTGGTATATTGTATCTACTGTATGTACTGCAGTGGTATATTGTATCTACTGTATCTACTGTATGTACTGCAGTGGTATATTGTATCTACTGTATGTACTGCAGTGGTATATTGTATCTACTGTATGTACTGCAGTGGTATATTGTATCTACTGTATGTACTGCAGTGGTATATTGTATCTACTGTATGTACTGCAGTGGTATATTGTATCTACTGTATCTACTGTATGTACTGCAGTGGTATATTGTATCTACTGTATGTACTGCAGTGGTATATTGTATCTACTGTATGTACTGTATGTACTGCAGTGGTATACTGTATTTACTGTATCTACTGTATGTACTGCAGTGGTATATTGTATCTACTGTATGTACTGCAGTGGTATATTGTATCTACTGTATCTACTGCAGTGGTATATTGTATCTACTGTATGTACTGTATGTACTGCAGTGGTATATTGTATCTACTGTATGTACTGTATGTACTGCAGTGGTATATTGTATCTACTGTATGTACTGCAGTGGTATATTGTATCTACTGTATCTACTGCAGTGGTATATTGTATCCACTGTATGTACTGCAGTGGTATATTGTATGTACTGTATCTACTGTATGTACTGTATGTACTGCAGTGGTATATTGTATCTACTGTATCTACTGTATGTACTGTATGTACTGCAGTGGTATACTGTATCTACTGTATCTACTGTATGTACTGCAGTGGTATATTGTATCTACTGTATGTACTGCAGTGGTATACTGTATCTACTGTATCTACTGTATGTACTGCAGTGGTATATTGTATCTACTGTATGTACTGCAGTGGTATATTGTATCTACTGTATCTACTGCAGTGGTATATTGTATCTACTGTATCTACTGTATGTACTGCAGTGGTATATTGTATCTACTGTATCTACTGTATGTACTGCAGTGGTATATTGTATCTACTGTATCTACTGTATGTACTGCAGTGGTATATTGTATCTACTGTATGTACTGCAGTGGTATATTGTATCTACTGTATGTACTGCAGTGGTATATTGTATCTACTGTATGTACTGCAGTGGTATATTGTATCTACTGTATGTACTGTATGTACTGCAGTGGTATACTGTATCTACTGTATCTACTGTATGTACTGCAGTGGTATATTGTATCTACTGTATGTACTGCAGTGGTATATTGTATCTACTGTATCTACTGCAGTGGTATATTGTATCTACTGTATGTACTGTATGTACTGCAGTGGTATATTGTATCTACTGTATGTACTGTATGTACTGCAGTGGTATATTGTATCTACTGTATCTACTGCAGTGGTATACTGTATGTACTGTATGTACTGCAGTGGTATATTGTATCTACTGTATGTACTGCAGTGGTATATTGTATCTACTGTATCTACTGTATGTACTGCAGTGGTATATTGTATCTACTGTATGTACTGCATGTACTGCAGTGGTATATTGTATCTACTGTATGTACTGTATCTACTGCAGTGGTATATTGTATCTACTGTATGTACTGTATGTACTGCAGTGGTATATTGTATCTACTGTAAGTACTGCAGTGGTATATTGTATCTACTGTATGTACTGCAGTGGTATATTGTATCTACTGTATGTACTGTATGTACTGCAGTGGTATATTGTATCTACTGTATCTACTGTATGTACTGTAGTGGTATACTGTATCTACTGTATGTACTGCAGTGGTATATTGTATCTACTGTATGTACTGCAGTGGTATATTGTATCTACTGTATCTACTGCAGTGGTATACTGTATGTACTGTATGTACTGTATGTACTGCAGTGGTATATTGTATCTACTGTATGTACTGCAGTGGTATATTGTATCTACTGTATGTACTGCAGTGGTATATTGTATCTACTGTATGTACTGTATGTACTGCAGTGGTATATTGTATCTACTGTATGTACTGCAGTGGTATATTGTATCTACTGTATCTACTGTATCTACTGCAGTGGTATATTGTATCTACTGTATGTACTGCAGTGGTATATTGTATCTACTGTATGTACTGCAGTGGTATATTGTATCTACTGTATGTACTGTATGTACTGCAGTGGTATATTGTATCTACTGTATGTACTGCAGTGGTATATTGTATCTACTGTATCTACTGTATCTACTGCAGTGGTATATTGTATCTACTGTATCTACTGTATGTACTGCAGTGGTATATTGTATCTACTGTATGTACTGCAGTGGTATATTGTATCTACTGTATGTACTGTATGTACTGCAGTGGTATATTGTATCTACTGTATGTACTGCAGTGGTATATTGTATCTACTGTATCTACTGTATGTACTGTAGTGGTATATTGTATCTACTGTATGTACTGTATGTACTGCAGTGGTATATTGTATCTACTGTATGTACTGCAGTGGTATATTGTATCTACTGTATCTACTGTATGTACTGCAGTGGTATATTGTATCTACTGTATGTACTGCAGTGGTATACTGTATCTACTGTATCTACTGTATGTACTGCAGTGGTATATTGTATCTACTGTATGTACTGTATGTACTGCAGTGGTATATTGTATCTACTGTATGTACTGCAGTGGTATATTGTATCTACTGTATCTACTGTATGTACTGCAGCGGTATATTGTATCTACTGTATCTACTGTATGTACTGCAGTGGTATACTGTATGTACTGTATGTACTGTATGTACTGCAGTGGTATATTGTATCTACTGTATGTACTGTATGTACTGCAGTGGTATATTGTATCTACTGTATGTACTGCAGTGGTATATTGTATCTACTGTATCTACTGTATGTACTGCAGCGGTATATTGTATCTACTGTATCTACTGTATGTACTGCAGTGGTATACTGTATCTACTGTATGTACTGCAGTGGTATATTGTATCTACTGTATCTACTGTATGTACTGCAGTGGTATATTGTATCTACTGTATGTACTGTATGTACTGCAGTGGTATATTGTATCTACTGTATGTACTGCAGTGGTATATTGTATATACTGTATCTACTGTATGTACTGCAGTGGTATATTGTATCTACTGTATCTACTGTATCTACTGTATCTACTGTATCTACTGTATGTACTGCAGTGGTATATTGTATCTACTGTATGTACTGCAGTGGTATATTGTATCTACTGTATGTACTGTATGTACTGCAGTGGTATATTGTATCTACTGTATGTACTGTATGTACTGCAGTGGTATATTGTATCTACTGTATGTACTGCAGTGGTATATTGTATCTACTGTATGTACTGTATGTACTGCAGTGGTATATTGTATCTACTGTATGTACTGCAGTGGTATATTGTATCTACTGTATGTACTGTAGTGGTATATTGTATCTACTGTATGTACTGCAGTGGTATATTGTATCTACTGTATGTACTGCAGTGGTATATTGTATCTACTGTATGTACTGTAGTGGTATATTGTATCTACTGTATGTACTGCAGTGGTATATTGTATCTACTGTATGTACTGCAGTGGTATATTGTATCTACTGTATGTACTGTAGTGGTATATTGTATCTACTGTATGTACTGCAGTGGTATATTGTATCTACTGTATGTACTGTATGTACTGCAGTGGTATATTGTATCTACTGTATGTACTGTATGTACTGCAGTGGTATATTGTATCTACTGTATGTACTGTATGTACTGCAGTGGTATATTGTATCTACTGTATCTACTGCAGTGGTATATTGTATCTACTGTATGTACTGTAGTGGTATATTGTATCTACTGTATGTACTGCAGTGGTATATTGTATCTACTGTATGTACTGTATGTACTGCAGTGGTATATTGTATCTACTGTATGTACTGCAGTGGTATATTGTATCTACTGTATGTACTGTATGTACTGCAGTGGTATATTGTATGTACTGTATGTACTGCAGTGGTATATTGTATCTACTGTATGTACTGCAGTGGTACACTGTATGTACTGTATGTACTGTATGTACTGTATGTACTGTATGTACTGCAGTGGTATATTGTATCTACTGTATGTACTGCAGTGGTATATTGTATCTACTGTATGTACTGCAGTGGTATATTGTATCTACTGTATGCACTGTATGTACTGCAGTGGTATATTGTATCTACTGTATGTACTGCAGTGGTATATTGTATGTACTGTATCTACTGTATGTACTGCAGTGGTATATTGTATCTACTGTATGTACTGCAGTGGTATATTGTATCTACTGTATGTACTGCAGTGGTATATTGTATCTACTGTATGTACTGCAGTGGTATATTGTATCTACTGTATCTACTGCAGTGGTATATTGTATCTACTGTATGTACTGTATCTACTGCAGTGGTATATTGTATCTACTGTATGTACTGTATGTACTGCAGTGGTATATTGTATCTACTGTATGTACTGCAGTGGTATATTGTATCTACTGTATCTACTGCAGTGGTATATTGTATCTACTGTATCTACTGCAGTGGTATATTGTATCTACTGTATGTACTGCAGTGGTATATTGTATCTACTGTATGTACTGCAGTGGTATATTGTATCTACTGTATGTATTGTATGTACTGCAGTGGTATATTGTATCTACTGTATGTACTGCAGTGGTATATTGTATCTACTGTATCTACTGTATGTACTGCAGTGGTATATTGTATCTACTGTATCTACTGTATGTACTGCAGTGGTATATTGTATCTACTGTATCTACTGTATGTACTGCAGTGGTATATTGTATCTACTGTATGTACTGCAGTGGTATATTGTATCTACTGTATGTACTGTATGTACTGCAGTGGTATATTGTATCTACTGTATGTACTGCAGTGGTATATTGTATCTACTGTATGTACTGTATCTACTGTATGTACTGCAGTGGTATACTGTATCTACTGTATGTACTGCAGTGGTATGTTGTATCTACTGTATGTACTGCAGTGGTATATTGTATCTACTGTATGTACTGTATGTACTGCAGTGGTATATTGTATCTACTGTATGTACTGTATGTACTGCAGTGGTATATTGTATCTACTGTATGTACTGCAGTGGTATATTGTATCTACTGTATGTACTGCAGTGGTATATTGTATCTACTGTATGTACTGCAGTGGTATATTGTATCTACTGTATGTACTGCAGTGGTATACTGTATCTACTGTATGTACTGTATGTACTGCAGTGATATATTGTATCTACTGTATGTACTGTATGTACTGCAGTGGTATATTGTATCTACTGTATGTACTGCAGTGGTATATTGTATCTACTGTATGTACTGTATGTACTGTATGTACTGCAGTGGTATATTGTATCTACTGTATGTACTGCAGTGGTATATTGTATCTACTGTATGTACTGTATGTACTGCAGTGATATATTGTATCTACTATATGTACTGTATGTACTGCAGTGATATATTGTATCTACTGTATGTACTGTATGTACTGCAGTGGTATATTGTATCTACTGTATGTACTGTATGTACTGCAGTGGTATATTGTATCTACTGTATGTACTGTATGTACTGCAGTGGTATATTGTATCTACTGTATGTACTGTATGTACTGCAGTGGTATATTGTATCTACTGTATCTACTGTATGTACTGTATGTACTGCAGTGGTATATTGTATCTACTGTATCTACTGCATGTACTGCAGTGGTATATTGTATCTACTGTATGTACTGCAGTGGTATATTGTATCTACTGTATCTACTGTATGTACTGCAGTGGTATATTGTATCTACTGTATCTACTGCATGTACTGCAGTGGTATATTGTATCTACTGTATGTACTGCAGTGGTATATTGTATCTACTGTATGTACTGCAGTGGTATATTGTATCTACTGTATGTACTGTATGTACTGCAGTGATATATTGTATCTACTGTATGTACTGTATGTACTGCAGTGGTATATTGTATCTACTGTATGTACTGCATTGGTATATTGTATCTACTGTATGTACTGTATGTACTGCAGTGGTATATTGTATCTACTGTATGTACTGTATCTACTGTATGTACTGCAGTGGTATATTGTATCTACTGTATGTACTGTATGTACTGCAGTGGTATATTGTATCTACTGTATGTACTGCAGTGGTATATTGTATCTACTGTATGTACTGTATGTACTGCAGTGGTATATTGTATCTACTGTGTCTACTGTATGTACTGCAGTGGTATATTGTATCTACTGTATGTACTGTATGTACTGCAGTGGTATATTGTATCTACTGTATGTACTGTATGTACTGTATGTACTGCAGTGGTATATTGTATCTACTGTATGTACTGTATGTACTGTATGTACTGCAGTGGTATATTGTATCTACTGTATGTACTGCAGTGGTATACTGTATGTACTGTATGTACTGCAGTGGTATATTGTATCTACTGTATGTACTGCAGTGGTATATTGTATCTACTGTATGTACTGCAGTGGTATATTGTATCTACTGTATGTACTGCAGTGGTATACTGTATGTACTGTATGTACTGCAGTGGTATATTGTATCTACTGTATGTACTGCAGTGGTATATTGTATCTACTGTATGTACTGTATGTACTGTATGTACTGCAGTGGTATATTGTATCTACTGTATGTACTGTATGTACTGCAGTGGTATATTGTATCTACTGTATGTACTACATTGGTATATTGTATCTACTGTATGTACTGTATGTACTGCAGTGGTATATTGTATCTACTGTATGTACTGCAGTGGTATATTGTATCTACTGTATGTACTGTATGTACTGCAGTGGTATATTGTATCTACTGTATGTACTGTATGTACTGTATGTACTGCAGTGGTATATTGTATCTACTGTATCTACTGTATGTACTGTAGTGGTATATTGTATCTACTGTATGTACTGCAGTGGTATATTGTATCTACTGTATGTACTGTATGTACTGCAGTGGTATATTGTATCTACTGTATGTACTGTATGTACTGCAGTGGTATATTGTATCTACTGTAAGTACTGCAGTGGTATATTGTATCTACTGTATGTACTGCAGTGGTATATTGTATCTACTGTATCTACTGTATGTACTGCAGTGGTATATTGTATCTACTGTAAGTACTGCAGTGGTATATTGTATCTACTGTATGTACTGCAGTGGTATATTGTATCTACTGTATGTACTGCAGTGGTATATTGTATCTACTGTATCTACTGTATGTACTGTAGTGGTATATTGTATCTACTGTATCTACTGTATGTACTGCAGTGGTATATTGTATCTACTGTATGTACTGCAGTGGTATATTGTATCTACTGTATGTACTGTATGTACTGCAGTGGTATATTGTATCTACTGTATGTACTGCAGTGGTATATTGTATCTACTGTATGTACTGCAGTGGTATATTGTATCTACTGTATGCACTGTATGTACTGCAGTGGTATATTGTATCTACTGTATGTACTGTATCTACTGCAGTGGTATATTGTATCTACTGTATGTACTGCAGTGGTATATTGTATCTACTGTATGTACTGTATGTACTGCAGTGGTATATTGTATCTACTGTATGTACTGCAGTGGTATATTGTATCTACTGTATGTACTGTAGTGGTATATTGTATCTACTGTATGTACTGTATCTACTGTATGTACTGCAGTGGTATATTGTATCTACTGTATGTACTGTATGTACTGCAGTGGTATATTGTATCTACTGTATGTACTGTATGTACTGCAGTGGTATATTGTATCTACTGTATGTACTGTATGTACTGTATGTACTGCAGTGGTATATTGTATCTACTGTATGTACTGTATGTACTGTATGTACTGCAGTGGTATATTGTATCTACTGTATGTACTGCAGTGGTATACTGTATGTACTGTATGTACTGCAGTGGTATATTGTATCTACTGTATGTACTGCAGTGGTATATTGTATCTACTGTATGTACTGCAGTGGTATATTGTATCTACTGTATGTACTGCAGTGGTATACTGTATGTACTGTATGTACTGCAGTGGTATATTGTATCTACTGTATGTACTGCAGTGGTATATTGTATCTACTGTATGTACTGCAGTGGTATATTGTATCTACTGTATGTACTGTATGTACTGTATGTACTGCAGTGGTATATTGTATCTACTGTATGTACTGTATGTACTGCATTGGTATATTGTATCTACTGTATGTACTGTATGTACTGCAGTGGTATATTGTATCTACTGTATGTACTGCAGTGGTATATTGTATCTACTGTATCTACTGTATGTACTGTAGTGGTATATTGTATCTACTGTATGTACTGCAGTGGTATATTGTATCTACTGTATGTACTGTATGTACTGCAGTGGTATATTGTATCTACTGTATGTACTGTATGTACTGCAGTGGTATATTGTATCTACTGTATGTACTGCAGTGGTATATTGTATCTACTGTATCTACTGTATGTACTGCAGTGGTATATTGTATCTACTGTATGTACTGCAGTGGTATATTGTATCTACTGTATCTACTGTATGTACTGCAGTGGTATATTGTATCTACTGTATCTACTGTATGTACTGTATGTACTGCAGTGGTATATTGTATCTACTGTATCTACTGTATGTACTGCAGTGGTATATTGTATCTACTGTATGTACTGTATGTACTGCAGTGGTATATTGTATCTACTGTATGTACTGCAGTGGTATATTGTATCTACTGTATCTACTGTATGTACTGTAGTGGTATATTGTATCTACTGTATGTACTGTATGTACTGCAGTGGTATATTGTATCTACTGTATGTACTGCAGTGGTATATTGTATCTACTGTATGTACTGTATGTACTGCAGTGGTATATTGTATCTACTGTATGTACTGTATGTACTGCAGTGGTATATTGTATCTACTGTATCTACTGTATGTACTGCAGTGGTATATTGTATCTACTGTATGTACTGCAGTGGTATATTGTATCTACTGTATGTACTGTATGTACTGCAGTGGTATATTGTATCTACTGTATCTACTGTATGTACTGCAGTGGTATATTGTATCTACTGTATCTACTGTATGTACTGCAGTGGTATATTGTATCTACTGTATGTACTGCAGTGGTATATTGTATCTACTGTATGTACTGTATGTACTGCAGTGGTATATTGTATCTACTGTATGTACTGTATGTACTGCAGTGGTATATTGTATCTACTGTATCTACTGTATGTACTGCAGTGGTATATTGTATCTACTGTATGTACTGCAGTGGTATATTGTATCTACTGTATGTACTGTATGTACTGCAGTGGTATATTGTATCTACTGTATGTACTGTATGTACTGTAGTGGTATACTGTATCTACTGTATGTACTGTATGTACTGTATGTACTGTAGTGGTATATTGTATCTACTGTATGTACTGTATGTACTGTATGTACTGCAGTGGTATATTGTATCTACTGTATGTACTGCAGTGGTATATTGTATCTACTGTATGTACTGCAGTGGTATATTGTATCTACTGTATGTACTGCAGTGGTATATTGTATCTACTGTATGTACTGCAGTGGTATATTGTATCTACTGTATCTACTGTATGTACTGTAGTGGTATATTGTATCTACTGTATGTACTGTATGTACTGCAGTGGTATATTGTATCTACTGTATGTACTGTATGTACTGCAGTGGTATAT
Source organism: Cryptosula pallasiana (assembly GCA_945261195.1). Taxonomy (NCBI): domain Eukaryota; kingdom Metazoa; phylum Bryozoa; class Gymnolaemata; order Cheilostomatida; family Cryptosulidae; genus Cryptosula; species Cryptosula pallasiana. Next base: position 19,111,511 of record OX183130.1, read on the forward strand.
TGTATCTACTGTATGTACTGCAGTGGTATATTGTATCTACTGTATGTACTGCAGTGGTATATTGTATCTACTGTATGTACTGCAGTGGTATATTGTATCTACTGTATGTACTGCAGTGGTATATTGTATCTACTGTATCTACTGTATGTACTGCAGTGGTATATTGTATCTACTGTATGTACTGCAGTGGTATATTGTATCTACTGTATGTACTGCAGTGGTATATTGTATCTACTGTATGTACTGCAGTGGTATATTGTATCTACTGTATGTACTGCAGTGGTATATTGTATCTACTGTATGTACTGCAGTGGTATATTGTATCTACTGTATGTACTGCAGTGGTATATTGTATCTACTGTATGTACTGTATGTACTGCAGTGGTATATTGTATCTACTGTATGTACTGCAGTGGTATATTGTATGTACTGTATGTACTGCAGTGGTATATTGTATGTACTGTATGTACTGTATGTACTGTAGTGGTATATTGTATCTACTGTATCTACTGTATGTACTGCAGTGGTATATTGTATCTACTGTATCTACTGTATGTACTGCAGTGGTATATTGTATCTACTGTATGTACTGCAGTGGTATATTGTATCTACTGTATGTACTGTATGTACTGCAGTGGTATATTGTATCTACTGTATGTACTGCAGTGGTATATTGTATCTACTGTATGTACTGCAGTGGTATATTGTATCTACTGTATGTACTGCAGTGGTATATTGTATCTACTGTATGTACTGCAGTGGTATATTGTATCTACTGTATGTACTGTATGTACTGCAGTGGTATATTGTATCTACTGTATCTACTGTATGTACTGCAGTGGTATATTGTATCTACTGTATGTACTGCAGTGGTATATTGTATCTACTGTATCTACTGTATGTACTGTATGTACTGCAGTGGTATATTGTATCTACTGTATCTACTGTATGTACTGCAGTGGTATACTGTATCTACTGTATGTACTGCAGTGGTATATTGTATCTACTGTATGTACTGTATGTACTGCAGTGGTATATTGTATCTACTGTATGTACTGTAGTGGTATATTGTATCTACTGTATCTACTGTATGTACTGCAGTGGTATATTGTATCTACTGTATGTACTGTATGTACTGCAGTGGTATATTGTATCTACTGTATGTACTGCAGTGGTATATTGTATCTACTGTATGTACTGCAGTGGTATACTGTATGTACTGTATGTACTGTATGTACTGTATGTACTGCAGTGGTATATTGTATCTACTGTATGTACTGCAGTGGTATATTGTATCTACTGTATGTACTGCAGTGGTATATTGTATCTACTGTATGTACTGCAGTGGTATATTGTATCTACTGTATGTACTGTATGTACTGCAGTGGTATATTGTATCTACTGTATCTACTGTATGTACTGCAGTGGTATATTGTATCTACTGTATGTACTGCAGTGGTATATTGTATCTACTGTATCTACTGTATGTACTGTATGTACTGCAGTGGTATATTGTATCTACTGTATCTACTGTATGTACTGCAGTGGTATACTGTATCTACTGTATGTACTGCAGTGGTATATTGTATCTACTGTATGTACTGTATGTACTGCAGTGGTATATTGTATCTACTGTATGTACTGTAGTGGTATATTGTATCTACTGTATCTACTGTATGTACTGCAGTGGTATATTGTATCTACTGTATGTACTGTATGTACTGCAGTGGTATATTGTATCTACTGTATGTACTGCAGTGGTATATTGTATCTACTGTATGTACTGCAGTGGTATACTGTATGTACTGTATGTACTGTATGTACTGTATGTACTGCAGTGGTATATTGTATCTACTGTATGTACTGTATGTACTGCAGTGGTATATTGTATCTACTGTATCTACTGTATGTACTGCAGCGGTATATTGTATCTACTGTATGTACTGTATGTACTGCAGTGGTATATTGTATCTACTGTATGTACTGTATGTACTGCAGTGGTATATTGTATCTACTGTATGTACTGCAGCGGTATATTGTATCTACTGTATCTACTGCAGTGGTATATTGTATGTACTGTATGTACTGTATCTACTGTATGTACTGCAGTGGTATATTGTATCTACTGTATGTACTGCAGTGGTATACTGTATGTACTGTATGTACTGCAGTGGTATATTGTATCTACTGTATGTACTGTATGTACTGTATGTACTGCAGTGGTATATTGTATCTACTGTATGTACTGCAGTGGTATATTGTATCTACCGTATGTACTGCAGTGGTATATTGTATCTACTGTATGTACTGTATGTACTGCAGTGGTATATTGTATCTACTGTATGTACTGTATGTACTGCAGTGGTATATTGTATCTACTGTATCTACTGTATGTACTGCAGTGGTATATTGTATCTACTGTATGTACTGCAGTGGTATATTGTATCTACTGTATGTACTGCAGTGGTATACTGTATGTACTGTATGTACTGTATGTACTGTATGTACTGCAGTGGTATATTGTATCTACTGTATGTACTGTATGTACTGCAGTGGTATATTGTATCTACTGTATGTACTGTATGTACTGCAGTGGTATATTGTATCTACTGTATGCACTGTATGTACTGCAGTGGTATATTGTATCTACTGTATGTACTGCAGTGGTATATTGTATGTACTGTATGTACTGCAGTGGTATATTGTATCTACTGTATGTACTGCAGTGGTATATTGTATCTACTGTATCTACTGTATGTACTGCAGTGGTATATTGTATCTACTGTATGTACTGTATGTACTGCAGTGGTATATTGTATCTACTGTATGTACTGTATGTACTGCAGTGGTATATTGTATCTACTGTATGTACTGCAGTGGTATATTGTATCTACTGCATGTACTGCAGTGGTATATTGTATCTACTGTATGTACTGCAGTGGTATATTGTATCTACTGTATGTACTGCAGTGGTATATTGTATCTACTGTATGTACTGTAGTGGTATATTGTATCTACTGTATGTACTGCAGTGGTATATTGTATCTACTGTATGTACTGTATGTACTGCAGTGGTATATTGTATCTACTGTATGTACTGCAGTGGTATATTGTATCTACTGTATCTACTGTATGTACTGTAGTGGTATATTGTATCTACTGTATCTACTGTATGTACTGCAGTGGTATATTGTATCTACTGTATGTACTGCAGTGGTATATTGTATCTACTGTATGTACTGTATGTACTGCAGTGGTATATTGTATCTACTGTATGTACTGCAGTGGTATATTGTATCTACTGTATGTACTGCAGTGGTATATTGTATCTACTGTATGTACTGCAGTGGTATATTGTATCTACTGTATGTACTGCAGTGGTATATTGTATCTACTGTGTTTACTGCAGTGGTATATTGTATCTACTGTATCTACTGTATGTACTGCAGTGGTATATTGTATCTACTGTATGTACTGTATGTACTGCAGTGGTATATTGTATCTACTGTGTTTACTGCAGTGGTATATTGTATCTACTGTATGTACTGCAGTGGTATATTGTATCTACTGTATGTACTGTATGTACTGCAGTGGTATATTGTATCTACTGTATGTACTGCAGTGGTATATTGTATCTACTGTATGTACTGTATGTACTGCAGTGGTATATTGTATCTACTGTATGTACTGCAGTGGTATACTGTATGTACTGTATGTACTGCAGTGGTATATTGTATCTACTGTGTTTACTGCAGTGGTATATTGTATCTACTGTATGTACTGTACGTACTGTAGTGGTATATTGTATCTACTGTATGTACTGCAGTGGTATATTGTATCTACTGTATCTACTGCAGTGGTATATTGTATCTACTGTATGTACTGTAGTGGTATATTGTATCTACTGTATGTACTGCAGTGGTATATTGTATCTACTGTATGTACTGCAGTGGTATATTGTATCTACTGTATCTACTGCAGTGGTATATTGTATCTACTGTATGTACTGTAGTGGTATATTGTATCTACTGTATGTACTGTAGTGGTATATTGTATCTACTGTATGTACTGCAGTGGTATATTGTATCTACTGTATCTACTGCAGTGGTATATTGTATCTACTGTATGTACTGTAGTGGTATATTGTATCTACTGTATGTACTGTATCTACTGTATGTACTGCAGTGGTATATTGTATCTACTGTATGTACTGCAGTGGTATATTGTATCTACTGTATGTACTGCAGTGGTATGTTGTATCTACTGTATGTACTGCAGTGGTATATTGTATCTACTGTATGTACTGTATGTACTGCAGTGGTATATTGTATCTACTGTATGTACTGTATGTACTGTAGTGGTATATTGTATCTACTGTATGTACTGCAGTGGTATATTGTATCTACTGTATGTACTGCAGTGGTATATTGTATCTACTGTATGTACTGCAGTGGTATATTGTATCTACTGTATGTACTGCAGTGGTATATTGTATCTACTGTATGTACTGCAGTGGTATATTGTATGTACTGTATCTACTGTATGTACTGCAGTGGTATATTGTATCTACTGTATGTACTGTATCTACTGCAGTGGTATATTGTATCTACTGTATGTACTGTATGTACTGCAGTGGTATATTGTATCTACTGTATCTACTGTATGTACTGCAGTGGTATACTGTATCTACTGTATGTACTGTAGTGGTATATTGTATCTACTGTATGTACTGCAGTGGTATATTGTATCTACTGTATCTACTGCAGTGGTATATTGTATCTACTGTATGTACTGTAGTGGTATATTGTATCTACTGTATGTACTGTATCTACTGTATGTACTGCAGTGGTATATTGTATCTACTGTATGTACTGCAGTGGTATATTGTATCTACTGTCTGTACTGCAGTGGTATGTTGTATCTACTGTATGTACTGCAGTGGTATATTGTATCTACTGTATGTACTGTATGTACTGCAGTGGTATATTGTATCTACTGTATGTACTGTATGTACTGTAGTGGTATATTGTATCTACTGTATGTACTGCAGTGGTATATTGTATCTACTGTATGTACTGCAGTGGTATATTGTATCTACTGTATGTACTGCAGTGGTATATTGTATCTACTGTATGTACTGCAGTGGTATATTGTATCTACTGTATGTACTGCAGTGGTATATTGTATGTACTGTATCTACTGTATGTACTGCAGTGGTATATTGTATCTACTGTATGTACTGTATCTACTGCAGTGGTATATTGTATCTACTGTATGTACTGTATGTACTGCAGTGGTATATTGTATCTACTGTATCTACTGTATGTACTGCAGTGGTATACTGTATCTACTGTATGTACTGTAGTGGTATATTGTATCTACTGTATGTACTGCAGTGGTATATTGTATCTACTGTATGTACTGCAGTGGTATACTGTATCTACTGTATGTACTGCAGTGGTATATTGTATCTACTGTATCTACTGTATGTACTGCAGTGGTATATTGTATCTACTGTATGTACTGCAGTGGTATATTGTATGTACTGTATGTACTGTATGTACTGCAGTGGTATATTGTATCTACTGTATCTACTGTATCTACTGCAGTGGTATATTGTATCTACTGTATGTACTGCAGTGGTATATTGTATCTACTGTATGTACTGCAGCGGTATATTGTATCTACTGTATGTACTGTATGTACTGCAGTGGTATATTGTATCTACTGTATGTACTGCAGTGGTATATTGTATCTACTGTATGTACTGTATGTACTGCAGTGGTATATTGTATCTACTGTATGTACTGCAGTGGTATATTGTATCTACTGTATGTACTGCAGTGGTATATTGTATCTACTGTATGTACTGTATGTACTGCAGTGGTATATTGTATCTACTGTATCTACTGTATGTACTGCAGTGGTATATTGTATCTACTGTATGTACTGCAGTGGTATATTGTATCTACTGTATCTACTGTATGTACTGTATGTACTGCAGTGGTATATTGTATCTACTGTATGTACTGTATGTACTGCAGTGGTATATTGTATCTACTGTATGTACTGCAGCGGTATATTGTATCTACTGTATGTACTGCAGTGGTATATTGTATCCACTGTATGTACTGCAGTGGTATATTGTATCTACTGTATGTACTGCAGTGGTATATTGTATCTACTGTATCTACTGCAGTGGTATATTGTATGTACTGTATGTACTGTATGTACTGCAGTGGTATATTGTATCTACTGTATCTACTGTATCTACTGCAGTGGTATATTGTATCTACTGTATGTACTGCATGTACTGCAGTGGTATATTGTATCTACTGTATGTACTGCAGCGGTATATTGTATCTACTGTATCTACTGTATGTACTGCAGTGGTATATTGTATCTACTGTATCTACTGTATGTACTGCAGTGGTATATTGTATCTACTGTATGTACTGCAGTGGTATGTTGTATCTACTGTATGTACTGCAGTGGTATATTGTATCTACTGTATGTACTGCAGTGGTATATTGTATCTACTGTATGTACTGCAGTGGTATATTGTATCTACTGTATCTACTGTATGTACTGTATGTACTGCAGTGGTATATTGTATCTACTGTATCTACTGCAGTGGTATATTGTATCTACTGTATGTACTGCAGTGGTATATTGTATCTACTGTATGTACTGCAGTGGTATATTGTATCTACTGTATGTACTGTATGTACTGTATGTACTGTATGTACTGCAGTGGTATATTGTATCTACTGTATGTACTGTAGTGGTATATTGTATCTACTGTATGTACTGCAGTGGTATATTGTATCTACTGTATGTACTGTATGTACTGTAGTGGTATATTGTATCTACTGTATGTACTGCAGTGGTATATTGTATCTACTGTATGTACTGTATGTACTGCAGTGGTATATTGTATCTACTGTATCTACTGTATGTACTGTATGTACTGCAGTGGTATATTGTATCTACTGTATGTACTGCAGTGGTATATTGTATCTATTGTATGTACTGCAGTGGTATATTGTATTTACTGTATGTACTGTATGTACTGCAGTGGTATACTGTATCTACTGTATCTACTGTATGTACTGCAGTGGTATATTGTATCTACTGTATGTACTGTATGTACTGTAGTGGTATATTGTATCTACTGTATGTACTGCAGTGGTATATTGTATCTACTGTATGTACTGCAGTGGTATATTGTATCTACTGTATGTACTGCAGTGGTATATTGTATCTACTGTATGTACTGCAGTGGTATATTGTATCTACTGTATGTACTGTATGTACTGTATGTACTGCAGTGGTATACTGTATCTACTGTATGTACTGCAGTGGTATATTGTATCTACTGTATGTACTGCAGTGGTATATTGTATCTACTGTATGTACTGCAGTGGTATATTGTATCTACTGTATGTACTGTATGTACTGTATTGGTATATTGTATGTACTGTATGTACTGCAGTGGTATATTGTATCTACTGTATGTACTGTATGTACTGCAGTGGTATATTGTATCTACTGTATGTACTGTATGTACTGCAGTGGTATACTGTATCTACTGTATCTACTGTATGTACTGCAGTGGTATATTGTATCTACTGTATGTACTGTAGTGGTATATTGTAGCTACTGTATCTACTGTATGTACTGCAGTGGTATATTGTATCTACTGTATGTACTGCAGTGGTATATTGTATCTACTGTATGTACTGCAGTGGTATATTGTATCTACTGTATCTACTGTATGTACTGCAGTGGTATATTGTATCTACTGTATGTACTGCAGTGGTATATTGTATCTACTGTATGTACTGCAGCGGTATATTGTATCTACTGTATGTACTGCAGTGGTATGTTGTATCTACTGTATGTACTGCAGTGGTATATTGTATCTACTGTATGTACTGTATGTACTGCAGTGGTATATTGTATCTACTGTATGTACTGTATGTACTGTATGTACTGTAGTGGTATATTGTATCTACTGTATGTACTGTATGTACTGCAGCGGTATATTGTATCTACTGTATGTACTGCAGTGGTATATTGTATCTACTGTATGTACTGTATGTACTGCAGTGGTATATTGTATCTACTGTATGTACTGCAGTGGTATATTGTATCTACTGTATGTACTGTATGTACTGCAGTGGTATATTGTATCTACTGTATGTACTGTATGTACTGTATGTACTGTAGTGGTATATTGTATCTACTGTATGTACTGTATGTACTGCAGTGGTATATTGTATCTACTGTATGTACTGTATGTACTGCAGCGGTATATTGTATCTACTGTATGTACTGCAGTGGTATATTGTATCTACTGTATGTACTGTATGTACTGCAGTGGTATATTGTATCTACTGTATGTACTGTATGTACTGTATGTACTGTAGTGGTATATTGTATCTACTGTATGTACTGCAGTGGTATATTGTATCTACTGTATGTACTGTAGTGGTATATTGTATCTACTGTATGTACTGTATGTACTGTATGTACTGCAGTGGTATATTGTATCTACTGTATGTACTGTATGTACTGCAGTGGTATATTGTATCTACTGTATGTACTGTATGTACTGCAGTGGTATATTGTATCTACTGTATGTACTGCAGTGGTATATTGTATCTACTGTATGTACTGCAGTGGTATATTGTATCTACTGTATGTACTGTATGTACTGCAGTGGTATATTGTATCTACTGTATCTACTGTATGTACTGCAGTGGTATATTGTATCTACTGTATGTACTGTATCTACTGCAGTGGTATATTGTATCTACTGTATGTACTGCAGTGGTATATTGTATCTACTGTATGTACTGCAGTGGTATATTGTATCTACTGTATGTACTGTATGTACTGCAGTGGTATATTGTATCTACTGTATGTACTGCAGTGGTATATTGTATCTACTGTATGTACTGCAGTGGTATATTGTATCTACTGTATGTACTGCAGTGGTATATTGTATCTACTGTATGTACTGCAGTGGTATATTGTATCTACTGTATCTACTGTATGTACTGCAGTGGTATATTGTATCTACTGTATGTACTGCAGTGGTATATTGTATCTACTGTATGTACTGTATGTACTGCAGTGGTATATTGTATCTACTGTATCTACTGTATCTACTGTATGTACTGTATGTACTGCAGTGGTATATTGTATCTACTGTATGTACTGTATGTACTGCAGTGGTATATTGTATCTACTGTATGTACTGCAGTGGTATATTGTATCTACTGTATGTACTGTATGTACTGCAGTGGTATATTGTATCTACTGTATGTACTGTTTGTACTGCAGTGGTATATTGTATCTACTGTATGTACTGCAGTGGTATATTGTATCTACTGTATGTACTGCAGTGGTATATTGTATGTACTGTATGTACTGCAGTGGTATATTGTATCTACTGTATGTACTGTATGTACTGCAGTGGTATATTGTATCTACTGTATCTACTGTATGTACTGCAGTGGTATATTGTATCTACTGTATGTACTGTATGTACTGCAGTGGTATATTGTATCTACTGTATGTACTGTAGTGGTATATTGTATCTACTGTATCTACTGTATGTACTGCAGTGGTATATTGTATCTACTGTATCTACTGTATGTACTGCAGTGGTATATTGTATCTACTGTATGTACTGCAGTGGTATATTGTATCTACTGTATCTACTGTATGTACTGCAGTGGTATATTGTATCTACTGTATGTACTGCAGCGGTATATTGTATCTACTGCATGTACTGCAGTGGTATATTGTATCTACTGTATGTACTGCAGTGGTATATTGTATCTACTGTATGTACTGCAGTGGTATATTGTATCTACTGTATGTACTGTATGTACTGCAGTGGTATATTGTATCTACTGTATGTACTGCAGTGGTATATTGTATCTACTGTATGTACTGCAGTGGTATACTGTATCTACTGTATGTACTGCAGTGGTATATTGTATCTACTGTATGTACTGCAGTGGTATATTGTATCTACTGTATGTACTGCAGTGGTATATTGTATCTACTGTATGTACTGTATGTACTGCAGTGGTATATTGTATCTACTGTATGTACTGCAGTGGTATATTGTATCTACTGTATGTACTGCAGTGGTATATTGTATCTACTGTATGTACTGCAGTGGTATATTGTATCTACTGTATGTACTGCAGTGGTATATTGTATCTACTGTATGTACTGTATGTACTGCAGTGGTATATTGTATCTACTGTATGTACTGCAGTGGTATATTGTATCTACTGTATGTACTGTATGTACTGCAGTGGTATACTGTATCTACTGTATGCACTGTATGTACTGCAGTGGTATATTGTATCTACTGTATGTACTGCAGTGGTATATTGTATCTACTGTATGTACTGTATGTACTGCAGTGGTATACTGTATCTACTGTATCTACTGTATCTACTGTATGTACTGTATGTACTGCAGTGGTATATTGTATCTACTGTATGTACTGCAGTGGTATATTGTATCTACTGTATGTACTGCAGTGGTATATTGTATCTACTGTATGTACTGTATGTACTGCAGTGGTATATTGTATCTACTGTATCTACTGTATGTACTGCAGTGGTATATTGTATCTACTGTATGTACTGTATGTACTGCAGTGGTATATTGTATCTACTGTATCTACTGTATGTACTGCAGTGGTATATTGTATCTACTGTATGTACTGTATGTACTGCAGTGGTATACTGTATCTACTGTATGTACTGCAGTGGTATATTGTATCTACTGTATGTACTGCAGTGGTATATTGTATCTACTGTATGTACTGTATGTACTGTATCTACTGTATGTACTGCAGTGGTATATTGTATCTACTGTATGTACTGTATGTACTGCAGTGGTATATTGTATCTACTGTATGTACTGCAGTGGTATATTGTATCTACTGTATGTACTGTATCTACTGCAGTGGTATATTGTATCTACTGTATGTACTGCAGTGGTATATTGTATCTACTGTATCTACTGTATGTACTGCAGTGGTATATTGTATCTACTGTATCTACTGTATCTACTGCAGTGGTATATTGTATCTACTGTATCTACTGTATCTACTGCAGTGGTATATTGTATCTACTGTATGTACTGTATGTACTGCAGTGGTATATTGTATCTACTGTATGTACTGCAGTGGTATATTGTATCTACTGTATGTACTGCAGTGGTATATTGTATCTACTGTATGTACTGCAGTGGTATATTGTATCTACTGTATGTACTGCAGTGGTATATTGTATCTACTGTATGTACTGCAGTGGTATATTGTATCTACTGTATGTACTGCAGTGGTATATTGTATCTACTGTATGTACTGTATGTACTGCAGTGGTATATTGTATCTACTGTATGTACTGTATGTACTGCAGTGGTATACTGTATCTACTGTATGTACTGCAGTGGTATATTGTATCTACTGTATGTACTGCAGTGGTATATTGTATCTACTGTATGTACTGTATGTACTGCAGTGGTATATTGTATCTACTGTATGTACTGCAGTGGTATATTGTATCTACTGTATGTACTGTATGTACTGCAGTGGTATATTGTATCTACTGTATGTACTGCAGTGGTATATTGTATCTACTGTATGTACTGCAGTGGTATATTGTATCTACTGTATGTACTGTATGTACTGCAGTGGTATATTGTATCTACTGTATCTACTGTATCTACTGTATGTACTGCAGTGGTATATTGTATCTACTGTATGTACTGCAGTGGTATATTGTATCTACTGTATCTACTGTATGTACTGCAGTGGTATATTGTATCTACTGTATCTACTGTATGTACTGCAGTGGTATATTGTATCTACTGTATGTACTGTATCTACTGCAGTGGTATATTGTATCTACTGTATGTACTGCAGTGGTTTATTGTATCTATTGTATCTACTGTATGTACTGCAGTGGTATATTGTATCTACTGTATCTACTGTATGTACTGCAGTGATATATTGTATCTACTGTATGTACTGTATGTACTGCAGTGGTATATTGTATCTACTGTATGTACTGTATCTACTGCAGTGGTATATTGTATCTACTGTATGTACTGCAGTGGTATATTGTATCTACTGTATCTACTGTATGTACTGCATTGGTATACTGTATCTATTGTATCTACTGTATGTACTGTATGTACTGCAGTGGTATATTGTATCTACTGTATGTACTGTATGTACTGCAGTGGTATATTGTATCTACTGTATGTACTGCAGTGGTATACTGTATCTACTGTATGTACTGTATGTACTGTATGTACTGCAGTGGTATACTGTATCTATTGTATCTACTGTATGTACTGCAGTGGTATATTGTATCTACTGTATGTACTGTATGTACTGCAGTGGTATATTGTATCTACTGTATGTACTGCAGTGGTATATTGTATGTACTGTATGTACTGTATGTACTGCAGTGGTATATTGTATCTACTGTATGTACTGTATGTACTGTATGTACTGTAGTGGTATATTGTATCTACTGTATGTACTGTATGTACTGCAGTGGTATATTGTATCTACTGTATGTACTGCAGTGGTATGTTGTATCTACTGTATGTACTGCAGTGGTATATTGTATCTACTGTATGTACTGTATGTACTGCAGCGGTATATTGTATCTACTGTATGTACTGCAGTGGTATGTTGTATCTACTGTATGTACTGCAGTGGTATATTGTATCTACTGTATGTACTGTATGTACTGTATGTACTGTAGTGGTATATTGTATCTACTGTATGTACTGCAGTGGTATATTGTATCTACTGTATGTACTGCAGTGGTATATTGTATCTACTGTATGTACTGTATGTACTGTATGTACTGCAGTGGTATATTGTATCTACTGTATGTACTGTATGTACTGCAGTGGTATATTGTATCTACTGTATGTACTGTATGTACTGCAGTGGTATATTGTATCTACTGTATGTACTGCAGTGGTATATTGTATCTACTGTATGTACTGCAGTGGTATATTGTATCTACTGTATGTACTGTATGTACTGCAGTGGTATATTGTATCTACTGTATCTACTGTATGTACTGCAGTGGTATATTGTATCTACTGTATGTACTGTATCTACTGCAGTGGTATATTGTATCTACTGTATGTACTGCAGTGGTATATTGTATCTACTGTATGTACTGCAGTGGTATATTGTATCTACTGTATGTACTGTATGTACTGCAGTGGTATATTGTATCTACTGTATGTACTGCAGTGGTATATTGTATCTACTGTATGTACTGCAGTGGTATATTGTATCTACTGTATGTACTGCAGTGGTATATTGTATCTACTGTATGTACTGCAGTGGTATATTGTATCTACTGTATCTACTGTATGTACTGCAGTGGTATATTGTATCTACTGTATGTACTGCAGTGGTATATTGTATCTACTGTATGTACTGTATGTACTGCAGTGGTATATTGTATCTACTGTATCTACTGTATCTACTGTATGTACTGTATGTACTGCAGTGGTATATTGTATCTACTGTATCTACTGTATCTATTGTATCTACTGTATGTACTGCAGTGGTATATTGTATCTACTGTATGTACTGCAGTGGTATATTGTATCTACTGTATGTACTGTATGTACTGCAGTGGTATATTGTATCTACTGTATGTACTGTTTGTACTGCAGTGGTATATTGTATCTACTGTATGTACTGCAGTGGTATATTGTATCTACTGTATGTACTGCAGTGGTATATTGTATGTACTGTATGTACTGCAGTGGTATATTGTATCTACTGTATGTACTGTATGTACTGCAGTGGTATATTGTATCTACTGTATCTACTGTATGTACTGCAGTGGTATATTGTATCTACTGTATGTACTGTATGTACTGCAGTGGTATATTGTATCTACTGTATGTACTGTAGTGGTATATTGTATCTACTGTATCTACTGTATGTACTGCAGTGGTATATTGTATCTACTGTATCTACTGTATGTACTGCAGTGGTATATTGTATCTACTGTATGTACTGCAGCGGTATATTGTATCTACTGCATGTACTGCAGTGGTATATTGTATCTACTGTATGTACTGCAGTGGTATATTGTATCTACTGTATGTACTGCAGTGGTATATTGTATCTACTGTATGTACTGCAGTGGTATATTGTATCTACTGTATGTACTGCAGTGGTATATTGTATCTACTGTATGTACTGCAGTGGTATATTGTATCTACTGTATGTACTGTATGTACTGCAGTGGTATATTGTATCTACTGTATGTACTGCAGTGGTATATTGTATCTACTGTATGTACTGCAGTGGTATATTGTATCTACTGTATGTACTGCAGTGGTATATTGTATCTACTGTATGTACTGTATGTACTGCAGTGGTATATTGTATCTATTGTATGTACTGCAGTGGTATATTGTATCTACTGTATGTACTGTATCTACTGCAGTGGTATATTGTATCTACTGTATGTACTGCAGTGGTATATTGTATCTACTGTATCTACTGTATGTACTGCAGTGGTATATTGTATCTACTGTATCTACTGTATCTACTGCAGTGGTATATTGTATCTACTGTATCTACTGTATCTACTGCAGTGGTATATTGTATCTACTGTATGTACTGTATGTACTGCAGTGGTATATTGTATCTACTGTATCTACTGTATGTACTGCAGTGGTATATTGTATCTACTGTATGTACTGCAGTGGTATATTGTATCTACTGTATGTACTGCAGTGGTATGTTGTATCTACTGTATGTACTGTAGTGGTATATTGTATCTACTGTATGTACTGTATGTACTGCAGTGGTATATTGTATCTACTGTATGTACTGCAGTGGTATATTGTATCTACTGTATGTACTGTATGTACTGCAGTGGTATATTGTATCTACTGTATGTACTGTATGTACTGCAGTGGTATATTGTATCTACTGTATCTACTGTATGTACTGCAGTGGTATATTGTATCTACTGTATGTACTGCAGTGGTATATTGTATCTACTGTATGTACTGTATGTACTGCAGTGGTATATTGTATCTACTGTATGTACTGTATGTACTGCAGTGGTATATTGTATCTACTGTATGTACTGTATGTACTGCAGTGGTATATTGTATCTACTGTATGTACTGCAGTGGTATACTGTATCTACTGTATGTACTGTATGTACTGCAGTGGTATATTGTATCTACTGTATGTACTGCAGTGGTATATTGTATCTACTGTATGTACTGTATGTACTGCAGTGGTATACTGTATCTACTGTATGTACTGTATGTACTGTAGTGGTATATTGTATCTACTGTATCTACTGTATGTACTGCAGTGGTATATTGTATCTACTGTATGTACTGCAGTGGTATATTGTATCTACTGTATGTACTGCAGTGGTATATTGTATCTACTGTATGTACTGTATGTACTGCAGTGGTATATTGTATCTACTGTATGTACTGCAGTGGTATATTGTATCTACTGTATGTACTGCAGTGGTATACTGTATCTATTGTATGTACTGCAGTGGTATATTGTATCTACTGTATGTACTGCAGTGGTATATTGTATCTACTGTATGTACTGTATGTACTGCAGTGGTATACTGTATCTACTGTATGTACTGTATGTACTGTAGTGGTATATTGTATCTACTGTATCTACTGTATGTACTGCAGTGGTATATTGTATCTACTGTATGTACTGCAGTGGTATATTGTATCTACTGTATGTACTGCAGTGGTATATTGTATCTACTGTATGTACTGTATGTACTGCAGTGGTATATTGTATCTACTGTATGTACTGCAGTGGTATATTGTATCTACTGTATGTACTGTATGTACTGCAGTGGTATATTGTATCTACTGTATCTACTGTATGTACTGCAGTGGTATATTGTATCTACTGTATGTACTGCAGTGGTATATTGTATCTACTGTATGTACTGTATGTACTGCAGTGGTATATTGTATCTACTGTATGTACTGTATGTACTGCAGCGGTATATTGTATCTACTGTATGTACTGTATGTACTGCAGTGGTATATTGTATCTACTGTATGTACTGCAGTGGTATATTGTATCTACTGTATCTACTGTATGTACTGCAGTGGTATATTGTATCTACTGTATGTACTGCAGTGGTATATTGTATCTACTGTATGTACTGTATGTACTGTATGTACTGCAGTGGTATATTGTATCTACTGTATGTACTGTATGTACTGCAGTGGTATACTGTATGTACTGTATGTACTGTATGTACTGCAGTGGTATATTGTATCTACTGTATGTACTGCAGTGGTATATTGTATCTACTGTATGTACTGTATCTACTGCAGTGGTATACTGTATGTACTGTATGTACTGTATGTACTGCAGTGGTATATTGTATCTACTGTATGTACTGCAGTGGTATATTGTATCTACTGTATGTACTGCAGTGGTATATTGTATCTACTGTATGTACTGTATGTACTGCAGTGGTATACTGTATCTACTGTATCTACTGTATGTACTGCATTGGTATATTGTATCTACTGTATGTACTGCAGTGGTATATTGTATCTACTGTATGTACTGCAGTGGTATATTGTATCTACTGTATGTACTGTATGTACTGCAGTGGTATATTGTATCTACTGTATGTACTGTATGTACTGCAGTGGTATATTGTATCTACTGTATGTACTGTATGTACTGCAGTGGTATATTGTATCTACTGTATGTACTGCAGTGGTATATTGTATCTACTGTATCTACTGTATGTACTGCAGTGGTATATTGTATCTACTGTATGTACTGCAGTGGTATATTGTATCTACTGTAGTGGTATATTGTATCTACTGTATGTACTGCAGTGGTATATTGTATCTACTGTATGTACTGCAGTGGTATATTGTATCTACTGTATGTACTGCAGTGGTATATTGTATCTACTGTATGTACTGTATGTACTGTATTGGTATATTGTATGTACTGTATGTACTGCATTGGTATATTGTATCTACTGTATGTACTGCAGTGGTATATTGTATCTACTGTATGTACTGCAGTGGTATATTGTATCTACTGTATCTACTGTATGTACTGTAGTGGTATATTGTATCTACTGTATCTACTGTATGTACTGCAGTGGTATATTGTATCTATTGTATCTACTGTATGTACTGCAGTGGTATATTGTATCTACTGTATCTACTGTATGTACTGCAGTGGTATATTGTATCTACTGTATGTACTGCAGTGGTATATTGTATCTACTGTATCTACTGTATGTACTGCAGTGGTATATTGTATCTACTGTATCTACTGTATGTACTGCAGTGGTATATTGTATCTACTGTATGTACTGCAGTGGTATATTGTATCTACTGTATCTACTGTATGTACTGCAGTGGTATATTGTATCTATTGTATGTACTGCAGTGGTATATTGTATGTACTGTATGTACTGCAGTGGTATATTGTATCTACTGTATGTACTGTATGTACTGCAGTGGTATATTGTATCTACTGTATGTACTGTATGTACTGCAGTGGTATATTGTATCTACTGTATGTACTGTATGTACTGCAGTGGTATATTGTATCTACTGTATGTACTGCAGTGGTATATTGTATCTACTGTATGTACTGCAGTGGTATATTGTATCTACTGTATGTACTGCAGTGGTATATTGTATCTACTGTATGTACTGTATGTACTGTATTGGTATATTGTATGTACTGTATGTACTGCAGTGGTATATTGTATCTACTGTATGTACTGTATGTACTGCAGTGGTATATTGTATCTACTGTATCTACTGTATCTACTGCAGTGGTATATTGTATCTACTGTATCTACTGTATGTACTGCAGTGGTATATTGTATCTACTGTATCTACTGTATCTACTGTATGTACTGCAGTGGTATATTGTATCTACTGTATGTACTGCAGTGGTATATTGTATCTACTGTATCTACTGTATGTACTGCAGTGGTATATTGTATCTACTGTATCTACTGTATGTACTGTAGTGGTATATTGTATCTACTGTATCTACTGTATGTACTGCAGTGGTATATTGTATCTACTGTATCTACTGTATGTACTGCAGTGGTATATTGTATCTACTGTATGTACTGCAGTGGTATATTGTATCTACTGTATCTACTGTATGTACTGCAGTGGTATATTGTATCTACTGTATCTACTGTATGTACTGCAGTGGTATATTGTATCTACTGTATGTACTGCAGTGGTATATTGTATCTACTGTATGTACTGCAGTGGTATATTGTATCTACTGTATGTACTGCAGTGGTATATTGTATCTACTGTATGTACTGCAGTGGTATATTGTATCTACTGTATGTACTGTATGTACTGTATTGGTATATTGTATGTACTGTATGTACTGCAGTGGTATATTGTATCTACTGTATGTACTGTATGTACTGCAGTGGTATATTGTATCTACTGTATCTACTGTATCTACTGCAGTGGTATATTGTATCTACTGTATCTACTGTATGTACTGCAGTGGTATATTGTATCTACTGTATCTACTGTATCTACTGTATGTACTGCAGTGGTATATTGTATCTACTGTATCTACTGTATGTACTGCAGTGGTATATTGTATCTACTGTATCTACTGTATCTACTGTATGTACTGCAGTGGTATATTGTATCTACTGTATCTACTGTATGTACTGCAGTGGTATATTGTATCTACTGTATGTACTGCAGTGGTATATTGTATCTACTGTATGTACTGTATGTACTGCAGTGGTATATTGTATCTACTGTATGTACTGTAGTGGTATATTGTATCTACTGTATCTACTGTATGTACTGCAGTGGTATATTGTATCTACTGTATCTACTGTATGTACTGCAGTGGTATATTGTATCTACTGTATGTACTGCAGTGGTATATTGTATCTACTGTATCTACTGTATGTACTGCAGTGGTATATTGTATCTACTGTATGTACTGTATGTACTGCAGTGGTATATTGTATCTACTGTATGTACTGCAGTGGTATATTGTATCTACTGTATCTACTGTATGTACTGCAGTGGTATATTGTATCTACTGTATGTACTGCAGTGGTATATTGTATCTACTGTATGTACTGCAGCGGTATATTGTATCTACTGTATGTACTGTATGTACTGCAGTGGTATATTGTATCTACTGTATGTACTGCAGTGGTATATTGTATCTACTGTATGTACTGTATGTACTGCAGTGGTATATTGTATCTACTGTATGTACTGCAGTGGTATATTGTATCTACTGTATGTACTGTAGTGGTATATTGTATCTACTGTATCTACTGTATGTACTGCAGTGGTATATTGTATCTACTGTATCTACTGTATGTACTGCAGTGGTATATTGTATCTACTGTATGTACTGTATCTACTGTATCTACTGTATCTACTGCAGTGGTATATTGTATCTACTGTATCTACTGTATCTACTGTATCTACTGTATCTACTGTATCTACTGTATGTACTGTATCTACTGTATGTACTGCAGTGGTATATTGTATCTACTGTATCTACTGTATCTACTGTATCTACTGTATCTACTGTAGTGGTATATTGTATCTACTGTATGTACTGTATCTACTGTATGTACTGCAGTGGTATATTGTATCTACTGTATGTACTGCAGTGGTATATTGTATCTACTGTATGTACTGTATCTACTGTATGTACTGCAGTGGTATATTGTATCTACTGTATCTACTGTATGTACTGCAGTGGTATATTGTATCTACTGTATGTACTGCAGTGGTATATTGTATCTACTGTATCTACTGTATCTACTGTATCTACTGTATCTACTGTAGTGGTATATTGTATCTACTGTATGTACTGTATCTACTGTATGTACTGCAGTGGTATATTGTATCTACTGTATGTACTGCAGTGGTATATTGTATCTACTGTATGTACTGTATCTACTGTATGTACTGCAGTGGTATATTGTATCTACTGTATCTACTGTATGTACTGCAGTGGTATATTGTATCTACTGTATGTACTGCAGTGGTATATTGTATCTACTGTATGTACTGCAGTGGTATATTGTATCTACTGTATGTACTGTATGTACTGCAGTGGTATATTGTATCTACTGTATCTACTGTATGTACTGCAGTGGTATATTGTATCTACTGTATCTACTGCAGTGGTATATTGTATCTACTGTATGTACTGTATGTACTGCAGTGGTATATTGTATCTACTGTATGTACTGCAGTGGTATATTGTATCTACTGTATGTACTGTATGTACTGCAGTGGTATATTGTATCTACTGTATCTACTGTATGTACTGTATCTACTGCAGTGGTATATTGTATCTACTGTATGTACTGCAGTGGTATATTGTATCTACTGTATCTACTGTATGTACTGCAGTGGTATATTGTATCTACTGTAAGTACTGCAGTGGTATATTGTATCTACTGTATCTACTGCAGTGGTATATTGTATCTACTGTATGTACTGTAGTGGTATATTGTATCTACTGTATCTACTGTATGTACTGTATGTACTGCAGTGGTATATTGTATCTACTGTATCTACTGTATGTACTGCAGTGGTATATTGTATCTACTGTATGTACTGCAGTGGTATATTGTATCTACTGTATGTACTGCAGTGGTATATTGTATCTACTGTATGTACTGTATCTACTGTATGTACTGCAGTGGTATATTGTATCTACTGTATGTACTGTATGTACTGCAGTGGTATATTGTATCTACTGTATCTACTGTATGTACTGCAGTGGTATATTGTATCTACTGTATCTACTGTATGTACTGTATGTACTGCAGTGGTATATTGTATCTACTGTATGTACTGCAGTGGTATATTGTATCTACTGTATGTACTGCAGTGGTATATTGTATCTACTGTATGTACTGCAGTGGTATATTGTATCTACTGTATCTACTGTATGTACTGTATGTACTGCAGTGGTATATTGTATCTACTGTATGTACTGCAGCGGTATATTGTATCTACTGTATCTACTGTATGTACTGCAGTGGTATATTGTATCTACTGTATCTACTGTATGTACTGCAGTGGTATATTGTATCTACTGTATCTACTGTATGTACTGCAGTGGTATATTGTATCTACTGTATGTACTGTATGTACTGCAGTGGTATATTGTATCTACTGTATGTACTGCAGTGGTATATTGTATCTACTGTATGTACTGTATGTACTGCAGTGGTATATTGTATCTACTGTATGTACTGCAGTGGTATATTGTATCTACTGTATCTACTGTATGTACTGTATGTACTGCAGTGGTATACTGTATCTACTGTATCTACTGTATGTACTGTAGTGGTATATTGTATCTACTGTATGTACTGTATGTACTGCAGTGGTATATTGTATCTACTGTATGTACTGCAGTGGTATATTGTATATACTGTATGTACTGCAGTGGTATATTGTATCTACTGTATGTACTGCAGTGGTATATTGTATCTACTGTATCTACTGTATGTACTGCAGTGGTATATTGTATCTACTGTATCTACTGCAGTGGTATATTGTATCTACTGTATCTACTGTATGTACTGCAGTGGTATATTGTATCTACTGTATGTACTGCAGTGGTATATTGTATCTACTGTATGTACTGCAGTGGTATATTGTATCTACTGTATCTACTGTATGTACTGCAGTGGTATATTGTATCTACTGTATGTACTGCAGTGGTATACTGTATCTACTGTATGTACTGCAGTGGTATATTGTATCTACTGTATCTACTGTATGTACTGTAGTGGTATATTGTATCTACTGTATGTACTGTATGTACTGCAGTGGTATATTGTATCTACTGTATCTACTGTATGTACTGTAGTGGTATATTGTATCTACTGTATGTACTGCAGTGGTATATTGAATGTTCACCCAAGTTTACTACCAAAATGGCGGGGCTGCGCACCTATTCCATACACAATATTAGCTGGAGACAAGATAACTGGAGTGACAATTCAGCAGATACAACCTTACAGGTAAGTAAGTCTAGCTCTACATCTGCAAGTTTTGTTAGTAGCTTTGCTATTAAGTTTAATAGTACATATGTTGGTAGGTCTGGTAGTACATATGTTGGTATGTCTGGTTGTGCATATGTTGGTAGGTCTGGTGGTGTATATGTCGGTAGGTCTGGTAGTACATATGTTGGTAGGTCTGGTAGTGCATATGTCGGTAGGTCTGGTAGTACATATGTTGGTAGGTCTGGTGGTGTATATGTTGGTAGGTCTGGTGGTGCATATGTTGGTAGGTCTGGTGGTGTATATGTTGATATGTCTGATTGTGCATACGTTGGTAGGTCTGGTTGTGCATATGTTGGTAGGTCGGGTAGAACATACATTGATAGGTCTGGTAGGACATATGTTGGTAGGTCTGGTGGTTCATATGTTGGTAGGTCTGGTGGTTCATATGTTGGTAGGTCTGGTAAGACATATGTTGGTCGGTCTGGTGGTGCATATGTTGGTAGGTCTGGTTGTGCATCTGTTGGTAGGTCTGGTGGTGTATATGTTGGTAGGTCTGGTGGTGCATGTGTTGGTAGGTCTGGTTGTGCATCTGTTGGTAGGTCTGGTGGTGTATATGTTGGTAGGTCTGGTGGTGCATGTGTTGGTAGGTCTGGTTGTGCATCTGTTGGTAGGTCTTGTGGTGTATATGTTGGTAGGTCTGGTGGTGCATGTGTTGGTAGGTCTGGTGGTGCATATGTTGGTAGGTCTGGTAGTGCATATGTTGGTAGGTCTGGTAGTGCATACGTTGGGAGGTCTGGTAGTGCATATGTCGGTAGGTCTGGTAGCAAATAAGCTGGCATCACAAACTATATCTGTCAGCAGGTAAAGCTATTAAACAGAACTGAAAGGAAATCAGAATTACATTGCTATTATTTTTCTCCTGGCCAGCTTGCAATGCAGGAAATGAATTTTGAAAATTGCTTTCTCTTTCAAATAAGACAACTCCAAAATTTTGGTTATACATCATTGAGGTTTGTTCGTATGTAGTTTTACTGAAAAAGTGGAGTGTGTGTCTGTCAATTTGTGTCCTTGCATACCGTGTTGTTGTATTTATGTAAAGTCAAGGGATAAAGTTAGACATCAAGAGACAGGCTTGATTGATTATTGATTGGTTCACCAAAAATGGGTGGAGAATAAAAAATGAGTAATTTTTCATCATGCTAATGTGATTTAGGAAACACCTTTCCAGCCTGAGATATTTCTCAACCACCAAAAGCTTCCCTGACAGTTGTACTACCTCACCATTGTAGGTTTGATGTGGGACCGATAGTGAACCAGACAGAACTAGCTGTTCCACCAGATTGTACTTCTATGCAACTTTTTGATATGTTAGCAGCTATAGGAGCTGACCTGGTGGGTATTTTGGTTTTCTTAAATATTTTCTTACATGTCAACTTGAGGCTAAATTATAAACCAAACATTGAGTGATCCCACTTTAACGCGTTTGACGTTTCAGCTGATGGAAACATTACGAGATTTACCACACCTAGAAAATATCGAGGTTGACCAAGATGATAGATTCGCCACATACGGTCGGTGCTGAATGGGGCTATTGATTGAGTTGATGGTGTTGATGTTGTATTACATGTCTTTGAGTTATGCAACTTCTGCAACTGTTGTATTGTATCTTTTTGACTTGTATGTATGTTGTATATCTTTGACTTCTATATGTGTTGTATTGTATCTCTTTGACTTCTATAACTGTTGTATTGTATCTCTTTGACTTCTATAACTGTTGTATTGTATCTCTTTGACTTCTGTCACTGTTGTATTGTATCTCTTTGACTTCTATAACTGTTGTATTGTATCTCTTTGACTTCTATAACTGTAGTTTTGTATCTCTTTGACTTCTATATCTGTTGTATTGTATCTCTTTGACTTCTATAACTGTTGTATTGTATCTCTTTGACTTCTATCACTGTTGTATTGTATCTCTTTGACTTCTATATATGTTGTATTGTATCTCTTTGACTTCTATAACTGTTGTATTGTATCTCTTTGACTTCTGTCACTGTTGTATTGTATCTCTTTGACTTCTATAACTGTTGTATTGTATCTCTTTGACTTCTATCACTGTTGTATTGTATCTCTTTGACTTCTATATATGTTGTATTGTATCTCTTTGACTTCTATAACTGTAGTTTCAACTGTTTAGCTCACAAGATCAAAAGAAACGACGAAAAACTCATCATTGACTGGAAAAACGAGTCATGCCAACAGATTGACAGGAAGTTTAGAGCCTTTAGTGAAGTGGTAGGTTGTAGAGGCCATCTCTTGAGACGTTAACTTTACTGTCAAATCCCATTGCCAAAATAAAATGGATTGTGATTTACTTTTAGCATGATCTGCGCACGTATTACGGAGAGTATAAAGTGAAGTTGAGAAAGCCTTTAGCTAGGAAAGAATTGCAGTGGTACACTTTGCGTGACCCAAGAATGGTGGGTCTTCCTGGCTCCGCCGCTTACATCTACCAAAAAGACTGTCTGGCGATACAATGTGAGGTATTTCGAACCTTCTTAGCATTATACTTTTATATTCTCTGCTGCAAGTTGCTGATGGCGTTCATCTTAAACTATCAGACACTCTGATATGACATTCAGGTACCTTTACAGGTGGCATGTCAGCGATTGACAAGCAATTCACTAGCTGGAGTTGTCTTTTCTTGGGTGCTAAATAATCTCAACCAAAATAAAAATATTGTATTTTAAAATCATTATTTATTCAAAATCCATAATATCTAATGTTTTTACAGTCAAATAACGTATAACGTGAATTTGAAAATTAGCGATAACAGCAACGTGAAAATCTGGCATTTTTTTTCTGCACAAGTAAATCCTGAATAATGATAATTTGAGTCTTTTGATATTATTTGGTTTAAAAATAATTTTTTTGACTCTAATATTGCTTTGGCCATGTGATTCATCACCTGGCTGCCTGCGTGTACATACATAATAGCAAGCCTATCAATAATAAGTTGTCTCTGTACAATGAATATTACTGGGATGCTCTCATTCTACCCAAACAGTCCAAGTTTTTGTAACTCCGCTTTATGGTCTTATATAAGTTGCTACGTATCGTACAAGTCAACATCTATTGCGCTTTTACTATAGATGGAGTTACTGAGAGCACAACTCTGGAAAAAGATTTTTGGGTAAAAACCACTAGAAATAGATAAATTAAGTTTACTTTAACCCAAAATCGATGACACAGCATCTTTAATAGTTTTTAGTAGGTTAACATAAACCTACTCATGTTTTTGAGCTCATATCAATGGGGAGACAACTTCTAGAATTACAAAAATCATTGACTGGTGTTTTGTAGGATGGTTTGGTAGGCGTGAGAGAAATAACAATAAAGAAATCTCTTTCTGCCAAGTCATTCTACAACGGATATTTGTCCAAACCTCACTGGAGGTACACCAGATTCTCTGACAAGGTAGAAGCCGACGGACCTACCAAACCTAGAGTCATGACTTCTAGGAGACGAATGGCACATCGTAAACATTGGGAGTTGCAGTTGTTGAGGATGAATTCACAACCAGCAGACGGGTGAATGTTAGAGAGAAAAGTATCGATGTGGTGGCAATGAGTCGGAGGTTGTTGTGTGTCATCCAAGGAAGGACAACCATTAATGTATTTAGGTTCTCTCAGCTCCCTCTAACGGAATGTCTATTTATAGGCTTTTGGAGAAACTGGCTCTACAGCCCAATTTATCTCAATCTTTGGGTTTTCCCAGTATTGCATCTTGGGATTGTTACCCATACTTATGACGAAGTGCTAGTAAATTGGGCTAATTACTACCAAGGATTTGATGTAATATATATACACCTCATCTCCCGGAGATTAACTGGAACATGCATGTTCTTGTGGAGTTATTTCATAGAATATATAACTAGTTATAGACTATGGTCCTATGTATTCCTTGCGGGCATGCATTATTTTTATAGAAATTCAATAGCTATAGCCAAAGAGATATACATAGAGATGTGAGTTAACACTAACTTTCAAGAGTGCTCCCTGTTCCCAGGTGAACAAGTGAGTATATAAGACACACAATAGGACATACAGGATCTCATTTCAATAGCTGTTAACATATTAATCTCCATCTCCACCCATCTCATTCTGAGATATTCCCTTTAGCTATGACAATAATCAAATGTTGTCAATAAGCCAATTTATGATGCGATAAAAATGCAGATAATCAATTTTGGCTGATGACCAGCATATTGGTAAACTACGATTGAATTATTAAATAGTAAACGATGAAACCGCGAACAAAAAATAATTTTTAAAAGAATTAATTCAAATAACATTATGCTTTAGAGGTTTTTGTTGTGCGAAGTCATTAAATTTAACAAGAAGCTTGATGAATGTTATTACTAGGCAAGAAAACAATACTGTTGATAAATTTAGGCGATAATTTTTTCGAAATTGGTGGTGTTCTGTCAACAAACATTGTAAACAGTAAATCAGAACATACTAGGGTTGGATCGTATTGTTACGGCACAAAAAGCCTGATCTTTACCTCAGGGGTTCTATTGCTATTGACTAGGATTATTTTGAAAGTACTACTAGAAATTACAAATACTTTAAAAACATGATGATTGCAAACATTTGAGTTTTGTTTTTCTGTTGGGTAAAGACATGACAACACTTGTTGGTAACATGAGAATGTATTTATTTAAAAAATATGTTATATCCTTATGGATATCAACTGTACACCAGGTTCTAAAATTTATAGAAATACAAATATTTATGACTATCGAGATTGCATAACAACCATAAGAAGTTTAAACAAACAATTTATTGTCAAAGTTGTTGGTCAGCCTGAGTCCCCACATTCACTGCTGCAAGTTGGACAGGTGTGAAGCATTTCATGTATAAATAGATCACAGTCTAGACAGTAGAAGTTTTGGCAGGAGGGGCATGAGAAGACCTAAAACAAACAGGAAATGCTGAGCAGGAAGCAATGGAGTGATGAAAAACTTCAATTTAATAAAATCTATCTCTACTTAGATATATTGTTAAATATTGATGTTATAGAACAACAACACACGTGATGCACCCAATAAATATGAATGAGATACCACAGAAAATTTATATAAAGAACAACTCACACTTTTAGATGTCAGCTTAAGACAAAATTGTACTTACTGGGGGTTCTTTTAGAATAGATAGGCAACCCGAGCAGTGGCTACAAAAGACATCAAATTACATTTCCATACTACTAGCACTAATGGGCACCATTCAACACCAC
Source organism: Cryptosula pallasiana (assembly GCA_945261195.1). Taxonomy (NCBI): domain Eukaryota; kingdom Metazoa; phylum Bryozoa; class Gymnolaemata; order Cheilostomatida; family Cryptosulidae; genus Cryptosula; species Cryptosula pallasiana. Next base: position 19,138,942 of record OX183130.1, read on the forward strand.
ATTACTAAGCACCGCAATGAGAGCAAGCCTGTACTTGACCCACAACCCAGAGTGTGATCTATATCCAACATTACATGGCGCAGGATGGACAATCCGGTGGAGAATTCACCAGAATTGGCAAGGCCGATTTTTTTTTTTCACAGTGCTGTGATTGGTTAAGCTATTTTTGAAAACGAACCGTCGCAGCCACAGCCAGTCAACTTGATTTTTTTTAGCTAAACAGATCGCATTCAGATAACATTTTTCATCGTTGTTTTTGCTAAGAATTACAATAAAAAACTAGATATTGATTTGTGTTTGCGAGCAAAAACAAGAGTATTTTAGAGAATCAATAATAACAATAATGTCACAAGGGAATTGAACACCTGTACTGACAGCGTTAAATCACACACTCGACCACTACTCCATCAACCTCTCACTGGAAAAGCATAATTGTAACACCGTCATTATTCCTAAACATTGTACGTCTCAGTAAAGTTATACTTGCAAAAACTTTTCACGTGAAAAAAGTTTCCACCACTGGGAGTCGTACCTGGACCTCTAAGACGGCAGACAACCACCTTAGCCATCCAGCTATAGAGACATGTCGCTGTTGTGCAATCTAATTTAGTACAAGCTGACGACTGTTTTTTGATAGCTTTATTTTTACAAAAAAACAGCTTTTTCAAGTGCCCAGACGCTTTTTTGTGCTAGGGCCAGACAAACACACAATTCACAACTGCCAATACAACATGCACTCCGGTTACTACATTATATTTATGAGCTATAGAGACATGTTGCCGATGGGCAATCTAATTTAGTACATACTGACAACTGTTTTGCGATAGCTTTTATTTTGCAAAAAGCAGCTGTTTCAAGTGCCTAGATGCTTCTTTGTGCTGGGGCCACACAAGCACACGCTTCACAACTGCCAATAGAACATGCACTCCTGTTACTACAGTATATTCATGCTGACTTGGCACCTCCATTCTGATAATATTTATTTTTATGGGGAACAAAAATTCCCTACCGGGGAATCGAACCTGAACCCTGTCAACAGCAGCTCCCAGTGTTGACCATTTAGCCATCTAGTAATTTTGAATGTGGTTCATAAACAGCTTAAGATAAAAGAAATAGTGGTATGGCCTACATACAAAAAACTATTTTGATTTCGGACATCGCTAAATACTTATCGAATAGTTTCAAATTTTTTCAAATTTGTTCAATGTGTCACCTGAATACTGTTTGTGCTAAAGTTTTGGACGAGAAAATTTTTTCCGCGGTGAAAACAGTGAATAACGAACATTTTCATCACACATTGAAAACCGTGTGGGCTTTGACTCTTTCGCCAAAGATCAGAAATTTGACGCATGTTCAGCTGAAAGACGGTTACAATGCGATCGCAACCACGCAAAATTTATGCAAATCGGAGTAACCGTCCCCGAGTTATGGTCATTTTTCCGTTTGGAAGACCTCTTTTGAAAATGGAATAGCTGTGCTGCCGGTATTGCGAGAAACTTGTAGTCTCTACTTTTAGAAAGTTCAAGCATTGGGCTATGCTGCCTAATAAGTTACTTGTCGCTGACTAATTCCATTCTGGTCTCGGAAAGCATTGAAAAGTGCTGTTTTTGTTTAGTTTTTCAAATTTGAAAATGTAAAAACTTGAAACGGTTTAATGCGATCGCTTTGAAATTGAAATTGGTACATCGATACACTGTGGCACATGTTTGTTGCAAATTTCAGCTAATTCGGCTTGTTGGTTCTCTAACGGGAAGCTGTTTTATGCTAAAAACTGTGATTTTCACAAAAATCCAAGATGGCCGCTTCCGAACGATTTTTTAACGTCGTGTCATGATGTCGAATCAGTAGGGTAGGAAAATGCACCATCTTTCAAAATTTCGTATTTTTTCGTCAATCGGGTCTACGTTTTCTCTGCCAATTTGATGCTTTCGAAAACGATTTTTTACCTGTTTTCGCACCTGGATTGTGATGTTCTGGAATGTTCTGTCACTTTGTAAACCAACTTATTTTTTGTCCCGATGCCTACTGATTTTTTCGCAAAAAACTATGTAGCTCTATCTATTACGGTTCTTGAGAAAATGTGGCAAGAGTGCGATCGAGTTCACCGCGAAAGAAGAAAAAAAAAAAAAATAATAATAATAATAACTAGATGTTGATTTGTGTTTGCGAGCAAAAACAAGAGTATTTTAGAGAATCAATAAATTTAAATTGATGCCAAGTGGATTTGAACACCTGGACTGACTGCGTTAAATCACACACTCGACCAACTGCTCCATCAACCTCTCACTGAAACAAGAAATCTTTAACACCCCCATTATTCTTAATGGTTCTGTTTAGCGGTAAACATTTACTCACAAAAACTTGTTCCATGAAAAGAAGTTTCCACCACTGGGAGTCGTACCTGGACCCTTAACACAGCAGGCGACCACCTTAGCCATCCAGCTATAGAGACATGTCGCAGTTGTGCAATCTAATTTAGTACAACCTGACGACTGTTTTTCGATAGCTTTATTTTTGCAAAAAAGCAGCTTTTTAAAGCTGCCTTGATGCTTTCTTTTGCTGGAGCCACACAAACACACGCTTCACCATTACCAAAACAACATGCACTCATTTTACTACATATACTCATGCTAACTTGGAACCTCCCTTCTGACAATAATTGTTTTTGGCGAAAAAGAAATCCACACCTCGGAATCGAACCTGAACCCTTACAACAGCAGGTCACAATTTTAACCATTTAGCCATCTAGCAATGTTGAATGTAGTTCATAAACAGCTTAAGATAAAAAACAAGGTGGTGAGGCCTACATACAAAAAAATATTTTGGGTTCGGACATCGCTAAATACCTATCGAATGTTTTCAATTTTTTCCAGGTTTGTTCAATTTGTCACCTGAATACTGCTTGCGCTAAAGTTTTGGAGGAAAAAAATTTTTCCGCGTTGAAAACAGTAAATAACGCACATTTTCGTCACACATTGAAAACCGTGTGGGCTTTGACTCTTTCACCAAAGATTAGAAAATTGACGGATGTTTATCTGAAAGATGGTTACAATGCGATCGCAACCATGCAAAATTTATGCAAATCGGAGTAACCGTCTTTGAGTTATGGTCATTTTTCCGTTTGGAAGACCTCTTTTGAAAAAGGGATAGCTGTGCCGCCGGTATTGCGAGAAACTTGTAGTCTCTACTTTTAGAAAGTTCAAGCATTGGGCTATGTGGCGTAATATTTTACTTGTCGCTGACTAGTTCCATTCTAGTCTCGGAAAGCATTGAAAAATGCTGTTTCTCTTTGGATTTTCAAATTTAAAAATGTAAAGAATTGAAACAGTTTTGTGCGATCGCTTTGAAATTCAAAATAGTACATCGATACACCATGGCACATGTTTGTGCAAAATTTCAGTTACTTCGGCCAGTTGGTTCTTGAACGGGAAGCTGTTTGATGCTAAAAACGTGATTTTCACAAAAATCCAAGATGGCCGCTTCCAAACGCTTTTTTATCGACGTGTCATGATGTCGAATCAGAAAGTTAGCGAAATGCACTATCTTTCAAAATTTGGTATTTTTTCGTCAAACGGGTCTAGGTTTTTTCAGCCAGTTTGATGCTTTCGAAAACGATTTTTTACCTGTTTTCGTACCTGGATTGCGCAATTCTGGAATATTCTGTCACTTCGAAAACCAACTTACTTTTTGTCCCGATGCCTATCAATCGCGTCACAAAAGAAATTGTAGCTCTATCTATCACGGTTTTCGAGAAAAAGTGGCTACTCTTCGCTAAGGTTTGCGCGAAAGAATAATAATAAAAACAGGCAAAACAATAGTATTTTAGATTCTCTAAAATACTAATAAAACCAGGCAGAACAATAGTATTTTAGATTCTCTAAAATACTAATAAATGAATAACAATGACTCTGGTCATTATGGGATAATACTGAAAAGTTGAAGTATATAACTAACTATAAATCAGTACACTATGGGAAATTGTGTACACATTAGGAGTCATTAGGAGTTGTGTACACATAGCTATGACTGGTATATCATTAGGAGTTGTGTGCACATAGCTATGACTGGTATATCATTAGGAGTTGTGTGCACATAGCTATGACTGATACAGCATTAGGAGTTGTGTGCACATAGCTATAACTGGTAAACGATTAGGAGTTGTGTACACATAGCTATGACTGATACACCATTAGGAGTTGTGTGCACATAGCTATAACTGGTAAACGATTAGGAGTTGTGTACACATAGCCATGACTGGTACACCATTAGGAGTTGTGAACACATAACTAGCAAGTAATAAAAGGTTACATTACAAAGGCTCACTTCGTAAAATGTATAATGCAAAACCTGTAATTATTTTACTAATAGCTCAAAAGTATGTTTCATTGAAAGCCTAGAATCAACAGAGTTAACCAGATAAAGTGAAGAAAGCACAAAGCAATACCCTCACCGCTGTATTACATCATAGCCAGCACAGGCGCTGCCAGTCACAATGACTATGCTGCCATCAGAGACCCTGTACAAACCAACCACCAGACAAAATCATACACCATACTACTTGTCAGCAAGGGACATAATTACACAGATAAGACAGCTGACAACAAGTGCTTGGGCGCAGTATACAACAGCAGGTTGTACCAATCAGCATCCATTACCCAAGTGCTGCCAATGCTCACCTATATTTGGAGTCGCTCGCACTAGAAACAACCATAGACAGGTACGTGCAATCAATGTCAATCTATGAAGGCATAGAAACAACCATAGACAGGTACATGCAATCAATGTCAAGGTATGAAGGCATAGAAACAACCACAGACAGGTACATGCAATCAATGTCAAGGTATGAAGGCATTAAATGTGGGATGGAATCTCTCACATTAAATAGCAAACAACTCTTGGTAGCGTCATAGCGAGACCTAGCCGGGGCGGCTCTCAAGGGGTGGGGTTTGTAGTTGTGGGCGGGGTTTGGGAGAGAGTGAAAGAGAGCCGGGGACAGATTGATTTTCGATGTAACATTCTGTAACAGAATGTTACATAGTCTGAGTTCTCCGCCCCTTTTTTAATAAACAACCGATTCTAAAACGGTTTGTTTACAAAGGCTATGGTATTTTCAAATGAGCGCCATGCGGCCACGGTAGCTTTGCGCTCCAGGTTGCTGTTATCATTCATTCATATATATTTATTATCATCTTATACTATTATTATGTAATAATAAATACTAGTTTCTTTACAAATAACTATCGATGAATATCAACTCTCAATGCTACTACAAGAAAGTCACAGTAAGTACAACTACTAACAGCGTAATACTAACTAACTGCCCATCATGATGATCATCACAAGGAAGCAGTAGTACTACCTACTACTACTACTAATAATAATTAATAAATAACTAACTACTAGTAGTACTTAGTACTTACTACTACTAATAATTAATTAACTACTACTACTAATTATTATTATTAATTATTATTATTTATTTATAATTATTATTTATATTAATTTAATATTATTATTAATAATAATAAATATCAATTAATTATTATTATTTATTATTAGAAAAAAATTAGTAACAAGTTCAACAACAACTGAACAACAACATATCATTCATCATCATTAGATTAATATTATTTATTATTGATGATTATTATTATCATTATTATCTTTATTATCATCATCATTATTATTCTATTATTATTATTATTATTATTATTATTATTATTATTATAATAATTATTATTATTAAATTAAAATTTATTTATATTTTTTAATAATAATAATAAAAGCAGCAAACAACAACAAGTTGTTGTTTGCTGCTGTTGAACAACAAGCATTTTTTTTCAAATATTTATTTTTATCATAATAATATTAATTAATAATAATAATAATAGTAGTCACACTCACTAGTGTATTATTATTATCATCAAGTTAATTATTAATAATTATTATTATTATGTTAATTATTATGATAATTAAAATGATAATTGTTATTATTATAATTATTATACCTACTACTGATAATTATTATCAGTATGAAATAATAATAATTATTATTCTTGTTAAATATTTATTCATAATAATTAATTAATTAACATTATTATCATCGATCAATCAATAATAATAATAATAATATATTTATTAATTGATAAAAATAATCATCATTGTTGTTTAGTTGTAATTGTTACAATAATGAACCATAAATAAATAAATAATCATATTAATTAATATAAATATTAATAATTACTTTATTTATTATTATTATTATTATTATTATTATTATTATTATTATTATTATTATTATTATTATTATTATTATTATTATTATTATTATTATTATTATTATTATTATTATTATTATAGTAGTAATAATAGTAGTGGGTTGGTAGTAGCGGTGGTAGTGGTGGTGACAGTAGTAGTAGTAGTAACTTACTAGCCAGTACTACTGCTGCTGCTGCTACTGCTACTAATTATCAGCTAGCTGTGAACTTGAAGTAGTTAGGCTATTCATTTATTTACTACTACTTACTAATGATTATTATATTAATAATAACAGTTACAGTAGTAGTGATAAAATTATTATTATTTAAAATGATATAAAATTGTCTTGTACAAATAAATTTATATATAGTAATGATGATTTGTTGTTTATCAGTAGTAGTAAGCAAAAAGCAACATCATCATTGTACCAATGAAACAATACCGACATTATTATGTATTATTAATTGATACGACGTGTTCAGAAATAATCATATAATGATCTGGATTGTTTTTGTTTGACTGGCACGATGGCGATGCTCAGACTGATTTTTTATTTGCTGATGATACAAATCGATCATCACTTTTATTGCTACTCTGAGATTTGCAATTATGGCAAGCATAGTGTAAACATATAGAAGTGTCTCCGTTTATTGAATTTTGTACATTAAAATGCGTATATAAGAGTGAGTTTTTTAATATTATAGGAATACACCAAGAATTGTGGAGTTTGACGGCTGACAAATAAAACGAAAATCAACAGAAGTTGGCTTAGATGTTGTCTACAACTTCCACTCTTCCTGCTTTGAGGGGGCTTTGAGGTTACTTAGATGGTAAGCGGTTGATCATGGTTATATTTTTTGCCGTTTTTAGTTTAAACTTCTATCTCCATGTTACGACAGGCTACACCAATTCTGAAGTCGGAGAAATATATTGAGTTTCATATTACTTAGACTGTCTGCTTAATAAAACTGCAGGCATAATAGTTTAGCTATTCACCACTTCTAACTGTAACATAATTATTGTTTGAGATATTTTTGGTAGATGGCTGGAAGGTGTTAATTGAATGTGATTATGTGTAGAGTTGTGTTTTTGGGTAAAAAAGAATTGAAATTCTGGCGGTTACACTCCATATGTCCAAATAAACCTCTTTGTCACGTTTACTATCTCTATACAACTGCGTTTTGCAATCGTTGTAGGAGAATGCAGCAGTAAACCTTTGGTGGATTAATCCCAGTATATCTTCTGACAATTACTGACTAAATGTAGTGCTTTATTCAGAAGAACCGGCATTGGGAAGAGCTCTTGAATACAACTTTGTTGCTACAAGGCTTTATTGATCTCCCAGCCATTTTGCTGATGGGCATGATGATTTGTTTGCAACTGAAAGTTTGGATCGTTGAAGAGCTGTGAAATATGTGAACGATGAACAAATTTCACTTTGCACTTGGTGACCTTCTGTTTAGATTTTTGGTTGTTTAGTTGTGAAAGTTATATGTGCTGAGTTATACCAAACTGTGAACTAATGATAGCTTTCATTTTTATTTTTGCATTTTTCTCTATTTGTTACATTATAAATATACATAGTTGACAAATAGGCTACATATGTGAGCAAGTATAAGGACTGTCATTTGTTTGCATTATATAATTCATTCATGTGATAAGATTTTGCTTGAAAAAAATTATTTTACTTTATTGTAACGGAACACAAAATTATAGTTAACAATATTTATTTCATTTGTTGCACTATTTTGGTAATTATGCATTGTTGCATCTTGTTCTTTGTATGTAGGTATAATTGCATGTACATGTAATGCTTGTTCTAAAAAATTGCTTGAAATTATTATTGAAGCTGTGTGAAAGAATGCTATGCTAGAAAATCATTATCTGTAAAGCTTTAGCTTTTTTTCCATAAATCGTTAGCAATGACCGTTGCTCTCTGAATATAATGCTATGGTTGACCTGTAACTAGAATAGGTGTAGCAGCATCCAAGATGGCGTTCACATTGACGCATAATGAAGCAAGGACTTTCGATAACGCGCACTTGACTGTGTTGTTTATATTGTTATGGTGCGTCAGTGGCTAATATTTCTACCGCGGGAGTTGTGCTTCCTTTGCTTTATAGACCGTTTCCATCCTATTTGTTCCGGTAAAACGATGAAAAATATAAAGGGCTCAAGCTCAACTATGGTTTAGGCGCCACCTATCGTGTGTCAATGTGTCCCTGGCTCTCATTCTCTCTCACCCCCCCCCTCCCCCACATCAGAGAGCCACCCTGGCTAAGCGAGACCCTACTAATATACCCCTGCAATAGAGGGGTGGCTATATGTTGGTACAATAAAGAGGTGTGGCTATATGTTAGTATAATAAAAACATGTTGGTATGGACAGCGAGCAAGAGGAGTGGAGATGGCATCCCCTACTGTGTCCGCTAGGAGAGCAGATATTCCACTTACCGTATATGGTCAGGAGGAAGTGATGTGTGCTCCTCGAATGTTTTAATAGGAAATAAATGGTGGTAGGAACGGGCGAGATGTGGAGCTGACACCAATATCAAACCTGGCAGACCAAACAGTTGTATAGTATTATTGGTTAGTGTATCATATAGCTTTGGTTTCATTACTAGCACCGCATATTCATTCACTGAACTCACCACAGATTTGGCATTCGATGGGTAGTTCACAATACTTGGATTGGCACTGGGGACAAATATAGCCTTTGTTACTTAGGGTGGAGCCACCCACTGAATCTTGATGGCTGTAACACACAATAGCAGGTTATACAAGATTCACCAGTGTAAGCCTGTAACTATATAAGATGTGTGCTGGTTGGTAGCCTCTACGAATGTATGAAATATTGGATTAGATCACCTGATGGCATTCAATGACCACAACATTGAGCATCAAAAAACATGGCTGCAATGGGCACTTCTTCAGTCATTGAAACTCTGGGGCGGCATAGGAAAGTAGAGATATTGAGATGGGATATCAAACTAGTAGGTAGTAGAGACTCGAGAGTGATGTCAATCTCACGCATTCTTGCACAATCTCACACAATTTTTAAATGCTAGAAATTGTGCACTCACCAAACACACATGGATGGCTTTTCCTTGCCTGTTATACTGTAATGGCTGGGGAAACCCATCTTTATAAGCGAGGATTCTACATTTGTCTAAAACAAGGAGATTGATAAGGTAGTATCAGTAACATCAGTTGCATCCACTGCAGTAGAATCAGCAGCAGTAGTAGCAGCAGTAGTAGTTGCAGTAGTAGTAGCAGTGGTAGTGGCAACAGTAGTAGTAGCAGCAGCAGCAGTAGTAGTAGTAGCAGTAGCAGCAGTAATAGCAGCAGCAGTAGTAGCAGCAGTAGTAGTAGTAGTAATGGCAGCAGCAGCAGTAGTAGTAGCAGCAGCAGCAGCAGTAATAGTTGTAGCAGCAGTGCAGTAGTAGTAGTAGCAGCAGCAGCAGTAGCAGTAATAGTAGTAGCAGTAGTGCAGTAGTAGTAGCAGCAGTAATAGTAGTAGCAGCAGTAGTAGTAGCCGTGTTAGCAGTAGTAGTAGTAGCAATAGTAGCAGCAGTAGTAGTAGCACCAGCAGTAGTAGTAATGGCAGCAGTAGTAGTACTAGTAGTAGCAGTAGTAGTTGTAGTAGTAGTAGCAGCAGTAGCAGTAGTACCAGTAGTAGTAGTAATGGCAGCAGTAGTAGTACTAGTAGTAGGAGCAGTAGTAACAGCAGTAATACTAAGGCTAGTACAATACAAATATACAAATATAAGATAAAATGAGGAGACTCACAGCAGTGGCCTGTGGCAAGGCATGAGCGTTGAGTAAATCCTTAAAATGACTCTCATCCAATATAATTCCATAAGTACCTGCGAATGTATACACAAGTATACATACTATATATAAAGTACATATTTAGATAGATTCAGGGGATGTGTACAAACCTGAGGTTTTGTTGCACAGCTCCTTACAAATTCTCACCTCTGCAGCGAGCCCAATAACTGAGCATTTGACTGCATTCTGCGCTAAGTAGCCGATTGTGGTCTGTATGTCTGCCGGGTCACACGTTGTTAAACTCCCCATGATAACAATAACCTACAATGTGCACATAACTCCAGTACTGTCTCTGACACACAATCGGAATGTCTGATAATATCAATAACCTAAGTGTACATAGCTCCAGTTCTGCGAGCTACACAGAAATGAGTGGACAAAAGCATATAGAAAGACGGGCTGCATACCTCCTTGCTAGTGTGTGCTGGTACATGCTTTAGTGTCTGAAAGGCTAGGTCAAGGCTGTTCTGTAGAGAGAATTCTCCACTGCACTCATTCTTTCTCAACTTCTCTATACAACTAGTCAATCTCTCAGGGTTTCCTGTTGCACAAGTTATAAGTCTGATTAGACTAGGTACAAACACAGACAGAACTGAGTCTACAACAGTGAGTCCAATAATAACAGTGTGTGTGTTTAAACCAACCTCCCAGTTCAGCAACCTTTTCTGCCCTTTTCTTGTAAGAGGAGATAATTCCAAGCTGACTGATAGGGTTTTGATCGAAATAGGAGTCAATGAAGAGTTCACACAACTACAGTGAATAAACAGATAGCCTACAGATAGGGCAAGATCGGCCAAGTAATAATTGCTGTAAAACTATTTCAAGAGCAAAAAAATTTTGGATTTAGCTAATCGCAGCCAGAGCCAGATGTCTGCGTACGTAGAATACAAACTTTAAGAGTTGAATGCCATCTGGTGGGGTGGAGATCTTTGTCTGCCATAGAATTGGAGCCATCTATAATCAGGAATGTATGCCTCATCTACAACCAGGGTATATCCATGTACAGCACCCAGCAGTACTAGTGTGTACTAGTATATGTACTGGTACTATTACACAACAGCACAGGCTACAGTAATAGTCTCAAAACTCGACAAACAATAAACCAACCATGCCCAGTTTAGTGTTGGGTATACGGCTAGCCCGTAATCTCTTGCGAGCTCGCTGAATCTCTGCCACGCTAGCGTGAAGGGTTCCATCTTGGTCTTCTGTAATAGCTTCCCTGAAACATTAGATATGCCATAGAGAAAGGACAATGCATAGATATATTTATATATATAAAGTTTGTATTGGTGGCAGATATAGAGTAACACGGTGTAGTACCCAATGACTATTTCTTGTAAGGTATACTACGTGGGTTTAGCAGAGCTCATGTCTGTGTGGCCCAAATAAAATAGACAGTAGAATAAATGGTGGTCTGGGCAATTATTTATTTCAAGAAACAAAACCTGCGCTCAGTCCTGACAGTGCAAGTGAAAACTTTGCACCAACTGCTCACTTTCTATCTGTGGCTACACTTGAGCACATAAATGTTTCATTCGCACACTCTTCAATCGTTTTCTCAGAAAAATAGCAGATGAACTTGAAAACTCTTTTCTCTCATTTTATTTAAATTGTCCTATTTAAAAATTGAAATATTGACTTCGTTTCAATACTGATGTGTTATGAATCAATGGTAATATCATACAATACTAACTACTTACTTGCTTTAATTTTATATCTTCTTCTGAGCGCACCAAGTTTTTAGCATGATTGAATGCCGAGAGATACGATTTTTACCACAAGAAGAAGGTTGACAGACATATTTATGGAGCTAGATGCATATAAGCAGGCTCGCCACCCAGATATTGATTTGTTTGCAATGGAGTAGGAGCGTGTAGGTTCATGATACAATGACAAAATATTGATGAAAAGAGCATAAGAAATGCAAAATATTCAAATTTATGTAATAATTTCATGTCAAAATTTTCATTCGTAAAGATATGAGTACGCATGGCGACATTCTCACCAACCAGATACAAATGACTATTGTATGAGGCATCATAGAACACCTAATTGGTTCTCTGTTCAAGTCAACATGGAGTTTGCAGACTTCTAATGGGATCCAAACATCACCCTCCAGACCAACAAGCTTTATCAATAACAGAAAGTTCATTCTTATTCTACTAGATAAAGACTCATAATTGGCCAGCTCCAATAATATTTTATACATAATCAATTTATATCTGTTGCGCGATCAGTTTTTATTATCAATTTTTGGTAATTATTTTTAATATAGCATAATAAGAATAGACATATTGATAGAAATAATAATAACAATATATCACACAATAATTAATTTTAATAGTTTAAGGAAAACAATTTTTAACAATAATGATGAATGATTAAATAAATAATAAAGATAAATTAAGGGAAAGTGAGGTGATAAGAATGAGCATCATCTTTACATTTACAAAGAATGTAGCTATGCAGTGTTTTTTCGCAGTGTTTATGCAGTGTTTATGCGATGTTGACGCGGTGTTTATGCAGTGTCTATGCAGTGTTTTCCGTTTCTATTGATGACCTTTTCCTATTATGGCAATAAGCATTATTGTTTCAGAAGCATTGCATGTTTTACATTAAAATAGTTCATTTTTCAATACACAATCATTAGCATATCTTTTCTTTTCATAACCTTAGTATTTACTCTACAGTATAATCTATAAACATGAAATCGAAAAAAATATGTCTGTGTGTTTTTGTCTATCATTCCAGTAGGGTAAACTCCTTACCGCTAAGCTGAGAGAAATAAAAACTCTCTATCAGGTTAACCCAAAGTATGGCGGGGGTTTTAATTTGCCAGTTGTTCTCATACTATAATTATTTGTAGATTTAACAATTTTTCAATAAAAATAATGTAGGTGGAGATGATCACAGTTTGATAATTGGAGCGCCTAATGTGTTAAATATGTATATACTATATATGCCCAAACTACTGTGCTAGAAGAAATGAAAAACTTTCTATTGAACCAAATTGTTACAATTGTTAAACTTTGCCATTTCTTCCCAGACTGGAGATACTTAAAGGTTAAATTTTTCAGTAATGTAGGTGGAGACAAATCACAAACAGTTACACTTGGCTAATATGCGTATGTCAATCATGTTATTCTGTGCTCACATTACTTACTGCCAGTAGAATAAATTGCAATATTCTTTCATAATACTGTGTTTGCAAGTTCGTTGTTTGTCTCAGTAATGAACGCAGTGTGACAGCACACCGGTGTCAGCTATCGAATTGAGCGGGGAGAGAGAGTGAGGAAGGGAGAAATGGAGAGGGTGGAACAGGGCAATGGTATAGCCAGGTAGATGGTGAAAAGAAGAGTGGGCCAAGCAAAGGGAGGGGTGGGGAGAGGGGGCGAGAATAAAACAGGTTGGCGTAATGATATTTCAATAAGACGGGTAGTACTGCTAGTCATGTTATAAAGTAACTTTTAACGATGAGTTAGAGATCAACGGCCGTATACCACTGAGAAACAATTAGTGAACAACTCATGTCCAGGTGATGTGAAAGTTACTCTGCAGCCTACAAAGTAATGTTGGCTTACTTTAAACTATTAGTGAAAAATAAATTAAACACCAAAATCAAGTAAAATGTGGTAGATAAAAACATGTCCAACTTTTTGATGAAGAAATGTAAATAAATATAATGAACACATACATTTGACACAATGATATCACACCGGTGTCAACCGACACTGAAGAGCGTGACACGACTAATTGTGAGGCTGTTATATCTCCTGTTGAACATTGAAACACTACATGAAGCTCTTTATAATGAATAATGGTTGTTTCAAATTAAGTAAAATAGAGACTGTCAAGAGACCATAATGCCACTGCTTTTTCCCCGTCTATGTCTGATGGAAAAACGAGGCAACGTTGGGTATTTCTCATGAAATGAATGCATGTGAACTAAGATAGGCCTTGACAATCTCACGGCAAATAACTTCAAGTTATACCTCCTATGTATGATACGCAAACCGAACCACTCGAATGGATATCTATGAGTGGATAGGATTTAAATATGTCGTGACTCGTTTTTTGTGTTCTTCATGTGATTATCATTACTATGTATGTCGTAATCTACAAGAAAGTTTTTATTATGATGTTTTTCGCAAAAAGTTTTTGTATTGTCTTCTTTATTTCTTACCTTATTATAATACATACGCAAATGAAACTTTACAGCAAAAAAATTCTGAGATCTACTCTGAGTAATATGAACGATGATGGTAAGTATAAATTATGCCGAAACAGCAATGCCGAGCACTTAGGTTTGAATACTCTAAGTTTCTGTCCACAAACTTTCTCTAATTCTTTCGTGTTTATTGTTATTATCATAATACTATAACAACTATTATGTTACTATACTCATTATAATATGATTATCATTTTTATCAATATGATTGTTTTATAAGAATAATAATTACAATGATTTATTCACTACCATCAGGGCTCTACCCAAAGGGTTTTTTGGGACAATCTACCACCCCCTCCCCCTCTCACACCCAAAAATGTTCCGAACAGTTATCCAAATGTCCCGGCTAAAAGAAGCGGTATAAACCTATTACGTTTTCAACTCAAAAATTTAAAATATTTTACTCCTTTTTCTTCATTACGAACCTAAAACCTAGCACCAGTGTGTGCCAGTAAAGTTATCTACACAGTTGTAATTTGAAACTTTAGTCATATTTTTGTATAGTAGCTTTGAGGGTTGGTTTCAAAATACTACTCTCAAAACAATGATAGGCTTATTTCAACTTTAATGAGAGTCTGAAGCAAAAGTTGTTTCACGCAAAGTGTGTAATAATATTTGAGAACACATTAAATCCGGTTGACCAAACCAGCAATGAGTCATACACTGTGCATAAAACCTCATAAAAAAATAACCAATAAAAATCAATCTCAGTGTAAAGTTTAATGAACAAAAACGTGAGCTTCGAGAGTTCTTTTTTGAGAAATCACTTGAAACTGAGTGATTCAAAATGTTTTCATTTTCATGTATTTTTGGCAATTATTCAGAGAGCATCGGACTGAAATGCGAATGATGTGTTCACAACATGGGCGTAGTACTTGTGAACCATGAAAACCAGCTTTATGTAAAACAATGTGAATGAAACACTGATGGGCCATAATATATCGAGAAAAGTGAGAAATAAAACAGGAATTGCCTTTTCATATTAAACTAAAACTTAAACTAAAGTTCATCAACCAATCCTTATAACAGTTCATCAACCAATCATGACATAGTTCATCAACCAATCATGACACAGTTCATCAACCAATCATGACACAGTTCATCAACCAATAGCAACACAGTTCATCAACCAATAGCAACACAGTTCATCAACCAATAGCAACACAGTTCATCAACCAATAGCAACACAGTTCATCAACCAATAGCAACACAGTTCATCAACCAATAGCAACACAGTTCATCAACCAATAGCAACACAGTTTATCAACCAATAGCAACACAGTTCATCAACCAATAGCAACACCGTTCATCAACCAACCACAACACAGTTTATCAACTAATCACAACACAACTCAAGTCTTATTTATCAGGTAAGTGGCCAACTCCGCATATCACAGCAGTTTTTTCTATAGTTTATGCAACGACACAGGTAAATGTCATTGATATATATACATCATCCAGTTAAAAAATTTGCCAGACTAGAAATGCTTTCTGGCAGCTAAATATAATCAGGAAAACTTTAAACATTCATAGCAGTTCAATTAGCCAAAACAGTAGCTAGTGCTAGTGCAGGATTACTAGAGATGGGGGCAAATCAAAAAATTTTGACTCAAATCATATCATTTTGAAAACGGACCAAATCAAATCAGGGACGCGAGAAATTGAGGCAAATCAAATCAGTAAAAATGTCAAATCAAATATTTGCATTTGATTTTCAAATACTTGTTTCAAATCATTTTTCAAAACAAGCACTGGGAGCAAAAACAAGCACACAAAAGCCATTATTTTTATCCTCTCTGCACTAATAGTGATCGGAAAAGTGTCTCAAGTTCAAAATCCTATATAAAAGTAGGTAGATATTTCTGTGACTCATGCCCAATACTATTTCGCAATTAGTTTCCTGTACCATACAAAAATTGAACTATTACAACTTATTCATGCCTTCACTAGGCAGTCACCACAGAAGTGAGGGTTGCATGCGACAGCATTGTAAACAGGCCATTACAGCTTTGTGCACTACTACTGCAATTGGATGTTAATGAGTCACACGAAAATAAATCATAGAAAAACAAAGAATCTGGGTTCAACACTATGCTCAATGCACTGATTATCTTTATACTGGTACTGAAATGCGAATGTATATTGGTATATTTTCAATGACATAGGCATCTTTTTAAACTTCCAAAAATGTGTTTCTTGTCTTGTTCTATCTGCACAAGGCCGATTAATGGAAGAGTGCAGATGGTTAAATGACACGTATATACACCATTTCATTTCTAGCTGAGTAGCTTTCAAACACACACTAGAAAAAAATAAACGCAGGTGATATGACTAAAAAATATAATGATTTATTTTCATAATAAAAAGTATAGATAGCTTTCTAAGGTAACTTGCCACAATTTCCAAAAAGTTTCATATCAAATTTAGTGCATCTAAAGTAATGACCACACAGGTTTAGTATTCTGACAGATATAATGAACATATGCAATAGGAAATTGAGAAGTTAAAAGTTGCACAACTACATGATGAAAATCTTAGTTCAATTGGTGGTTTTTGCAGTTATCAGATATTACTTAGATGTGACATAAAATCATATAGTGACTTTTTATATATTCCACTGTAAGGCTAAAAAAGCAAGAGGCTCTACACAAATGCCATGTCTGCAGACCAAAGGAAGCATAAAGCCTTGTAATGTAGTTGGTTGTTGCGGGACAGTGGGTTGGATCCAACAGAAACATTGCTGATCGGCTGGGAATTACAAAAAATTCCTCCCGGTGATGCATACCATGAGATGAATGAAATTCTTTTATATACAATAACAATAGTTTAAATTATAAATACCAATTATTTCTTGCCGCCGTAAAAATCGCTCATTGTTCACACCAGTACATAGAGAAAATTACTTTCTAACAAAAACATTCGAAGATATTAGAACACTGGGTAGAGCTATACTACGCTTATCCACTAGAACATGGTCATCATGTTTAGTACATAGGTGGTTCAGGGTTAAATTCATCACCACTATCTCATCTATGTTAAGTGTCTTCATTTATTTTTGTATATTTCCTCAGTAGTCCAAACTGGATGTTGGAACTCTGCATATTCAATTTCACGGAAAGAGCAACTTATTGCATGAGAAGAAAAACTCTTGGTACATATGATTTGTCGAGTATTCAATCATTCTTGACAAAAGAAAAAGATCCACAGGGTAGCCAGCACATATATCCTAATCTATAATATAGCAATGTTGAGCAATGTACAATGATTCAGAGGAACATGATTAGAGTAAATGAAATTAATTATGTTATTGAAATCTAAATTAAACAGCATAGCATACAATAACAATGCAATGGCAAATACCAATAACACTTACTAATGTTAACCTAACATGTAATAAGCACCTTTAATTGATTACCAATCAAACTACTATCAATTTATTGGGTCAAGCTGTATAAACTGCCATACTTATGCCCGGACAGGTAAATTTAATCAATCAATAACGCCAGAAAAATGTTTTTGAAAATGATAGATCATAATAAAATATTTTTGAAATAGTGCCGTTTGCCCAATACTGCTACAATAAAGTTAATTTATTAAATTTTTATTTACGGATTAATCGATAATAAAGAATTAAAATTATCAATAGTATCAATTTTTGTTGACTAATAGTAATTACTATTATTAGAAAGAATCTATAATCAGCACAATAAGTGCAATAATAATTAAAAATAATATTTTTTATTACTTATTATAATAATTTCATAATTCATTGTCATTTGCTTTTGTGGTGCGTTGTTTTATTCACTACTAAACTTCAATTTTCACAATTTTCATTCAACATACTTATATAGTAATTTTTAACTCCCTGCTACTAAAAGCAGTATCAATATTAGTTATGATAAATAATCATTATCATTGCCATCATAATTAATCATCGTTATTAATTATTATTATTACAGTGCTTAATCATTGTTATTAATTATTATTACTACAGTGCTTAAAATTACTTCAACTACACAGCTTGCAATACTGAAGAAAGGTTGTTTTTTTCAAAAGAACAAAGGTGATGATAACAACAACATCCACACCACAATTTTTACAACAATGTTGTAACTAACTATTGTTATTAGTATGTATGATGATTATCTATAATAATAATAATAATAAGATTGTTATAATAATAACAACAATAATGGTTTTGGTATCATTAATAATTAACAATTATTATTAATTTATTCAGCTGTGAATAACAATAATAGTTACTACCACTATCATTACGTAGATGAATTAATGCCACGACAATTATTACTACTAAAAATAATATATATTATTACAATAAGGATAAATAATAAGTCATTATTATCATTCATCATTATTATTATTTGTTATTGTTGTTGTTATTATTATTACTATCTATTATAACTATTTTATGGCATTGGTTGATTTATTCATTCATTCATTCATCCATCCATAATAATAATAAATGATAATAATTTTTAATATTATTCTACTACAGTAATTAGTAACCAAACAAACCACTTACCTAGTACACATGTCAAACATCCATTTGTCATGTTCGTACCAATGCTTCATTTCAGGCTATTTTTGAGTAGTTGCACAGAATTAATTACCCATATAGCGGTAACAACAACAACATAATTAGCTCAGCGGCCATGCGGGGATATTGCGTAACTATCGACCGTATTTTTAGTCATGAGTCGTAGCCTCTGTCACCCCACCCAGTGATCTGTTGCTACTGATTTTAATAAAGATAACAAGGTAACAAAACTATGATGATTTTTGCATTAATCACCGACAAAAAAGTTAATTTTTACCAAATGATTTGAATCTGAAAATTATATATTTTACTCAAACGGAAAAAAAAACCAAATCAAGTCAAATCACTGAGGTAGAGAAATAAAATCAAATCATCAAATCAGCTCATTTTGATTTGTTTCAAATATTCGAATACTCAAATATTCGAGTCACCTGTGATTTGCCCACATCTCTGAGGATTACTGCATCTATGGTTCACACCTTTAGTATTATTTTAGAAAAACATTGTTGTTCATTTCATTACAATGTCAATTTGTTATTGATCATAAAGGCAGACAAATGTTAGTTGTATATTTTTATTCGCATACAACTAACACATAGTTAAATGAGTATTATATTAATAAATATCAATAATGGCTCACTGTTGGCACCCTCTCCCAAAATGTATGCAAACAAACCCTGGATAGATCAATTCACCAGTATTATAATCATTTCTTTATTTCCCTCTCTTTCTCACCTCTCCTACTTAAGAACACATACTACTAGAGTATTTGCATTTAACAGATAGAGGTGGGGGGGGGCGGGAGAAAGGGAGGGAAAGAGAGGGGTGGAAAAGAGGTTGACAGAGGGGTAAAGAAGGGAACAGAGGGGGAAAGAGGGAGTGGGAGGAAAAAACGGGAAAGAGAATGGAATGGGGGGAGGAGAGGAAGAATATTGACACCACAGGCCTACTGCAGAAAATTTGGTGGATTTTTGACCATTTTTGGAAT
This sequence comes from Cryptosula pallasiana, assembly GCA_945261195.1. Taxonomy (NCBI): domain Eukaryota; kingdom Metazoa; phylum Bryozoa; class Gymnolaemata; order Cheilostomatida; family Cryptosulidae; genus Cryptosula; species Cryptosula pallasiana. The sequence goes on from OX183130.1 coordinate 19,158,804, forward strand.
TTTATGTTGTGTTTTGTTGTTGGTGTTTGGAAGGTAAGTCATGATTTGACAGACTTGTTTTCACGTGCTGGCCTGCTCTGCCCTACAATGCAAAAATCAGGTAACTCCAACTTTTAAAAAAAATTGAAAAAATCAATTTTTTGTTTTAAATTGTTTTCTAATAACCATAAAAATATTTCCAAAAAGTTCTCATTCTAGATCAAACCATGTTAAAAAGTTATGATCAAAAACATTTGCATAAATCAGGCATGTTAGAAATATTAAAATGTTACAATGCAAAAATCAAGCAACTCTGAGAGTTGCTTGATTATTGCATGGTATTGAAATTCCATAATTTTATGTCTTATTTTTAACTGCCTGTTGTATTACAAATGTATTTTTTGAATGCCGATTGGCTTCACGGGCAAGTTTTCTTTAAATTGCCGGTTACTGAGCCCCAACACTGCGTCAAAGTTGGCATTCGCTGTTGGGGTTCCTAAAATCTTTAGGCGCCCATCCTGATTGTTTATCCGGAATGGAATCACAACAGGACGGTCTTTCTAGTGGAGACTTAATCATCCGAGCCATCTGGATCGTCATCATCACTGACTGCGAGGTCAGCAACATCCGAGCTGGTCTGGAGCTTTTCAAAGAAACGGGCACGCCTAGCGTGTCTGCCGTCATCAATTGACTTGATAATGGGCACAATTCCTCTGATCATCTCCTCTTTCTTACTCCTGGGGATGCCTCTCGGACCTTGATACAAGAGAGAAATGGCATCCAGGTCAAAGCCGGTCCTCTTGGTGCGCTTCTGGAGGTAGTCAAACTCCATGAACTCGTCATTAAACTTCCGCTTGACGCTCAAGACGTTTGAACCACGTCTGAACTCAATCACGGAAAGTTCCGAGAGCTTTGGGCGCTCCTTAGATAGCCTACGGGCCGAAGAGTGGGCTTGGAGATCCAGAAACTGTCTGAAACTGGGTTGGAACACCTTGGTGTTCCTGGTTGCCTTCTGAACACAATCAATCAGGTGATGGATGTCAATGACATTCTTTGCCTTTTTGAGTTGACGTTCAACAGAAGCGTGGACACTGTCAGCAGCCATGAAGGTATGCCCAGACTCGAAATACTTCAAAGTCAGTGTTTCAGTGTCAACCAGTTCAGAGTTTACCAGTGCCCACAGAGTTGTGAATAACGTGTAGTTCTTATTCTGTGGAGCACAGTTATCCAGCCAGATGGTTATTTTGAGCTTCTCTCTCAAGGGTGAATCTTTCAACATCAGCAGCACCATGCTCGCGATTTCCTTACCCAACCTCCCAGCAATGCCTTCATGCCAGACGGCTGAAAGCGTGGGACGGTTGGTAGTGGTACCTCCAGCAGGAGCCATGGTGTGGTGGAAGGCAACAATTCTCTTGGTGAAGATCACCTGCTTGAATTGTTCCAACCTGAAATACAAATAAAATGTCATTCAGGCTGTCAAGTTCAGATTTGTAAAACTACAAACAGAAGATAATTACAGTAATAATAAATAAGTAGTTACGCGATGCTGATGATAATAAAGTAATAATAGCACATTTGCTTACCTTGGCAGCATCAGGATCTTCTGGAGATCAAGCGTATAAACAGGCTCAAGGTCTGTTTGCTGATCAGCATCCTGGCAATAATGCCTCCTGCTGCGTCTCGCCCGTCTCTTGTGCCGTGCCAGTTCAGCTGGCTGGTCTTTCAGAAGCTCGCATTGCTCGCATTCTTCGTGACCAAGCTTGGCTGTACTGATGTGCAGCTCATGACACACCTATCACAAGAACAAAATTTTGTATCAAAGTTGAAAGTAAGTTTTTAAATGATGTGGTTAAGGTGCTTGTATTAAACGTATGAAATATTGAATTTTATTGAACTTACTTGACGATAGACCTCATAGCAGCAAGCGGCATTCATCTCCTGGTAAATTGGAGACTCCCTGTAGAGGTCGTACATGGCAGCGAAAGATAGCTCTGGTGCTACATATCTTACATTAGGTGCATGAGAACGCCTGAAATTGCGAATAAACAGAAAAATCTGAGAGAGCTGGTTAGCAATTTCGCTTCATCGCCTGATGGATGATAATCACAAAAGGAGAAATAGATATAAATTATTATTTTAATCGATTTCTTACCGGTAGTGCGAGATTCCACCAGGAAACGAGAGAATGTGACGCTTGACAGCATCACGATTGACTGCTCTCGGGTCGGTGGCCTTGCCTCTCTTGTCCATGTCCGGACACAGCACCCCTTCTGCGGTATTACGCATCATGTGGATGACAAGATTACTCTTGTCACTGTACCCAATGGTGCTGTGGAATATAAAAATGACTGCATATCAAAACTTTGTTTAAAAGAATGAAAACTTCCACAATTTTTTTTGGATAATTTGTGCAATTTGTGCAAACATACCGATTGAAGAGCTTGCAGCACACAGCAACTCGGTTGTTTTGCTCATCTGGCAGGTGGTAGATATAATGAGGCCTTTGGTCGGATCTTGTCTTGCGGCTCACAAAACTGTAAACCCACTGCCGCCTCGCGTCAAAGTTCATCGAGTAAAAGGACTCCCAGATATCGTGAAGCCTTGCTAACGAGAACTTGGTGCGGCACCCCATCCGGCAGTTAAGAGGGCACAAGCCCCTACAGGCACGCTTTCCTCTTTGCTGCTCCGTCCTCCAGGCTGGCGTTCTCAAACGCCGTGTGACTGGTTGAGCTGCAAGTTCAGCTGGAGCATCCATATCGAGCGCAACGTCTGCGGCATCATCGTCCGTCATTCGGTCCTCGTCTGAAGCGGCGTCCCGCTCATCCGGGACGAAATCAGGATCGAGATCGCTGTCATCGGCTGCATCGAAAGCGGAGGTAGATGGCTCAACATCTAAAAAATGTGAAACAGCCTAGTTGAAAATAACATACATTGGAACATAAAATAATAAAAACAGTAAAAATTAGTTTACTACAAGAACAGAGCAAGCTTGTTATTGAATACCTTGTAACGATAGAGCTGTTGTCGCCTCTATATCAGCCTTCTCTTTAGCAAGCTGAGCTCTTGTGAAAGGCATTGTTATTTAGAGAGAGTAAATAAATATTACTAGAGAGTTACTAGATGTGAGTGGTACGAAGTTGTACGAGAGAATGGGAAGATTAACTGTACTACATCGTTTATATAGAAAAATTTGACCTTGACCAGAAAAAAGCTGAACATTGTTTGCTGGCGATCTTAACTTTAATAGGGGTGTGCCGAAAGCAAAGGGTATGTCAAGGTCATTTTTTATGCAGACACAACATTTCAGTTAGGGTAAAATGATAATCAAAATCACAACTGGTCAGTGTTGACTCCAGATTACTTAAATAAATTGTTTTACCTGAATACAGATCCATTTCTGGCAGGCGTGAAATATGAAACTGCCAGTGTTTTATCTGTTTGGTTGTTGGTCGCTCGGATCGGCTCGTAACGAGGAAAGACCGCAGGAAACGCGAAAGGTAAACGCACAACGTTGATTACTCGACTCGTAAAAGCAGTAAAGAGGCAATTTAAAGCCAACTTCTTGCAGTCAGCAATCACAATGCAACAATCAGGCAAGTTGGCTGAGTTGCTTGATATTTGCAATGATGATGTTGCATGCAATGCAATAATCAAGCAACTCAGCTAACTTGCCTGACTTTTGCAATGGAAATATGTATAGAATTTTTACTATACAATGCATAAACCAGGCAAGTCCTAACTTGCTTGATTTTTGCATGGGAATGAGTTTTAACACTAAAATAATCTGTTTTTTAACGATGTAAAAATGATGGAACAAAATGGAATGAGTAAAAATATGCTAATCGAAGTAATTAAAAGTGAAAAAATTGAAAAAAAAACAGAAAATCACTTTTTCAATTTTTTCCAATTTAAAGTTTTGAAAGAGTTACCTGATTTTTGCATTGTTGGGCAGTGCTGGCTCAAAAATAATTTGGGCAGCACGTGAAAACAAGTCTGTCAAATCATGACTTACCTTCCAAACACCAACAACAAAACACAACATAAAGTTTCAAAAAAATGGTCCAAAAAAATTCACCAAATTTTCTGCAGTAGGCCTGTGATTGACACACAACACTCAAACGTATAATAATAATATATATACTACTATCTTACTGCTTATTATTACTCAACAACAGCCTCATACATACAAATACATACATACATATAAATAATAATAATTAGTACAACATAAATACATGTATCGTATTTGTTATGTATTTGATGAATGAATAATAATAATTATTAATACTACTACTAATTTTAATTAACAATTATTAATAATCATAATAATATAATAATGTTGCTTAATTAATTAATAATAATAATAATAGCATTCCCCAATTCAACAACAACAGCAAACACTGCAACAACATAATAATAATTAATAGCTCATTTAGTTAATTAATTTAATCATCATCACCGCCATCATCGATCATCATCATCATCTGCTTCGAGCTAAACTTGAAGTTGTTGTTGTTCTGTTCTTCGTTCTTTCTTACCACGTTTTCTCATATCCAGTTTCCCATCTATAATTAGTGTCGCTGGTACCTGGCTCTACTTCATCTCCGATGTTAGAAGCTGTCTTATACAATGACATTACTTTTTATTACAATACTCTGCTTGATATGTAACTATTAAAGCTTCTAATACATGAAAAGAAAATGCCAGAGAGAGAGCTTGTACAAGTCTTTATTGATGGAGAGCACGAAATAAAAACTTCAGAATTGTTAAAAGTGGGATAGAAATTTAGCGCATGTTATTTTGTCAATACGTTATCCAATCAATGCAGAGATTCGATCCTGTAATCCACTCAACGCTCAGCTCATCTTATTCGGGTGGCTATGCTTTTCCCTTGGGGATCTGAACCGGAACACATTTTGTGAAATCCGCGAACGCTCTATGTTTCTGTGGCTCTATATTCCGGTGGATCTATGCTCCGGCGATTTTGGGTCTATGTTCTTTTGAATTTTTTTCATAGAAAATTTCCATTGTGGTGCACAATTTAAATAGAATGAAGTTCAAAAGGATTGTATTATTTGATTTTGTATTTTGTTTAAACAGAACATTGATGGTCATAGTTTTCTGATTAGGTTAAAAGTAGTAAACTACTTTTAATAATAGTATAAAAACAAAGTTTCATTATAAACTAGTTTAGCGATAGTTTGTTGTTGCTAGACGTAGCGTTCATTTTTAATGATGTTCCACAGTAGCATTTCTCTCTGAAAAATATTTCACCGAAACATCGAGGCAAAATCACCGGAACATATATCCACCGGAACATATCAATTATTAAACATAATATTTCAATTTGTATTATTACTACTACTGCAATTGCTGCTGCTATTACACTACTCATTGCTCAGTCGCAGAGAGTGAGTAGACTCTACTGCTACTACTACTACTACATCATCATGATCATCGCTCACTACTCATCGCTGCTACCACCACGCACTCGTTTTATTATTTATTATTAAGATTAACTAAGCTGCTGCTGCTACCTACCTACCTACCAACCTACCTACCTACTACTACTACTACTACTTCTACTGCCGGGTTGGTGATATTACGCCTACAAGATACTACGGCTTCAGGAGATTTTGTCTATGAGAGACTACGTCTTCTGGAGGTTTGGTCTACTAGAGATTTCGTCTATAAGATATTACGTCTAAAATCTGGGATATTACGTCTAAAAACTAGGATATTACGTCTATATCATGTCTCCATCATTTTGGTTTCAACCTAAGTGCAGAAATCAGATTTCTGCACTTAGGTTTCAACTGTACCAAGGAAAACACCGTGGTTATAGTGCAGCTGCTGGAAAACCTGAACTGAACTACTAGTGGTAAATAATATTAAAACCCCAAAACGTATCAGCAGTTTGAAAGACCACTGTGTTATTGAATATTGAACTGATTAACCCAAACTCACTGAATAAGTTTTTTGCAGAAGTACTTTATCTTTAAGTTTATTAAAGTAACAACCCATATATATAATAATATATTATTTTTTAAATAATTATTATTATTATTATTATAATTAATATTATTATCATTTTATTATTATTATTATGCTTGTGTTAAACATGTATAATTTGAGTAGTTTGGTTAATAGGTCAATTTGAAGCTGAATTTCTTTCAAGCAGAAACATGATGCAGTGAGTATGTGTTAGCCGTTGACCATGCTCAGCTCTTCTTCATTCACTGCTTTTGAGTTTTGTTCTCTGGATCGATGTCACAATTTAGTGATGTTGTGGTGGAAACTAATTTTCATCTCCATCATTTTTCAATTACTGGAGTTGTTCATTTTCAAGTAGACAACTCCCACACTTACTGAAAAATGTATTTGTCATCATCATGATAATCTTTAGCCAGGATCTGCATAAAAAGTTGTGCGAAAGGTTCTAAACTTCTTGTACTACTAGCATAAATGCTTTATTCATACATTGAAAATGAATGATCTGTTGTTAATTTTTTGCAGGATTATCATCCTGCAATGGGTGCTCCAGGTTGAAGATAGGCTTGGACAAGAAAAAAGTGGATGTTGTACTGCCTGTACTACAGGCATGGTTATAATTGATTTTCTGTGATTGGTCTGACAATGAAGGAAAAACTCTGTTGATACACCTGGCTGTGTACATGTAGGTGTGCAAATTTGTTAAATCTTGATTTCCAGTGGCTAAAACGCAAAATGAAAATGAGACTACTCTGCTTGTTTTATCCAACAAATACTGAAAAGCTCATTATTAAACGGCTTGGGACGGGCTTTGTAAGACGCACTTTTTGCGTAGAGTTGTTCTCTCATCAAGCATTGTAAAACTATTGAGAAAACTCACTTGCAGCAACGAAAGTGCAACGGGTTTGTAGAGGTCTATGGAGGTCTATGACAACGCTGTCGACATTAGGGGCTATCTGCGAGCTGCAGTTTCATTATGATATTGTACGGTATATTCCAGGAAGTAGTTTGCACCATTTTAATTAGGTTTTCAGTTTAAAACCACATTCTAAAAATCTTAATTATTATTATTATTCTTGGAAAGATAGCCGTTGTTTCAGATTTAATTCTTATCATTGTTGTGAGAAAAAAACAAGGTCGGAAATATAATTTTGGCCAAGTTTTTTTTCTTTCATCTATTATTATTATTATAAACTTGTACTAATTTTATTGTTTGATTAGTTTTTTATTTGAAAATTATTATTTTGATAAAAATGTTTCATTAATTCTTTTGATTTTGATCACAAACACTATCACGCGAACGCCGGTGGGTACATAATAGCGAGCTTACCAAAGATGGAAAAAATTACTGACTAGAGAAAAACAGCACTAAAAAGGTGCCCTACTTCCACGCAATCGAGCCAAAATTTTGAAAGCTCACTTTATAGCTCTATGTAACTTGTTTCGTCTTCTGGGGAAAAATTGCGTCTTGGTGAGTGCTGACTGTGTCTATAGGAATTGCCTTACTGGTGAGAGGGCAACTCCAGATAATTTTTTGAACGCATTTTAATCTCAAAAAGTTTAAATGTAATCAATTCCTCTTCAAATTAGGCGTCCTAGACCCTGTAAGGAATATGCTTGTAGTGTACCTGTTTGTGGGCATGGCAATTCGTATATTCTATAATCTTTTGTTTTAGGATCGTTTTTATAAGAAAAATGGAAAGCGTGTTTGAAGTTTAATCTGATGCCGAAGAGAGCCATTTTACTTTCATAGCTGACAGTGTGCCAGAGCCAAAGATTACTTTTAATGGTAAATTTGAAGTTTTTGGCTTTAGTACTAAGGGAATTTCCACATTTTTATGTTATGTTGTAAGTGATGTCTACCTATGTTTTGTATCACATCAACTTATCTACACATGTAGGGATACATAACATTCTACCTGTGCCTTGTTTCAGGCTCATGTAATGAAGTAATGGCAGTACTCACCACACTGGCAAGTCAGTGTAACTACAGGCAATAATAGGAGATTTATCCAGTAGTAGTAGTGGTAAGTTTTTCCATTTTCTTTTATGCTTCATCTGCACTTTGGTGACTAATTTAGCCTAAACCATGCATTCTAAGCTTCAGAAGCAAAAGTAATATCATTTAAATATAATATCAATAATGACCTGGCGGGAGTTACCTCTCAGTTTCTAGTGCAACTGGTTATAAAAAATTCATTACATCCACCATTCATTTTATTATTATTGTCGAGTGTAAATTCAATACTACTTGTAATTATTGTTTTTTCACAAAGCATTATATGATATATAATAATAGTAAAATCAACAGTTGAACAAATTGTGTTTTTGTAGCTTGTTCATAATAAACATGAAAGTAATAGCAATAATAATAATAATCTATCGGTCTGAAATTTGCAAAAGTTCACACAAGCAAACACATTTCGATTACTTTTCATACAACAATTGCTTAGTTCTTTTGCGATTGCAAAACTTGATTTTATTAAATCACTAAACATGCATAAAATGATTTTGAGCATTATGATCAATGTTACTAATGGATGACAATGCGCCCTGCATCTAAATTACTTCCACTATACGATACATTTTGGTTATGGAAGCAGGACTTCGCTGCACACGTCATCATTTATTTGTACCGTCAATTAAACAAGCTTGTTATGCAAAATTGTAGTTTCTCACAGTATTTGTGGGTATAATGTTTTTTGTTAAAATTGTTTTATCAAAAACTTTTAAAAGTTACAGGGTCCTCCTGAGCCTTTGCATCAACATCATTTCTGTCATATAAGCTGTCTGTTGGTAATATGTCGAAGCAAGCTAATGTTTTAGTCAATCGTTATTTCTAATGATAAATTGGATGAATGAGTAATGTTGTTTGGCTTACCAATTAATAATACTGCCAGAGTAAGAGTTAGCAGGAGGCTATTGCCACTATTCAGTGAAAGATCGCTGAACAGTTTTGCGTTTCCCCATTTCATTTATAACTTTTTTATCAAAAGATAACGGAGTGATTTTATGAAAAACGCTGGTCGCGTATGAATACGTATGTATACACCTGGTAGCTTTATGTTATGGCATTGCTATTTAATGCTATAACATGACCAACCTTTGCCAAGCAACTGCCATCTTTTTCCATCAACGTACCTATTTTTACTAGTTAAACATATCACTGCAATTTTTCTGCTTGCAGACAGAGCTGTGAAGAATATTTGTCTCAAGGATTGATTTTTACTGATGCGTCTCTTGTGTGATGAATCCAGAAGAAGGAATTTTTTTATTAGGTTAGGATATCTAATTTTTTTGCTATATCAACTTGCTGTTGTTAAGGTTGTCATTTTTGTATTTTGATTGTTCAGTTATGTGTCAGCTAGAATGACTTTTTCGAAAATTGAAGTATACTTATTTTTCTGTTGTTCGCTCTTTACATGTTTTCCGTAAAACTGATATGCAGAATTTAGTTTGAAACCCCATCAGCTACTACACATACCAATAAAGTCACACAGAAGTGAGAGAGTTTTGTGGAGTTCTAAAGGAAAGTTCGTGCTTTTATTTATATGATAATACTGTCAATTTACTTTTTATTTTATTTGACTTTATCTCTAAGTTGTCAATCAAAGGAATTTGCGTGTAGAGTAAATATAGTTTTAAACAGGACATTGCTGTTGAAGATCTATAAATGTATCTGTTTAGATGTGTAGAGCAGTTGATATTAGAGTTCTAAGTCTGTTGACTCATAGACTGGTTATGGCATTCAAAAATAAGGGTGACTGTGAAATATTATCTTTGGTTAAGGTAGAATTGCATGGCGACCAAGTTCAGGAGAAAATTGGCAGTATTGTGTTATAGAAAAAATCTGGAACCTAAAAATGCACGACAAAAATTTTACTGCATTTTAAATTCAAAGTTGGAATCGAGAATCTTGATATTATTAAACAATGATAGAATAAAGTTGACCAAGTCTTGCTGATAAAAGACAACCGCATTTGTTTTACATTTGTGAAATTACCTACTTATGCCTGTTTATGGGGATATAAGCAATTATGTTATGTGACAACCATTTATAGAAGCAGATAGTTTGATTAAATCTAATCCAGGTTCTTTAGTAAAAGTTGAAACTATTATTCACTGCTGATATTAAATTATGCACGAATACAGGAGTTGTCCTTCCACAGTCTCAATAATGTAGTACATACGTTTAGACGTAACATCCCAGATTTTAGACGTGACATCCCGGATTTTAGACGTAACCTCTTGTAGACCTATTATCTTGTAGGCGAAACGTCTTGTAGTCTTAGTATCTAGTAGACGAAATATCCTGAAGCCGTAATATCTTATAGGCGAAGTCTCTGGCTCCCCTACTGCCAACCACTACCACCACTACTACTACTTTCTATCGCTGTTGTTGCTGCTACCACAGGGGCTCTGCAGTAGTAGTTGCAAGCATGTCTCTTTGCCCAAGTAAGTCCACTATCAAACACCATACATACACCCTACATACACGTGTATGTAGGGTGTATGTATGGTGTTTGATAGTGGACTTAGGCAAAGAGACATGCTTGCAACTACTACTGCAATGCCGCTGTGGCTGCTACTACTGCTTGCTACCACCACTACAACAAGTACTTTTACCAGAGGCTGAACAACGAACGTTAAACAAACTATTACTACTACTAGAACAACGGCTACTTAGCTACCACTGGCTAGTACTATCTTCGTCTCCTCATCTAATAATAATAATAATAGTAATAAATATTGACAATAATATATGAAGATAATAATTAGTATAGTAATTTGATAATAATTAGCATATTATTATTATCATTACTTTACTTACTAAATGTGTTACTTTACTGTCACCACAACCATACCAAGGGGGTTTTGGTTTGACTCCTCCTCCCATCCTCATACTTTTTTATTTCTATTTTGTTTATTCATTCTATCAAACAGAAAGTCGGTGGAGTTATCTATATATATATAATTGCAATATGAAATTTTGGTTTTATTTCTGCAAAACAGCTCTGAGGTATTGCGATGATAAAACTCAATTTTTAGATAATGATGTAAAGATAGCCGGAGTTGCATGTAAATGGGCTCACATCATGGATGCTCTTACAAAATCCAAATTTGGTGTTTAAAAACCTGGTCAAGTCCACTTTGACAGCTCTTTGTGGTAAGAGTTTACCCGCATACTCTGTAAGACAACCCCTTATCATTCATAGAACTGATGATGATCTACCGGAATTGAAGAAAATTTTGCACACATTGCTAGCACCACACCACAGGCCTACCGCAAAAAATTTGGGAATTTTAGACAATTTTTTTGGAATTTTATGTTGGTGTTTGCACCAACAACAAAACACAACATAAAATTCCAAAAAATGGTCCAAAATCCACCAAATTTTCTGCAGTAGGCCTGTGTCTAGCACAGTGAGCCATGTATGATTAATTTCCAACTGGCATTAAAAATGAAAAAAAATTTAATTTGCATTTCAATCCAATGATTCTTCAGTAAATGCCAAAAACGAACAAAAGAACATTGGGTCTTCCCGCATATTTTTCTGAAGACTGACGATTGCAGTTTCTTGAGTGTGACTGATGATTCACCCTAATAGGGATCTAATTGTTTAAGACTGGAGAAATGAAGACTAGTGTTTATTGTTGATGATGGAGATTTAGTTTACAGTTGCATTGAGTAGTATATCCATAATTGACCATAATTAAGGGCCAGTGAGTTGAAAGCAGGTGTTAGATTGGTCTGTTTACAAATTACTTTCACAACAAAGGATTTTCAATACAAATTATTTTCCAAATATGATATGGCCCTATAGCATGGTTACCCAGTAGCCAGAAAGAGTGTGCAGTTGTTGGGTTGATATCATTGGCTGGCTAATGAAATACACAAGTCTGATTGGCTGATGACTCCAAATGTTTCGAATCATTTGGTAAAACTTGGATTATTTTGGGGGTCAAAGCCATAGTGAGTGCAGGCAATAGTGACGTTATGAAAAATGATGGTATGATGAATTTTATTACTATTATGTATTTATTGATTAGCCATACAATACAAACAAATCAGGATCGTTGTTTGTGACATAGATATGAATTTTTCATTTCCTTTGTAGTTCACCAACTGAAACCCTTTCATCAGCACCCTTTCAGTTATCAAGTGTGATAAATATTAATAATTATTATTATATTATTAATTATTATTATTACTAAATTAATTATTATTATTTATTATTAAAAAATATGGCTCACGAATAACAACAAGCAATAAGTCGTATGTAAATATGCGTCAACGAAAACACGAATACACAAATTCATGACTTTTTCCAATACAATAGTAATAAATAACATTATTGGAAAATGTCGTTTAATTCGTGTATTCATGCTTTTGTTTTAGTATTTTTATCCATCAACATCATCAACTCTTGTTATAATAATACTTAATGAACATATTCGCAAATTGAAATAATTACTAACTATTTTACTCTGTTAAAGTCTAGGTGTTGGTGATTCGTTCTGCATTGTATGTAATATAGTTGTAGACAAGGATTGCAGTCCACAACATATCTGTAATGTTGGCTCGAGAAAAATAGAAGATATAATGCTGGAATTGTCGCTTCAGATTGTAACCACTGAGTTTGAGAGTATAGAAAGCTAGTTTGTTTATTAGTTCAGAGTTCCAACAGTTACTTCTGAGGTAAATGCAACTTGAATTTAGTATGCAGGACAAAAACTACTATGACGAACAAACTAAAGCTAAGTGTAAAAGAATGATGTAAAAACAATGTCCACCCATGAGCCATCTGAATGTCTACTTTTTGCTCAATAGAAAATGTTAGTAAAGTTTGTAGGGGTTTCAAGGATGAGATTTAACTTTCAGGAGTTTTCAAGCAGTTTGCAGGAGTAGAGAAAATTAGTATTTGAAAACCGTGTGGATCCCTGAAAATTAAAAGACAAGGCAAGTATGGTTCACAATTAGGAAACATTCTCAGTTTTGAACTTAAAACACTCCAAAAACATACAAAAAAATGTTTTTAAACCTAAAAGGTTTTTGCAACGCCTGACCTATTCCCGGTTTATCCTCCCTTTCTATTTCAAGAACTTTTCACTGTGGTGCGCTCAGATTTAGTGGCATTACATTGTGTGTTGGATAATTTAATCCCACAAAATTTGAACACAGTGCAGTGAAAAGCTCTTGAACTATCATCTTCTACATTTCCTTGCGAACCACTTGCCCAATCAATATCACAATGACACTAGCCTTCGCTTCAACATTGCCCAACTTTTATCGTTACTTTTTAGTTATTTCTTCAATTTTGGCTTTGAACTTTTATGTAACACCAAAATAGACCAGTCCTTTGCGTAATTTTTTACAACTAGCAGACTAAAGAACTTTTTATTGCTTAAGATTGAAGATTGCGTTGTTAAAGCATGCCAGCATTGAACAATTTTTTGTTGAATTTTTTAATATTCAAGTCGTAAGAAGCAGATTGATGTGTTGAATAACCCTCTAGGCCTACTCAGTGCTGATCTACAAGCCTGCAAAATACCCCTCTTCCAGAAATGATCGCCAATTTTTACACTGCTTAAAATTGACATCATCTTCGGATCGAAAGTATATTTATTTTTTTGCCATACTGTATTTATTTGGCCCATCAGATCCCGTTATTTCTACATACTACTTGTCCATTCTTGTATGACTACCATTTATTGTTTCCTAACTCACCAAAACAAGCACAATTTTTTTCTATCCCATTGTTGGAAAGAGTATAAGATGATTCTTTTGACTGTGATCACATTGGACCATCTGACAAATCCCGCAATCGTTTGCTGTTGCCATTTTACATATGAAATTTGCATAATAAACAAGCGTTGATTTGTTTACGATGCGTGTGCACTAATTGCATCCATATTGAGAGAAACCACTAATTACGATTTTATGCATGCAGCGTGCAAATTCAGGCCAGATAAAAAATGTCGCATAATAGTAAAGCCCAATATTAAATCATAAAACAAATTTCTGTCTTAATAAGGATTCTTTATTCCTGTTGCAATGTTCCTCGGTAGACCTAACACTAAATGAATTGCCGTATCAGATTTCATTTTAAACGCAGACGATGTAACTTCATTTATAAAAAATTGCTTCTATTTATTATAATTGACCATGCCCACAATCCGAAGATGACATACTCAGCCATCAATGGAAGTTATAGTGAGCTAAATTTCAGCAGATGAGACGAGCATTTGAGTCCATTGGCTTTTTGGCAAGCTTGTAAATCAGGACTGAGTAGGCCTAGAACAATATTTAATATATCAATCTGCTGCTTAAGACTTGAATATTCAGAAACTCAACAAAGAAGTGTTCAGTGCTGGCATGCTTTAAGTTTGAAGATTCTGAAGCTGAAGATAGCCTCATGTGATGTGCAGGAAGCCCCAACATTCTAAATCGCTCATTTTGAGCTATTTTTTGTAAAATAAAAAAGAACACTAAACTCATCTGGTGCATGAAACTTGGCAATCTAATCGACTGAAATTTGTTATTTTGATAAAATTTTGAGTGGTTTGCCTAACTTTTTTACTCACATCCATCTCGTGTAACTGGGTATAATGTAAACCACAAACACTCTACTGCTACTTACCAAGCTAAAGTTTTCTCAACACTAAAACTGGCTGGAAAGATAAAGTTGTAAGACAATGCGAATCTAAAAAATAAAAGGATAACGGATTTTTGCAAGTGTCCGTAAATGGTATCAATAAGTTATAAACTATTGGCATTGACTTGCAGCGTTATGTTTTGAGCTAGTGGAGAAAAATCTGTTTGGCCAATAGCAATTGAGTAATTGAGGACTAAAACATATCCGATTACACAACACAGCCATGATCAAACTAAGCATAAATTTTGAAATTTTATAATTCACCAGAAGTTATCAATCAAAATTGATCAGAGTGCAAAGTTTTGTGTACCACAAGTGAGTTTAAAGTGTTACTTTTTATAAAAAAAAATTATTTTAAGCTGAATGATTCAAATTTTTTTTTTAGATTATTTTGGCATTTATCGACGGAGCATCCATCCGACTATAATGTGAATGAAGTATCCACACTCTTAGTACTATATTTATTACATCATAAAAAAATTTGTTCATTTTTACTTACAGCGCCAGTTTTTCAATAACTATACATGGCTTATCGTGGTTGTTGAGCCACCAATGTCTAGTGTAGACTGTGACCATGGTTTCAGCAGTTTGAAGCTCCGGTCAAAATTCGTCTCCAGAACTGCTTGAGAAAAAAACATTCAGCAACATTATGCTTGTGGCCATGGGGAGCTGAATTTTACCTTTACCTTGTCATTGAAATTTTTTATTTAATGAGCAAAAGAAAAGTCTTATGGCTTGTTGATCAACCGTAACACATTAAATTAATAATAAACAAATATATCACAATCAGAAAGTCCATTTTCATGCTGAAATATATGTGCTTGCTGGTGTATGAGATCTTTGCTAAATTTGTCTTTCTATGTCACTACAGCGCTAAAGAAAAGTACCCATTTCTCAATTTTCCCCTAATATACTCAGATTCTGAGGAGAGCTACTACTACTACCACCGCCACACCCCTCCTACATTGCTGCTCCCACCTACAATTACTATTAGATAGTCATTACTTTCAATCAAACGTAATAATATGCAATAATACTCTTTATCATTGTTGTTGTTTTCAATTAATGTTACTCTCAACTACTACTACAGTCAACTCGATAATTTTTTTTCAACATATAGTAGTGGTCGTAGTACTACCACCACTACTGCTACTACCTACTTACCTACTACTACTGCTGCTACTATTTGAAAATTTCAAGCGCTCTAGGCTATTATTATGTAGTATAGTTTATATGGTATTATGATAATCAATTATTATTTATTATACAAACAATAATTATAATTTGTTGCTTCGATTGTCTCCAATTTTACAATAACTGAGAGCCCTTGTGCATAAAGAAATTGATAGTCAAGAGATTTCAGTGACTTTTGGTAGGAGATTGAAAATTTATGTCATCAGAACATAACCTGAAAATTTCATTTCAATCAGTTGAGTGTTTCTGTGTATTTCTCAAGCCACAAAGAAGTTTTATTTATTTGTGGATGGCATGCTGTGTGAAGTTACCTCCTACTATATTGACTCTGATTATGTTTTCTAATAGCTGAGCATTCATTTTGATTGAACTAGTGAAATGCTTGATTGCGTTTGATTTGCTAAAAGTACAGTAATTACCCAAATCATATGCATAGTCAACACCTGAAAATAGGTTTTTGAGCTGTAATAGAATGGTTGTTACTAAATATAGACATTTTTACTTTTAACTAAAAGGGCTAGCTGAGAGCCTCAATTTGACGTATGGCAATACCTGATAAGTAGTTAAGCTAGCAAATAAGAAGCTTCTTACTGCGCTCTTTTCATTAAAAGCATATAATGAAATGGCAAAGCGATACCCCTGTGATGTAAAAGCTATGGCATAACACACAAAGTATTGAAATCATCTTTGAGCAGCTGTATTTTGAGAATGACTTCTGTTACAGGAATATTATTTTGCAAATACAAGTATTACCCTTAATTCGATTGATGGTTTGAAAATCAGCTAAATTAAGGACTTCATCAATATTTATGCACAAAAGTGTTAATAATTGAAATGTTTGATGAAGCTAAATTAAATAAATTTATGTGAATTCTTTTTTATTGGATATAGTTTTGTTTATTTCAAAGTAAGTTGGTAACCATCAGCCCAATATTATAGTTATTTTAATCGTGATATGTAGGAATGAATAAAAATGAATTTTTCACAAAAAAATATTGGTAATACAATAATTAATTCTACCGCAATTACTCTCTAACCAGCTTGTTCCACCAATAAAATTGCTTAGAACTATGAGTTCCAGAAGAGTCTCTATGTAAGATATCCAACCAATGTCTGAAAGCGAATCAAATATTAATGCATTTTGGTTTCATTTTAACCCAAACAACAGGCATTAAGATAAAACTATGCCAAAATATTAAACATGCTGTTACAGCGTGATGATAATTAAACAGAGTCGTTGATGATAATCTAGCGTGATTTAAATAAGTAGGGGTAGTTTGAGGTTCCTGCTACTCTTGTGATTTCAGCAATTCGTAAATAATGCTCAATTTCTACGTATAATTATTGTGTTTTTTAGTTTCAATAAGGAAAAATTCTGAAAACTTGTGCTTTAGTAACTCAAGAGTTGTCCAAGTCCAGGCCTCTCCACACACAACGATTTTGTCACAGAAAGCGGAAAACGGTTATTTTACCGTCAACGAATCAATTTCCCTTCGTTTGCTGCGATCACTAGATTCAAGCATGTTTAATTTTTGCCGGCCGGTCTCACAATATGTGATTATTCCCTGACGCTCATTGGTCAGTACAGGTCGCTCATATCCACTTTTCTCTACTTTGATTTTCTCAGCCGTGACCAGCCCATGTGTTCACTATAAAGTATATGCTATATTTATAGATTCAAAAATTTCCAAGATAAATTTCTCTGTTTGATGATCAGTTTTCTTCAGCTCTTATTTTTTGGTTCTTCGTACGATTCTTCCATATTATCATGTTGTATTACTATCATTATTTAATTGCTGGTTCTAATGGCTGCTTTTGGAATAATGAGAATTATGTGGGATGTTTAGCTTTCGAGGTATTCAATAGTCCAAAAAACTAGGACATGTGTGGATACTAGGGTTTTCATTTGCTCCTATATAAATATAATATTTTGGTAATGCTCACAACAACCCAGTTTAAACGGAAGATGAAGATATCTTCTAACGATCGTCTCAGCTCAAATAGAGAAATGCGTAATCAGATCCTGTGAAGTTTGCACAATGAGTTTATTTGGAAAAAAATGTGTGTAACAAAGTTGGCTGATAGAATTGCAAAATATTTTTGGTCCATCTCCATGAAACTGCCAAGGTTTTTTGCTCCCTAGCTTAGGAGATGTCTAATTTCTAATTAAGTCTTTAGAATGTTTGAAAGTATCGTCGCAAGCCTTGGCTTGTAGTTACATCTTATTAAACGGTGTACCCTACCTAACACCATTTGATTCATAAGTACTTACTTATCAAACATCGAGACTTTGAAGTTCATTTATTTAATAATAAAAATTGAGTACAAGTGTATGGTTATGGTACGGTGGTGGATTTTGGGGGCGTAAAACCAGTAGCTGAAGTCTGTTGTCAAATTCAAGTCAAAAAATTTTTAAAAGAAAGTTGTATTGTTAGGATGTTATTTATCTTATTCTTTGTTTCTAATAAAATTTTATGGTTTATTGATCAGCAAGTCTTCTTTAATTGGTCGCTTGAAAACATTAGAGAAAATGCTAGTGTTTCAGTCCAGATATTTTAGCTTGTATCAAGAGTTTTAAATATTGCTTAGAAAAGAATATTATGTACCAAATCCAAAAAATGACAAAAATTAAATGCAAGGATTAGTTTTCTACCTGAGGCATTATTTACTAAAAATCATTGTAATATAATCAAAAATTTGTTACAGTTACAACAATTATCTTTATGCTAAAATACGTATATGCCTTTAATAGTTTTTTGTGTTGACATACTTTTACATTTATGATATATATCGTATATTTTATTTCTACTGACGACGTTTGGAATGTTGAGAGTGTTAAATATAATCTGATTTTATTTGTTTTATATTTTTAGTTGCAAGGCACGGTAGACACGTCTACTCGATGGCGATCATGTTGGCCAAGAGAAGATGTGCTATTTATAGTTTTGTCTTGGGGGTCGTTGTGGCCACTCTAATTCTTATACTTTACTTCACATCATATCGTTTCTTTATGCCTTCCGCAAACATTAGAATCGTCGATCCAATTTTTGAGGCACAATCACGTCAACAAAAGAGTTTTTTGATGGGTAATAATTCTTTATCGGAATCGCTAGGAGACAATATTGCCGATGAGGAGCCCGACTCTCCTCAAGGGCGCAAAATCCTTACCACACTAAAGCAGCGTAAATATATGTGAGTTAACTTGTTGTTTTCCTTTTTTTCTGTTTAGGGAACAGTATCAGTTTTTGTATGCATACATTTTTGTGCGTATTTCTCAGTCCATACTTGGTTTCAATTTTCAGCTCCTCTCCTTCAAAGGTACGTTGTTAGTCCGTGAGATATCATTCATTTTGCACTGTTCATATTGCTTACCCAGCCTTATCAACCATCTCGTACTAACTGTTTGTTTTGCTGCTACATGCCCCTATCTAATGAGAATATGTGGTTCGATTAGCTCTCTCGTTTATTCTGCAATATACTTGTCCTTATTGCTTATTTGTTGCTCCAGGATACTGATGTGTTATCTCCCATTACTTGGTATTGGTGTTTTGTTCAAAAACTTTTCAATGTTTTTTGAATGTTTTTCTAGCATGAAATTTTGTCATGGTGTGCCTTAGTTAGTTCTTTGGTTTGTTCGTTTTGGAGCTTAGAGCAATTCTCTTCTATAACATTTTAGCTAGAACATTTTTTTCTTTCAGCCGAAAGCCTACTTACACCACAATCTCTGGAGACAGGAAGCGGTATGAGGAGATGGTTTACACTGATGACAAATACCACGGGCGCTGCTACAACCCACCACCAACAAAAAGGGTGACACATCCACTTTCTGCTGCCGAAATCGCTGACTCTCTTGCCAGATATTTTGAAATCTCATCAAGAACTCGCCGAGACATAGCAGAGGCTGTAGATTTGAATGTTATCAGTATTAATCGTAGTGATGTGGATAATATTAAGATAGTTTTGGGCTTCCATGGGTACGAGCACTCACCCCATTATACGTGGTACAATTTCACCCATTGCGAGTACACTAACTGTATTCCGTTAAACCCCCATCGATCTCTCGAGCATCCTATGGCTCCAGATGCTGTGACTAAAGCAGCCAGTGTCATTCTTTTCAACCTTGTCGAAATGTATCGAGGTGAGACATTACACAAGATACCCCGGCGTAATGATCAGTATTTTGGAGTGACATCTCTGGAATCAACGGGTTACAGTTTTAATCTAATGCCACAGAAGCTTGATGGGCTTATCAATTTTACGGCTACTTATCACAGGAAGTCCACCGTTCCAGAGTGGCATATATTTAAGGCTTGTATGGATAGGCGGCCCGTAACGCTTCCTACCGTCGACTACTCCCTGGGCAAGACCAAGGGTGCTTTGGTATATGTCAGTAACTGCAACTCTGTGCAGTACAATAGACTCGATATGATGTACGCGCTTTCGAAATTTATACCTGTCGACATTTTTGGGGGCTGTGGCACACCCGACCCGTGTTCCGGATCAAAAGATCGGGCTGCTTGTAGCGCCAACTTGCATAAGCAATACCATTTTTATTTCAGCTTTGAAAACTCTTTATGCGAAGATTATATTTCGGAGAAATTCTGGGACAGACTATCGGACACTAGCTACATGCTGCCAGTCGCCATGGGTGGGTTAACTGTCCAGGAGTATATCGAACAGTCTCCGGAAAATTCTTTCCTTCATGTGCGAAACTTCACAACTCTTAGTGAGCTGGGTACCTACTTACAAGCGCTGATGAAAAAACCAGAAGCATACAACAGATACCACAAATGGAGAGAGAGTTGGAATGTGTACAGGCGGCCAATTTATACGAGATTTCCTTCTTGTGATCTTTGTAGAATAGCTAATGAGAAGCCTCACATGCCTGCTGATCCTCACTTATCTCAAAAGTACAATGACCCAGCTCACTGCGCCTCCTTCAGCCAGGTTTTGTAATAGACATTGTCCACTTACTTGTTACAGCTTGTCAAACGATATCAACAACTTGTCAAGTGTCATCATTAGCCTGTCACATTTCATCAACAGTCTTTGGTGTGATGTTGAACTTCTTCATAACAGTTTTACTTAGATTACCAGTTAGATATTTCGGAGTTATATTTGCCGATATTTAAAAGCACACTTGCTCATCTAGGGTTATTGTGAGCCCCATACTGTGGGCATTGATTGGTTTGGGTAGAGTCGGTGCTGTTGATAGGCACCGGCAACAATGATATAACAGACATTCCTTATATAGCGTAAAATTATATTCCTGGATCACATCTATTAGTGCATCATTTTTCTCAGGTGTCCGCAGCAGGTGTCCGCAGCAGGTGTCCGCAGCAGGTGTCCGCAGCAGGTGTCCGCAGCAGGTGTCCGCAACAGGTGTCTGCAACAGGTGTCTGCAGTGATACATTCTGTTGTGGATGCTGACATCTATGCACATATATTTTTAGTAATTGTCTGCGATGTTTTCCAATTTTAACAGGTAATCTATTAGCCTACATTTCAATTTATAACCCTCTTTTGCTATACCTTATTTATTAGTCTTTGTCAATGTTTGGAAAAAATTTTGTTTGAAATATTGGTCTTCTCTCCAGGCTATCAAATCAATCCTGTATTGCGTTTTGATATTTGTAGAACAAATAGTATTAGCTCAAAATCACTTTTTGCTACCAACTGAATATATTCATGGTCTAAATGTAAAAATATACACCGCCTTATTTCCTCAACAACCCCATCGTTTCCTTGTGTCGCATTTGGTTAATATTCCTCACCTGGCACGTTTCCAACCAACCATTAATAGTAGTCTTCTAACTGTCTACAACATGCGGCCATTCACTATGATGTAACGATCTTTGTATATGCTAGCAGAAAGTAGAATACAGAATAGAATGTTTCTGAAATTTATACTGGACCGGTTTTAGAAACTTTAAGGCAAGTCAATTACTGAGGCTTATTAGAATATGTCTCTGTAGATTGATGACGCAGTGTGCACCAGGGTGACATAATCTTACAATCGAAAGCTTTGCACTAATCCACGCCAATCCCTACTAATCCACTACGTGTGCCGCTGCACCTACTGGCTGACTTTATCTATGCATTCAAGTGTGATGATGACTGTGTGGTAACACAGGTCTTGTCCATACGAATGTGATGTCACAATGACAGACTTACCTCTTCACTGACTCACATGTTCCGTGTGGACGGGTTAATGGTGTTTTGTACCTCCAAACCTAATGAGCTGTAGAGCATTTCCGTGATTAGCTGTAACGGCTCCATGGCTAAATCACATGACGTAAAAGTGAAGTAATTGTAGAAAACTTCTTACTGTAGAGAAGACTGCAGCTGAGAGTAGATGTAGGCTGTAGTCATGTATCTAATATATATATACTTCTTTGTGCAATGTCTTGTGTTGGTGTTCTCACAGTCAACTGTTCGAGTTAACAATCAGCAGCAGCTGACTCCAGAGGAAATAGCGGAGGTAAGTCATGGGACTGTCAGCGAAATACAGATTTGTCAACCTTTCATTTCAGTTTTTTTAAATCTTTTTTTGAAGTCTTACTCGCCGTGAAGCTTGCGTAATTCAATTTCGAAGGGCCAAGAATACATGGAATTATGGATAGTATTGAATTACACAATCTTACGTCAGGAGACTTTGACACAGTTATATAAATAAAATAGATATAATCAAAAGTTTGATAGATTGAGTTACTCTAAATGGTTTTCTCAAATCATTCATTAACTGCTAATAATAGGGATAGTGACAGTCGTTCTCAATCAGCTCAATTACCGAAAACAGTTAATCGCAAGATGGAATTATATACAAATGTATGTTTCAGATTTGTTATATAATTTGTTCTTAGATCCTTTTTTACTTGTTTAAAATACATTCAGAAGAACGAACACATTATTTCTTAAGTGGAAATCAGAAAAATAACCTGTCTAAGAGTTTATATTAGCAATTTGAACTGATAAAAAAGTGACAATAATTTCTGCGTTTTTAAAAAAAGGAAACATTTTCTCAGATACCGTGATCATAGACTTTGAATGCTATCGATGGTTGTGTGATTTTAACGTAAATTTCAAAAATGGCGGGAGTTTATGTGAACTACCCTCTCTGTCATCCTAGAAATAAATGTCCCCGATGGGCTCGGAGATTATATCTCTTGCACTAATCGAAGAGTATTTGTTTGGGGCGTCCTACTTGAGAACTGACAACAGTCCTCAGCCTATTTATATTTTCGGCCATTAGAATCAATTACCTTTAAACTCTAGCGACTCGTGGCGTATGTACTCTTATCGTCACTATCCCCATTAATATGGCTTATCAGCTGAGGCATTTTTATTTCTGTAAATAATTATCACCACTGATCTCAATAATTTCTCTTTTGTCTGTCGGTGACGATGTTATGATCTCCATCCTTCAAACCTAAAACAGTAGAATATTAAAATGATATAGTTCTATTTTTTCTGTAGAACTGATCTAAATTAACACAGACTTCTGTTCATTAGCATGTTTGCTTTCGGCTCGGAAAAGTTTGAAAACCTAATGAGTTCAGCAATTTTTATCGTCACTCGCGTGCTTCTATACAAGTTCAATATTAAACTGTGACTTTATAATTAAAAATCATCTCAAGTGTTACCTAGCCAGTCAGTCATCAGAGAATTTTATTATGAACACCAGCAAATTTTTAATTGAATTAGAAGTGGCTGTATTGAATTATATAAAGCAGTTTTCAACAACTGACAGGTAGGATCATCCAAGAACTCTAGCTAACTCTAGCATTAGTGATCTTAGAGCCCTTACCTGTAAGAATTATGCCATTTTATCACAACCCTTAATATGTAAATTATATATAAAAACTGCTTACCCTCTTTGTCTGGGGGGCTCATATGTTGAATGACCTACGGTTAGCATTCTAGGAGGGGAAACAATTCTATGGTAGGGATGTCAATGGTTATATTGAAATAACCAAACCATTGAATTATACGAGGTTTAATTAAGCAAATTTCACCGTAGTAGCAAATCTAAGCCAAAACATCAAATTAATTGCAGCAAATGTATAAATTATGATACAATTTTGTGGCTCCAAGTTATAGATTTGTTAATTTGTAGTTG
The DNA here is from genome assembly GCA_945261195.1 of Cryptosula pallasiana. Taxonomy (NCBI): domain Eukaryota; kingdom Metazoa; phylum Bryozoa; class Gymnolaemata; order Cheilostomatida; family Cryptosulidae; genus Cryptosula; species Cryptosula pallasiana. The sequence continues at coordinate 19,182,744 of OX183130.1, forward strand.
GAACGCTCCTATGAAGAATTCGTTAAACGCAACAGAGTGCAAAGTACAGGAAGTTCTAGCAGATCTAGTTCTAGTTCGAGTTCAACATCAAGTTCTTCGCAAGCTCAGAAATCATCCAGACCATCTCGAGTAAGAGTCACGCACGTTTTTTGAGTTTACTGATGTATTTTTAACAGAATTAAAAACTGGTTGGTGTAACAATGGATTGATTCCGTTAACTATTTTTGTGACAATGTTGGATTTGAATTAACTCTTGGCCAAATTCGATTGCAACAATTACATGATCAGTTATATTTTCGGTTGTTGTACAACCAAAAATATTAGTGATCGCTATTTAACCCATTGTTTGTGTTACATATACATGTGTGTATGGATACTCATTGCTTGTTGTATCATGTGTACCATCAGAATTATACATGTATATCTATTGATAGACGCGTTCATCTATATTCATTGATAGAGGCGTTCATGTATACGTATCAATAGAGTTACACATGCATATCAATAGATAACGATATAAATGTATTGATAGAGTTATACATGTATATTTATTGATAGACGCGTTCATCTATATCCATTGATAGATGTGTTCATCTATATTCATTGATGGAGGCGTTCATGTATATCCATTGATAGAGGCATTCATGTATACGTATCAATAGAGTTACACATGCATATCAATAGATAACGATATAAATGTATTGATAGAGTTATACATGTATATTTATTGATAGACGCGTTCATCTATATCCATTGATAGATGTGTTCATCTATATTCATTGATGGAGGCGTTCATGTATATCCATTGATAGAGGCATTCATGTATACGTATCAATAGAGTTACACATGCATATCAATAGATAACGATATAAATGTATTGATAAAGTTATACATGCATATCCATTGATAGAGTTATACCAGGATATCCATTGAGAAAGTTGTATATGCATATCCATTCATAATTATATATATGTCTATGCATTGATAGAATTATACATGCATATCCATTGATAGTTATACATTGTGCCCTACTATTTATCTGCATGTCCATTATTACATACATATCTACATTGTACATTACTTACTGTATATATATGTATATATACATACATGTATATTACTACATATATATGTATCAGGGGCGTTTCCAGCTATTGTCGCACAGGTCGTGCGACCACCCTTTGGCCTTAGCAAAAAAAAAATTGAAGTTGTTTGCTCATAGTTGTTACCTAAGTTCTCAATTGAAGTGAGAACTTTGTCCAACGGCTTCAAGCATCACAAAATTAAAACATGTTTTCTAAGTCAAGGTTAAACATATTTTTTAGACTTGTTTTTATCCTCTGGTTATACATAATGAAAAGAGTAGGTACAAGAAGGCCCACTTTAATTGATAAAACTAAAACCTCAGGCTTTTTCTCTCCCCCAGTAACAGGCCTATTTAAAAATTGAATGGCCTTCCTCCTAAAAGAAAGTTAGACCACTGTAATCAACCTAAGCTGGGAAAATACTTCAATTAATAATACAATCCCAGCTCACCTGACCACATGGAATTTTAATATATCATCTTAAAATAAGTATAGTATTGAAAATCCAACAAAATCACTAGAAGTAGAAAATAATAATAATGGCTCTACTACTAGTACTACTACTGCTGCTGCTGCTGCTGCTACTTATTATTTATCACTCATCAGTCACACAAGCAACGCTCTCACTCACTCTCTGCAAGTGTGACTGACTATTCCTCAGACTACTAACAAAAAAAAATTAATCTTCGAGTGATAGTAGTTTAGAAGTAAGTTACAGTAGCCTGTAGTATTTTTAACAGTATTATTTTATTATTATTATTTATTATTATTAGTTATTATTATTAATCATAATTTTTTATTAGTATTATCATCATACTATTATTAATTATCAATAATTATTATTATGAATAATAAAAATAGCAAGTGATGACAAGTGTTACAAGTTATTAATAATTATTACTACAAATACTTACTATTAATTTTATTATTTTTTTCCAGTTGTTCTTATTATTAATTATTTATTGTCATTATTATTTTTACATGTTTGTTACCATTTATTTACTTAGCGTTTAAAACTGCAGTGTTTTGGTAACTATTTATATTATTATTGTTTATCATATCCATTACATAATAATAATACTAATCATAAATAGTAAAATGAAATCGATTTACTTAGTTTTTCTAAAATATTGTACAGGAATTTGTGTCTGGGTGGTAGCCACCTGTACACCTTCCCGACGTGCTCTGCTTCTGCCTAAGTGTATGTACAATAATCTGCTATTATTGTCTGGAGAGCATTTACTGGTTTGTGCAATTATGGGTGCGGCCGAATCTGGCGTGGAATGTTTTGCTGGCAGTTGACAATAATTATGCTCTAATTATTGGCTGCATCTGAACCTTTACAAGGCTCGACAATAATTGTGAATTATTGTTCAGTTTAGAGTTTGTTGCGAACTGTGCCACTGACAATAATTCTGCAGGAATTATTGTTTAGTTTATAGTTTGTTGCGAACTTTGCCACCGACAATAATGGTGCGTTAATTACTGCTTGTCTACTTCGACTCAGTCGAGATCGACAATAATTACGCTGGAATTATTGTTGTGCTAGCTTTGTCTCGAACTCTCTAGTCCGAATTTCAGTATGTGTCGAACTATCCGGGCACCAGGTGCTTTGCGTCGTACTTCTCACCGTAGCGAGGGAATACACAGTAAGAGGGCGAACCGTTCTCACTTTCCGCCAAGCCTCGTGCTTGCTAATAGTCGACCAGCGCTTGTAGTTATGCTGCTTCTAGCTGTGCTGCTTCTTGAGAGAAAGAATCTTCTGAGAGCCAGGCTAACTCTGAACTTTATTGCACTGTACATGAATATTTATATAAAAGGAGCGGGTAAAAACATACACAAGCCACGCCTTGTGTTTACAACATAGTACCAAGTTGCAATTTGTACTCGTGGAAAATAATAATATAATAATTAAAAATAGGCGTTTGGGTACATGATAGAACAGCACTAAATAGAACCTTGTAGCGTAGGCACATGCAAACAATAGAACTCTGAATACAGACATAGACAATGCGTAGCGAGTAGATACTGAGATAAAGGCTTAGTCTTTGTAACAATGAGATAATCTCTTAGTGAGTAAATAATAATAAAATAGCAGCGAGTGCTGGCGTCCCTCACAATATGTATACTAACGCTGTATCAATTTCCAGATATGATAAAATGATTAAGTAGCATCCTTCAACATTCAAACTGCATATTTTGTATCATGATTTGAAGCTTTACCGCCAACCCTAGTAGTTATTTTCTTGTTCGTGTAGTTGATTAAGGCTGTCGGTAAATCTATCAAAGTTTGCTTGTAACTTTGATATACTTCTGTCTCTAATCATCAATGTTAATATTGATCACCTAATAGAATGCAAGGTGTAATTTAAACTATGATAAACCGAACTGAAAAACATATAGTTTTGAAAATCTCTGCTTTCTGGTCACTAATTGACAATAGATAAAGTAGTATTGAATGTCCATGTTTAACCGCAACTTATGTCGGCATCATTTTCTTTGCCGTCTTTAGATCCTGTTTAGAAGATTACTCTTTCACTTTTATGGTTATATTGCGTAATCAATGTACAAGTTATTAGTGTGTTAATTACTAAATAACACTTTCTTTATACTGAAACTTGAATACAAGATTTTAATTCATTGTATATAAATTGGAGACATTCATGGCATTTCATTTTCAATCGGATTGTTATTGCCATCTCACAAGCTCATTAGCTTTCGCTGTACTGTTGTGGTAACCTTCTTAAATGATTATGGATTATTGTGATATGAACAACATAGTGACATCTTCACTGACTGTGCATGTAGGTTTCATTGAGTATTGAATCCAAAATGTCAGTTTACTGTTATCTGAAAGGCTGCAAATGCGTTGGCGGCCGGGGCTCCGCCCCGGACCCCGTTGGGGGGGCTTACAGCGCCCCCCCAAACCCCCCAGCTGTTTTGTGCACGCCGTTGGCGTGCGCTCAGCGCCTGCGGCGCCTCGTGAGCGTAAGCCAACAACCGCCAACTTCACCAACTTGAGCCCACCCTTTAACCAAATCCTAGAAACGCCCCTGTGTATATATACATACATGTACATTACTGTAATTTTCTTTTGTTGCAGACGGACGTGCAAAATGACAGATCACTGTCTCGTGTCGAACTGATTCAGTTAGGAACTGTCAACTTCAATCAGCAGATCCCAGGAATAGTACGAGGTGATGTTATTCCTTCCCCTAGTGACAAGGAAGCCAATGCTACAACAACCACCACTGCCAATGTACGTATTTTGTGCATGAACTCAGTTGCAGGGAGTTTGCTTTTGTAAAAATGTTGCAAAAGATGTCATCGTCTGTTACGTGATATGTGAGACATTTGGCAGTAGACTGCAGTTTGTAAGGGAATGGTACTTTGGTGTACACAGTACTAGAACGAGGATATGTAGGTCATCGCTCATTAACTTTGTGATTCACTTTTGTACTCAGCTTAGCATGTACGTTGGTTATCACTGCCTGTACCTAGGTACTAGTACTAATACTACTGTCTACTATCTCTACCCATACCTAGGTACTAGTACTAATACTACTGTGTACTATCACTACCCGTACCTAGGTACTAGTACTAATACTACTGTGTACTATCTCTACCCATACCTAGGTACTAGTACTAATACTACTGTGTACTATCACTACCCGTACCTAGGTACTAGTACTAATACTACTGTTTACTATCTCTACCCATACCTAGGTACTAGTACTAATACTACTGTGTACTATCACTACCCATACCTAGGTACTAGTACTAATAGTACTGTGTACTATCACTACCCGTACCTAGGTACTAGTACTAATACTACTGTGTACTATCACTACCCGTACCTAGGTACTAGTACTAATACTACTGTGTACTATCACTACCTGTACATAGGTACTAGTACTAATACTACTGTGTACTATCACTACCCGTACCTAGGTACTAGTACTAATACTACTGTGTACTATCACTACCCGTACCTAGGTACTAGTACTAATACTACTGTGTACTATCACTACCAGTACATAGGTACTAGTACTAATACTACTGTGTACTATCACTACCCGTACATAGGTACTAGTACTAATACTACTGTATGCTATCACCACTTACACTGTACTTTTTTCCTACTTTAATATTGATACTATTTCTATATGCTTCCACTATTACTACTGATATATATTACTACTACTATCACTATAACTACCACCACTTCTACCACTTCTACCACTACTGCTACAACTTGCCCATAAGCACATTTGTTTAAGTAAACTCGTTACAAACGTTATCACAGTTTGTTAGCTACAGGAACTCCTTCATACAGCGGCTCATGATTTTCAATTTTTCTATAAAATTAGGTGTGCATTTTAGCCGTTCTCCAGCGCACGCGGGGGGAGACGACAGCGAGTCAAAAGGAAAGCTATAAATACACTTTACAATGTTGTGGAGAAATGGGAGAATGCTATACTCCATTACAGAGTCGATACATCGTCTTTTGGTGAGTGAAGGCACAAGGCTATGCTGTCGTCTGACTTGATTGCTGTCGTCTGACTTGATTGCTGTCGTCTGACTTGATTGCTGTCGTCTGACTTGATTGCTGTCGTCTGACTTGATTGCTGTCAATGCTTATGGTTTATGTTAATTAATTTTTTTTCGTTCATTTGAAAATTGCTTAACACATTAATGGCACGGATTTTGAAATCAATTTCAATGAATAACAGTGCGTCTTGTTCTAATGATTCCCAATAGCATAAATGGAAAAATGTTACGAGTTGGTACAATGTTAGTCTTTGTCTGTGTCGGTAACTATTCTGTCAATTTCATTGCTTTTTACCTCCAATAGCAAATGTTTCATTCACATACTGGCAGTAAACACAATTATCTTGTATGGCATATTCACTGCCCAATGTAAACATCTACAACAAAATCATTGCCTCACTCAGTATGTGTTTATGTTTGTGGCAGACGTCTTGGCTCACAGCCAATTCTGCTAGCTTTTTCTATCTTCCAGGCAGGTATACATAATATCTAGCATTTGTAGATGATCCAAGCGCACTAAGGACTAAAATAAGAAGTTCTGTTACACCTATTGAGGAGAGATCCTGTGTGAGGTAAACTTTTTACCGCCTCAATTAAAAATATTTTGTTTCCTTTTTATTTATTTTTTATTGTTTCTCTGTAGCTGTCACAAAATGCACCTGCATATAAGTGTCAATGCTTCTAACTGACAGGTTCCAAGAAGTGCTTTCTACTCAAAACTGGCCTGTAGACCAGAGTCTGGTGGAGGTGGAAGACAGGGGGGCGTGTGCATCAGTTATTGGCAGAGTGCCAGGTCGAAGCCAAGCCATGTCATTGGCTACTGGTTGCCATGTGGTAATTTTTAGTATTTTCAATAATAGTTTGTAAAGTAGTATGTTTTCATCTTATTGTTATTTACTGATTATATAATATTTACTGGCATTTGCTATATTTGATTTAGACTGGAACAATACAGCATGAGTTCCTACATGCTCTTGGATTTGGACACGAGCACGAGAGACCCGACAGAGATAGTTTTGTCGCCATCAACTCTAAGTATATACTACAAGAATACATACACAACTTCTTCAAAGAACCATTTCCAACATACTCCACCAGCGTACCATATGATCTTTCCTCTATCATGCACTACTCGCAAAATGTACGTGGACTTGGATCCTTAACATTGCTTGCTTCATGAAATAATTACAAAGTCATTACCATGAATGTTATAAAACTTGCATCATTAATTGTTTGTTTATTACAGCAATTTACCATTGATCTCTCGGCTAACACTGTTGAACTACGAGACCCGTACTTGGCTATCAGCGCCTTAGACGTCGGGCAGAGAATTGGTATTTCCTGGTTAGACGAAGTAGCGGTGAACAAATACTACAACTGTGAGAAGGACTGTCAGATATCGTGTGCCAACGGAGGTTATGTGAGAAAGCTTTCAAATGGAGTCTGCACATGCATATGTCCCCCAGGGCTCAGTGAGTTGTTCGTCTGCTTCTACTGGTATAATACTTGGCAAGCCTCCAAGTAATAGATTACTAGCAATACAAAGCGCTATAACCACAGCGCAGACTTCCACTATTATTGAGATTGCATTTCCCTACGTTTTATCCATTTTAATTCCATTGCGCTGACACAAGCTTGCTGTCACATGAGACAAGGTCAGTCAGTTGCAAAAGCGGATATTTTTGTAACAACTCATCCGAAGCTCTGCGCATCTTGTCGCAGCAAATAAAGCACAAATACTGCTTTTTATCATTTTTTGTTAGCTGAATTATCCTTCATAAGTACTTAATGCGCTTCACCAAAAGTTTCCAAGTAATCGCAATGTTTAGTTGATCTTGTTGAATACATCAACTCTCTGATGAGCAACAGGCTAAAAATAAGTTGCAGTGGCTGCATAAATTGTTTTTGTTTTAAAATAGTGTCAGTTTTCAAAATAGATGACGAATGATTGAAAGCAGTTACTTTTCATTTAAATCTAATGATTATGGTTTGATATTAAAACCATTTGGAGTTATTCTCACTGCATTGTAAAGACAACTCCAGTTCACAAGCAACAACTTGAAAACTTAGGTTTTTTTGTTCTTTATACTGCGCATATTGCAACAGCATTGGGGATAATTCATTTAAATCATTGTTTTCATAAAAGTTTTTTATCGTCAGTAATAAATGCAGGAAACAAACACCAATAACCACCTTTATGTGTTGTAGCTGGTGCCACCTGTGAGCAAGTAGTGCATAATTGTGGACAGTATGTGGACCTTTCTTTGTCTGCAGAGCAAGTTATAACTTCTGCAGGTAAGTGAACGCTTATTGCACCAATAGTTGATGGGTACCCAGAATTTTGAGCCAATAGCTGTAGAGTGTGCAGTAGTGAGCCGATAGCTGTAGAGTGTGCAGTAGTGAGCCAATAGCTGTAGAGTGTGCAGTAGTGAGCCAATAGCTGTAGAGTGTGCAGTAGTGAGCCAATAGCTGTGGAGTGTGCAGTAGTGAGCCAATAGCTGTGGAGTGTGCAGTAGTGAGCCAATAGCTGTGGAGTGTGCAGTAGTGAGCCGATAGCTGTGGAGTGTGCAGTAGTGAGCCAATAGCTGTGGAGTGTGCAGTAGTGAGCCAATAGCTGTAGAGTGTGCAGTAGTGAGCCAATAGCTGTGGAGTGTGCAGTAGTGAGCCAATAGCTGTGGAGTGTGCAGTAGTGAGCCAATAGCTGTAGAGTGTGCAGTAGTGAGCCAATAGCTGTTGAGTGTGCAGTAGTGAGCCAATAGCTGTAGAGTGTGCAGTAGTGAGCCAATAGCTGTAGAGTGTGCAGTAGTGAGCCAATAGCTGTGGAGTGTGTAGTAGTGAGCCAATAGCTGTGGAGTCTGCAGTAGTGAGCCAATAGCTGTTGAGTGTGCAGTAGTGAGCCAATAGCTGTAGGGTGTGCAGTAGTGAGCCAATAGCTGTGGAGTGTGCAGTAGTGAGCCAATAGCTGTGGAGTGTGCAGTAGTGAGCCAATAGCTGTGGAGTGTGCAGTAGTGAGCCAATAGCTGTAGAGTGTGCAGTAGTGAGCCAATAGCTGTAGGGTGTGCAGTAGTGAGCCAATAGCTGTGGAGTGTGCAGTAGTGAGCCAATAGCTGTAGAGTGTGCAGTAGTGAGCCAATAGCTGTGGAGTGTGCAGTAGTGAGCCAATAGCTGTGGAGTGTGTAGTAGTGAGCCAATAGCTGTTGAGTGTGCAGTAGTGAGCCAATAGCTGTAGGGTGTGCAGTAGTGAGCCAATAGCTGTGGAGTGTGCAGTAGTGAGCCAATAGCTGTGGAGTGTGCAGTAGTGAGCCAATAGCTGTTGAGTGTGCAGTAGTGAGCCAATAGCTGTAGAGTGTGCAGTAGTGAGCCAATAGCTGTGGAGTGTGCAGTAGTGAGCCAATAGCTGTGGAGTGTGCAGTAGTGAGCCAATAGCTGTGGAGTGTGCAGTAGTGAGCCAATAGCTGTAGAGTGTGCAGTAGTGAGCCAATAGCTGTGGAGTGTGCAGTAGTGAGCCAATAGCTGTAGAGTGTGCAGTAGTGAGCCAATAGCTGTTGAGTGTGCAGTAGTGAGCCAATAGCTGTGGAGTGTGTAGTAGTGAGCCAATAGCTGTGGAGTGTGCAGTAGTGAGCCAATAGCTGTGGAGTGTGCAGTAGTGAGCCAATAGCTGTAGAGTGTGCAGTAGTGAGCCAATAGCTGTGGAGTGTGTAGTAGTGAGCCAATAGCTGTGGAGTGTGCAGTAGTGAGCCAATAGCTGTAGAGTGTGCAGTAGTGAGCCAATAGCTGTGGAGTGAACAAACAAGTGAGCTAATAGAGTGCCTGAAATGGTAGGCTAATGGCTGTGGAGATTAAAAAAATAAAACCCCTTGACAGCTGAAAATGAGAAATAGGAAACCAATAAATCTGTTGAATATGTAGAAAGGTAACAGATCATGGTGGAGTAATTTGAATAATTGACTAATTGCTGTTTAGCATGTAAAAAGGATTGACCAATCTCTGGAGAGAATGTGAAATAACTAACCAATCACTGTGGAGAATGTAAATAATTAGCTAAACACCTTGGAATACTTGAAACGGTTAACAAACATGTTGTAGAGAATTTCAGGGTGTTCTCTAGTTATCTCAGCACTGTATCAGGTGGAAAGGGTGCACGGTACAGTGGATATTAGTCTACTATTAAAATTAATAATAGAAACTTACTGCTATGTTAGCTCGAAGGCTTTTTAGACCACTCAACCTAAACTCAACTTTTACTCGACTTTGACTCGGCCTAGACTAGATTTCCAACACTTCTACCAACAAACTACCAGATGCAATCAAGGTAACTGGCCAGACAGACTAGTCAATGGTAGAAGTTAATCATATGCGTGAAAGCTACAAATATACAGTATATTGATATTTTACTTACCACAGCTAACAACCTATTCACTACCAATAATAATGCTCTCCTGTTTATAGAGTTAGGGATGGTTAAAATAAGAAAGTCTGATTGGCTCCTAGTAAGCCGGCCCATTTATGACATGCATAATCCTCTCCTCAAGTGTCAGCTTGTACTGGGTATTCACTTTCAGGTATTTGTAGTACACGAGTCCTTCTTGTGTAGTTTCGGTGTTTTCCATCTCCAGGTGTTGTACTCCAAAGGGAAACAACCTAGGCATAACAACATGACTTCTACCAAAATTCGACAGGAAAAAGGGGAATTTTTAATTACATACAGTAGAGGGTTAAAACCTGGGAAACATCGAGGGAGATTGGGTCTAGACTGTGGAAGTTTTTGAGGGCTGGGTGGGGGGAGTCTAGGGAGGGGGAGGTAAGACCCTAGTTTATTGAGGACATCGGCTGTTGGGGCAGTTCAGGAAGGGGAAGGGAAACATACTGGGCCATTTCTTTGGGGGGGGGGGGGGGTGAAGACGTTTGAGGAAGGGGGAGAGGATGACAGGGGCGTTGGACACAGAAGAGAGGTAACAAGGGCGTAGCGAATAGTCGTCCATGTTGAAATCTATTATAATGAAAGAGTCGCAAACAATACTTGTGAAAGATCAATAAAAGGATAGAATGTGTTTGAATATTTGTGTTCACTCTATCTTCCTCAATATTACAGACTTTGATGGAAAAACTTCCCGCAATACCAATGATGTCTGCTATTTCTTCATCAAAGGACCGGGCTACATCGAGCTGACCTTCTCTCACTTTGATGTGGCATGTGACAACTCCTTAGAGATCCGCTCTTTCCACATCAGTCAGCCTGCATTAGGGTAAGCCCAAGTACCAGCGTTTTTTTGTCAGCAATCGGGATAGCGGCAATAAAAGTACAGACAACGAGAGTGGTCGTGCAAAACTCATCAGGTGTTTAGTTTGATAGAAAAGGTTTCGAATTTAATAAAAGTTTTGCTCAAGAAAAGAGTGAAAATCTAGCTGTTGCTTTTTTTGTGAATTCTGTAAAAATTCTCATATTTTCTGTAGCTTGAAGTTTGTATTTTTTGTTTTTGGGACAGACTTCTCAGTCACACCTGAAGTTTGTATGTTTTTTTTTAGTTTTATTGCATTTTCAAGCTGGTAGAATCCATATAATAAAACTTCAGATAAAAAAAGTTGATAGAGCTGTTGTTTTATTGAAACTGTTTCCAATAGATAGCAATAAAAAAAAAACGATCCCCATCCTAATCCATAGTTTTAATTATTTTTTCTGCGTTGCAAATAAACAATAATTTATGCTAATGCTTTTAAAGTAATATAGAACAGTGTCTATGGGCAGGTGCCAATTTTTGATATGCTGGATTAATAAAAATGGAATAATCCAGAATACCAATATTTAGCCTTACTTCCCATATAAACAGACTATGCGGGAGCACGGAACCGGCCCCTGTCCGCACTATTTTGTCACCCAATCCTGGGATGATGATGCTACTGTATGATACAATGAAGTCTAGTGCTGGAGAGCGTGGGTGGTCTGTGACTGCCAAATCCCACACTGATGCCTGCCTGGGTGACCCTTGCCATGGCGCACCATGTACTCCTGTGCCTGGATCCAATGTGCAGTACACTTGTACCTTTCCTGGTGGGTTACTTAACATCGCTCTATTGTATATTGTTCTATGTAGGCAACACTCCATTGTATATCAGTCTGTGTAACTGACACAGTATTGTGTACTTCTCACTCTATTGTTAATCACTCTATGCAATCAATGCTTCACGTAAATTGCTTTATGTAATTAGTGATTCGTTGTAGATCACTCTATGTGATAGTCGCTTCATTGTAAATCACTCTATATAATAAATTTTTGATTGTAATTTACTTTATGTAATCAATTCGTCATCAAAGATAACTCTATGTACTCAGCCATTGATCTACCAGCAATCACTCTATATAGCCGACGCTCTATTGTAGATCACTCTATGCACTGTAGTTTTGAAGAAGGGTTACTGGGAGCGTGTAATAGAGTGATATTTAACAAGTATTATCAGCAGGCGAATGACTTTCAGATGGCCTGGCAAGTTTCATCCAATAATGATCCTCGTATGCTCACTAGTACAGATGCTACTAACTTACCTCAGCGCGGCATTGCAAGTATCATGCCTCATCACTTCAAGGGTATTGTATATATTGTGTATATTGTGTGGTACCTTATACTGTATATATTGCATATATTGTGTGGTACCTTATACTGTATATATTATATTATACATTAGTTAGTCTCGCTGTTCCTATGGCAGGTAAGGAATGGTGCTTCAGTTTCAAGTACAGATTGAATGGAGATGACAGAGGTACACTCAACCTACACCTGGTGATGAATGGACAAATGAGCAGCAGTAGTCGAGTTTTCACTGTCACAGATGATGAAATGTCGTTCTTTCAGACCAAGAACATCCCTATAGATGGTCGCCAACTCACAGATTCTGATATGGTAGAGGTAGGTTGTGGTACCGCTGCAGCTCTAAGACATGGAAAGTTTCCACTGCATAATACTGATGGGATTTCCCATACAACCCAAGCTTATGTGTTGTAGCTGGTGTTTGAGACTTTATACACAGATGAATCTAGCGGAATAGATACAGTAGACATAGATGATTTGCATTTGATACCGCAGGCGTGTCCTGCAGCTGGTGGTGAGTGTTATCGGTGTTATCAGTGTTATCCATTATTGTGAAGTAAACACAAATGTTTGGAGTGGGGTTGTTATGAGACACACTACTTTGATACAGATGCCTGCGCTTCTTTCCCATGCGGAGATAAGGACTGCGCGTCAGTAAATGGCGCAGCTGTATGCTCCTACCCCGACACTGACATTCACTGCGGCTTTGAAACGTCTGAGAATGGTTGTAAGGCTGATGTGGAATATTTTGGTAACTTTAACAGAAATGATAATGCGGACTGGACACCTCTGATTGGACCAACACTCACTCCTAACACGGGTCGGTACACTCTAATGTAGATACCGACCATAAATTTAATTTATTGGCTTGTATTTGTAAGTAACTACTGCGATTGAGACAAAATTCTATCACTGTTTGTTGTAGGGCCAGACGAAGCTGCAGTGGGTCAAGGTTATATCTACATTGAGTCAAACTTCCCCCCTAGTCCTGGGGTACCATCAGTTAGGACTGCATATCTCAGACTAGCTCCCAGACGTTCTGCCACCAGATGTCTCTCCTTCTATTATCACATGTTTGGCAGAGAGTGAGTTCATTGCCTTCTCACTCGTTCTATCATTATTGCAAATCTTCCCTTAAAACTATCAAAATTTGACTGTGCCTAAAGGTTTTGTAAATTTTCTCCAAGTGGCATGAAATTTAATCGTTAAATAAAAAATTTTTTATTAGTTCTTTTGATTTTGCTCAAGAAACGCTTTCACGTGAAGGCAGGTGCCTATGCAACAGTGATTCTATCAGAGATGAAAAATTTGTAGTCAGAGAAGCAAGTGCGTTTCACCCTCTAGTTTTGAATGCTCGCTTCACGTAAATCATGAACTTTTGCCTGTACTTGGTCTTGAACCACCAGACACATGAGCAGTTGCTAGAGCTCTATCCAACTGAGCTATATCCACTTGTGTGTTTGTGGGGTGCTTTTCATGGCTTTAAAATTTTTGAGTGAAGGCTGTCAATGGGTTCAATTAAATAAAATACTGTCAAGCAGTTATGACTTGTCTTTCCTTGTTATCAGACTGTCAAATAGTTGTGACTTGTCTTCCCTTGTTATCAGACTGTCAAATAGTTGTGACTTGTCTTCCCTTGTTATCAGACTGTCAAACAGCTATGACTTGTCTTCCCTTGTTATCAGACTGTCAAACAGCTATGACTTGTCTTCTTCTATTTAGGGTGGTACGTCTGGAGGTACGAGCAGCAATATATGACAACTTTGTGCCAGGTATCATCAGGTTGTGGGAGCTCGATGGAGAGCAAGGCAATGAATGGAAGTTTGTTCAAGTTGATGTTAACATTAATGACAGGACACACGACAAAAAAATACAGGTGAAACTTCGTTTTCTGCTCTTTTATGTGCCAATACATGACAACAGTGTCCGCTCAGTGTGAATATTAATTATTGCACCTTCAGGTGGAAATAATTGCTAAAGGGCGAAGCAAGTTTTCAGACATTGCTGTAGACGATATTCACCTCACCAAGGGAGCCTGCAACAGGAACCCAGGTTAGTTTATTAGCATTAGTCTCTACTGTTAGAATGTTCTAGAGCATTCACTTTGCATAGATATTTTACGGACTACTTTCCATCATTGTAGTCAATGGAGTTTGGGGTGAGTGGGGTACATTCAGTGACTGCTCGACTACATGTGATGAAGGAACTAAGACTAGGTCACGTGTCTGCACTCCACCAAGAAATGGAGGATCTGATTGCGTTGGTAGTTCAACAGAGACCACTTCCTGTCAGGAGGGAGTCTGTCCAGTAGACGGAGTACTGACTGAGTGGAGCTCTTGGTCTACTTGTACAGCAACATGTGCGGGCACGCAAACTAGAACTAGAGAATGTGTCCCTCCACAAGGTGGTGGACAACCATGTCCTGTTGGAGACTTGGTTGAGACCCAAGATTGTGGTACCTCTCTATGCTCTGTTGATGGAGTTTGGCAAGACTGGGGAGAGTGGAGTGATTGTTCTAAGTCTTGTGGCAGTGGACTACTGTTCCGGCAAAGAGTATGCACCCCACCTCAACACGGGGGGCAACCATGTGAAGGGGATAGTTCAGAGGCTATTGCTTGCAACACCTCACCCTGTCCTATTGACGCAGTAGTTGGTGAATGGGAACAATGGGGTACTTGCTCTAAATCGTGTGGGACTGGACAGAGGTTGAGGGAGAGGAATTGTATCTCGGAAGCCCTTCAAGGTGGTGTAACTTGTGCAGAACTCAGACTAAGCTCTTCTGAAGCATGTAACACTGAGGCTTGCTCTGAGGACGCTGTAGTGAGTCAATGGACGCAATGGAGTCAATGTACCGTGTCGTGTGGTGGCGGCACTCAGAATCGTGAACGAATTTGCGAACAGGAGGCCCAAAATGGTGGAAAGACATGCGGTGAGTTTGGCCTTAGTGAAGAACAAGAGTGTGGTATGAATGGTTGTCCTGTAGATGGGGTCCTATCAGACTGGGGTGAATGGTCCATATGCTCTGTCACATGCGGGGATGGCCAGCAAGAGAGGAGCCGTACTTGCTCTCCGGCACAAAATGGCGGAAAGTCTTGCGAGAATGAAAGATTATTGGACACGAGCCCCTGTACTGTTTCCCCTGATTGTTCGACTGAGGTCCAATTTACCCCCTGGGTAGATTGGTCAGCTTGTTCGGTGACTTGCGGTGATGGAGAACAAACTAGATCCCGAACATGTGTACCTGCCGATACGTTTAGTAACTCGTGTGAAGGAAAGCTTCTGCTGCAGACACAATCATGCTCTGCAGGTACTGAATGCGCTGTAGATGGGGTGTGGACAGACTGGAGTGAATGGGTTTGTTCGGTCTCATGTGGCGCCGGCACTCAATCTCGTCAGCGTACTTGTGATGGTCCTCTACATGGTGGTGCAGAATGCACTGGACCAGCTGAGCAGACGATCTCTTGCTTAAAAGGAAACTGCTCTGTAGATGCCGTAGAAGGTAACTGGCAGACATGGGGTGCTTGCTCAGCCAGCTGTGATGTTGGTACACGCTCTAGAACTAGGTCATGCACCCCTCCACAGTTTGGTGGACGTGAATGTGGTGAGCTTGAGCAAGTGGAGGACTGTACCAGACGCTGTCCAGTCAACGGTTCTCCTCTACCCTGGTCTAACTGGGGGTCTTGCTCTGTGACTTGTGGAACTGGGTGGAGGTCCAGAACTCGTACTTGTACGGTACCAAGGTTTGGTGGTTGGCCCTGTAATGCTCCATTAGTAGACAGAGAAGAATGTTTTGGGATACTTGTGTCTTGTGAAAAGTCTTACAACGAGTGGCAGAACTGGGGAGCGTGTAGCCAGAGTTGTGGTATCGGAGGCAGACGCAGCAGGCGCAGAACATGCACTGGCAGAGCTTTATGCGATGGAATAGATATCACTGAAGAGAAAAGCTGTAATGAAGACTTGACTTGTCCTGTGGATGGTTTCTATAGACCATGGGGGAGCTGGAGTTCGTGTTCAGTTACTTGTGGCGCTGGTGTATCCCGTCGCTCAAGAGAATGTGTCCCTCCTGTTGGCAATGGTAGCCCTTGCATCGGTGAATCAGATGAAGCAAAACAGTGCGTTGAAAACTGCCGTAGTAAGTTTACACAATCATCAATTAACTATCTGTCTACTCACAGCATTTCGTGAGAAATAACTCTATTGTTACCTATTGCAGTCAATGGGGAGTGGGGGCAGTGGACTAGTTGGAGTCAATGCCCCTCCACCTGTGGCCCTGCGCAGCTGACACGCACGCGATCTTGTATACCACCACAAAATGGCGGAACGGGCTGCACTGGCCACGCATTTGAATCTAAAGATTGCAATAATCCAGCGTGTGCAACTAACGGTATGGCTCCTTTTATGCACCTCAAGATTGATCTTAAAACTCAATTTTAAAAACTAATCTCAAACAATTAATCTTGCAGATTATTTTTATGCCATGTACCATAAACTTTAGATGGCTTCTCACCCTGGAGCCCCTGGAGCTCCTGCAGCACCAGCTCATGTCCCTCCACAGAGGTAAGAACTACTCAGTTCAGGACGAGACAGTGTGAGATAAACAGGTGTCCATTTGAGCCCACCTTCGATATTAGACCATGCGTTCCTGACTGCGATGGAACAGGGGGCACAATTCCACAAACAACAACAACAGCAACCACTACTCAAGGTATGACAACCACCGGTTTGAAGATTTTTTATGTTGTTCTTTTTATGCATCCATTTGTGTAATTGAATCAAATACTTGTAAGTTTCCTCATGTGAATTATGCGAACTTCGTCAAGCCAGACTTTTCACGAAAGTTTTTCTTCAAATCTTAAATACTGTTTTATATTTTTGTACTGTCATTGTTTGCAGGTATTAGAGTAAACGGTGGGTGGAGTCAGTGGACATCGTGGACACAGTGTCCACCAACATGCCAGGGTTTGAAGAACAGAAACAGAGTCTGTAACTCACCCACCCCGGCATTTGGAGGATCGAACTGCCCGGGCGATGCGGATGAAGCATCTGACTGCTCGAATGATCCAAATTGTAATGGTGAGTGATTTTGGATATCTGCCAACGCATGTGTTAATGTTTTTTGGAATTTTGCCATCAGGCAAGCTCTTTATTTTTAGAACTTATTCGTTACTATGTCTTGCATCATGTACAGGTAACAAATTGATGTTGCGATGTTGTAGCATTGATCTCTAGGCCTAAAGTGTGTGAAGGGTTTGAAGAGAGCAGAGATTTAAGTTCGGTCGGCCAGCCACTGAGGTTCAGCAGATCATTCCAGATACAGAGTGGTCCTTCACCATCTTACTTCTCAGCCAGTGAGTGCTCCAGATGATTGATCGAGTTATCTGCGTTTAATTAATCTTGAAGTTAACTGACAGCACTAATTAATCTTGTAGTTGATTGACAGCACTAATTAATCTTGTGGTTGATTGACAGCACTAATTAATCTTGTAGTGAACTGATAGCACTAATTAATCTTGTAGTATATTGACAGCACTAATTAATCTTGTGGTTGATTGACAGCAGTAGTTATCTTGTAGTTAATTGACAGCACTAATTAATCTTGTAGTGAACCGACAGCACTAACTAAACTTGCGGTTGATTGACAGCACTAATTAATCTTGTACTTAATTTACAGCACTAGCTAATCTTGTAGTTAATTGACAACACTAGTTAATCTTGTGGTTGATTGACAGCAGTAGTTATCTTGTAGTTAATTGACAGCACTAATTAATCTTGTAGTGAACTCACAGCACTAATTAATCTTGTACTTAATTGACAGCACTAGTTAATCTTGTAGTTAATTTACAGCACTAGTTAATCTTGTAGTTAATTTACAGCACTAGTTAATCTTTTAGTTAATTGACAGCATTAGTTAATCTTGTAGTTAATTGACAGCACTAGTTAATCTTGTAGTTAATTGACAGCACTAGTTAATCTTGTAGTTAATTGACAGCACTAGTTAATCTTGTACTTAATTGACAGCACTAGTTAATCTTGTAGTTAATCGATAGCATTGCATGATGTTTTATTATAATTTTCCAAACAGAATTTGCGTGTTATTGGTTGCTGGTTGACCCAGTTATGATTTTACCACGCTTTCTATCAGTGAATGTTTGCAATGGGTTTCAGCGCAAGTATTTGGGCAGACGGGGCCGAGCTGGGCTGTAGAAGGTGCCAACTACTTACTCTTCTCCAGCAGCTCCTCATCTCGACAGGATTTCATTTTTGAATCAAGCTTCAACTTCGAAAGTGAGTTAGTAGTTAGTGAGTGATTAGAGATGATGGTTGAGTGTTTGCTGTACTGGCACTGCATGAGTACTATATTCAAAGTCAATACTTCTATAAATGTTGGTAAATGGCCATTTTGGGTGCAACTGTCGTTGGCTCATTGCATTGATAGAATCTGAAAAGTTATTTTATTCTGATTACAAATAGCTTGAAAAATAAATATAGGCATGTGAGTGACCCTTAAATGTCATTGAAAATATTTACCCCAGGCGTATGTGTGAACCCTAAAAATAGCAAAGACTTATGGTTGAGGGCTCCACCATTGGTTCACACAGCTACCTGCAACAATTCAATTTTCTATCTTTTTTATAGACGGAGCTTGTATGCAGTTCAAATATAGTACCTATGGAGTATCTTGGCTAAATGCCAAGCTTGCCATACACTTGGTCAATGCAGACAATGGCAGGTACTCACAGGCTATGTGGGAGGAGACAACTTCTGATCAAGAACATTGGCAAACTGCCAGGTTTTCCATACCACCTCAATCATTCATGTTTAAAACCGCAAAAGTAGCTTTGGTCATCGATGGAGGGGGAAGATTAAGCGACCTTGGATTTGATGACCTTCAAATAGGCACACAGACATGTGGTAGCCATGGCAGCAGTATTTGCAATAGTGCAGGTTTGTGTTACATGGCTGTGAAAGTTTTGAGGTATTATCACAACTCGTTGGGGTGGAATAAAAAGCCATATTTTCTCAATTATTTTTCTAGAACTTCCACGAACCAGGCGATGTGGCTTTGAGAATGGAGATGACTGTAGTTGGGTAGATAGAAATGTAGCTGGAGTGAATAGTTTATGGCGGGTGTGGAGAGGAACGCCCCCATCTACTAGCAATGGTCCATCTTCAGCAGCATCTGGTAATCCATTAATAATGAAAGCTTTGACATGGCTGCGGCTAGTTCTTACTTTTTGGTCTCAAGGGAAGACAACTTATCATGAACAGTTAAAGTCGTTATTATTTCAGGTTTGAACTACTTGTACGTTAACTCTGTGCCAGGAACTGTTGCACTGAAGTCCCTTCCAGGTACGTTATTCTATGAATGACATGTCCAAAAGTGCTGTTCGTTTGCTGTGCTCGTGCTCAGTAAGCAACGAGTTATCTTACCACACTCAGATTAAGTCTTGTTGTTGACAGCTGGGCGTGGTTGCCTCGAGTTCTCCTATCACATGATCAGGTCCAGACAGACAGGTCAGCTGATCGTTACTTCATTGACTGATAATCGAGTGCTATTTAACGAATTTAGAAACAAACAAAACAGGTGGAAACGTCAGCGAATCAATGTAAATATTCCAACGCCAGCATCTTCAGACACACATCAGGTGAGCACTCACTCCACAAGCTGCTTATTTGATACTGCAGACTCCCTTGAATGATTTTTAAAAGCTGTTTTCCCCTTCCATTTTGACCATATCGCATAACATCAGTTTATTGGGAGTTGCTTTTTCACTACTAGAGGAAAGATATTTTTTATTGCTGCGGACTTTTGAAGTTGTTTTTATAGGTTGTCTATGCATTCACTCCGATTGCGAAGAATGATACCTTTTTATATGGAATTGTCCTCTCAGCATGCGAGAGTAACTTCGTACAAGCATATGAAATACCAATCCGTGATAAGACAGATAGTATCCAAAATATATTTTACAGATAACAATAGCATACAAAGCGAGAGGAAGCAGATCTCAAGGAATGGCAGCAATAGATCAATTACAATATCGCTCTGGAGTCAGCTGCTGACAGACACACACTTCACCCCTATGACAGTTAATGCCAAAATTAAAGTTGAACATGTGACAGCGTAAAAACATATTTTATTCATGTCAGCGACGCTTCTTATTAAACATTCCAGATCTCTGAATGATTGTAGCCTTTGGTTTATGTATCATTCATTCCTTGTTACATGGCATATGTATCATGTGCTTTGTTTATAGTATATTATCTGATAGCACAGTCTAAAGCAAATACAATAACAATACACAAGATTTTGTTACTTTTATTCCACAAAACTCACTTATCAAATGAATGAAAATCTGATCGTGACTTAAAGATTATATCATATCACAGAGCTGATCAATCCTGCACACAATAAAACTAAGCAACATGCAATGAGATAAATGACTAGAGATTATAAAATACACACACATCTATTGTAATGTGTGCAAGTGCAAAAAAGCCCATTGCCAACACTTTTAGCATGACATTGGTTATTGCCTCCCTTGTGGCACATCTAGTTTGAAACAGACAACTCCCATACAGGGGAAACTAAAACCATTGGGGCAAATGCTCTCAGGAAGTATTAAAAAAATTATTTACAAAAATATGTGAGCCAAATTGGAGAAGATGGCACAACTCCAAGTGGAAAAAACATAGCAGGATAAACAGGATTTAATTCAATTTCCAATTCAGTTCAAAGTTTGCAAGTCTAGTACATATGAAAATGAAAACAGACCATAAACCAAATGAATGACAAAATACTTGAAAATTTTTCAGACCAACAGCATGAGTTGCAGGTAATTTGTTGTAAGCAAGGTACGTATGAGTTTATATTCCACATAGTTACATCACTGATATAAGGAGAAACTCATAATCTGATTGGATAGTCAGTTTGTTGTGCGATAACAAGAACACGCGCTCCCATATTCGTAAGCAATCAGTGTATATAACAAAAACTTTTGTATTCACACCAAAACTTCACCGTTCCAAGCTTACACCAAAAGTGGTAATTCCTTGCCGACCCAATTCTGGCGCGGTGCCAATAAAGCAACAGCCACTGGCATAAAGCCAACAAATGAGATGTAATAGCGGGGTCAGTCACCCGGCCTGCTCTGGTGAAGAAGGTACGGAATGTGTATCTATATATGAGCCAATATGGGCCCGGCAGACGGGGCAGAAGACCAGTCTTTGAGTGCACTGCGGGCACGAGCACTTGTGCCGACATGGCAGCAGGAAACAAGAGGCAGCGTTAGAGAGGCATACGGAGCACTCATCCTCTTCAGCGTTAGAACTGCTAGTATACAGATTCTACAAGAATAGTAAAGCGACTGTAAGTGACATAATATAATAAGTAATATATCTACTTTGTACAGAACTACTAAACCTTCGTTGATGGACAATTTCACAAAAAACAACAAGTTATAAAAAATTCAAGTTGTCGTCCTTAGAAAAGACAACTCCAAACTGAGAGAATTTATGTTTCATATAAAGTCAGCGACTCGTACAAAAGAATAGCTGTTACAGTGAATCGTGCAGCAGTTTTGGCAATTTCGTGGCTTGAAAATTGGTGCTTTTTTTATTTTTGTTTCAAATTGATAATTTATAATTGAATTCTGGCAGGGCGGGCGGGCTTAGGACACTTTGTGTGTAGAGTTGTTTTCTCATCAAGCATTGTAAAACTATTGAGAAAACTTGCTTACGGAAAAAGAAGTGCAATAGCTATGTAGAGGTCTATGAAGGTGTATGACAACGCGTTCGACAGAAGAGACTCTCTGCATTATGATATTATATAGTATATTCCAGCAAGTAGTTTGTACCATTTTTGTTACTTCTTCAGTTTAAAACTACTTTTTAAAAATCTTAATTATTATTATTTAGTGCTTTTTAATTTTCTTCTAGGAAAGATAGCCGGTATTTCAGATTTAATTATTATCGTTGCTGTAAAAACCGTCAGAAATACGATTTCAGTAGTTTTTTTTTTCACCTGGTATTATTATAAAATTATACTAATGTTATTGTTTGATTAATTTTTCACTTGAAAACTATTAGTTTGATCAAAAAATTTCTTTAATTCTTTTGATTTTGATCACAAACACTATCACATGAACGCCAGTGTATACATAATAGCGAGCTTACCAAAGATAAAACAAATTGCTGACTTGAGAAAAACAGCTCCAAGAAAATTAAAATTTGTTGCAATATCATTTTGTACAATTAAAAGAGTCTCTGCACAATGCCAATATTTAGGAGGCCCTACTTCTATACAAACCAGCCAAAACTTTGAAAACTCGCTTTATAGCTCTATATAACTTGTTGCGTCTTCGGGAAAAAATTACGCCTTGGCGAGTGCTGACTGTCTCTATAGGAATTGCCTTACTGGTGAGAGGGCAACTCCAGATAATTTTTCTGAACACATTCCAACCTCAAACAGTTTAAATTAAATCAAATCCTCTTCAGATTAGGAGTCATAGGCCCTTTATACCTCATGTACATATAGCGATTACTAAGCAATTTCCTTAGCGATTGCGTGATTTTGCAACTTCTGTTTCCTACAAAATCGCTAAACCATCGCTAGCATTTTATTTGAGGTTATCGCCAGACTTTGATCGAGATCAAAAAATCGCTAGTGGATTCCTTGATCAGCCAATCACAACATAAAAAAACTTAACCCTTGTTTCCAATAGTGTCTCGTCATATTCAGCGCGCCGATCTATCAACGATCTTATAATAAATTGAAGGCTATGCTTTGTAACAGCGAGTTTTACCGGAATGGCTGAAGAATGGGTAGTACTGAAAAATTGCGCAATTTGGGGAGGGACTTCCCCAATCGCTGAGCAAAATCGCTAGCACGATCGCTATATGTACATGAAGCATTAAGCTTAGGTTTAGTTTTATATAACAAATCCAAAACCTAAATATATGCATTCATCAGCGCTGTAACCTTGCAAAAACTGTTTTTGTTGTTTGATGCCAGGTAAGTGAGACGATTGTCCTCTCCACTGATTTAATCAAGTAAAACATCCAAGAAGATAAAGTTTAGAGACGTTTGCTCTACCAAAAAAATGACAACTTTTAAACTCAAAGTCAGGTCAAATCATTCCGGGCCAAAAACGAGAAACAAAAGTTTCAAAATAAAAAAAAACACAATAATTTGCTGATGTGTAACGAGGAAAAACATTTACTCACTCATTTTACTATTCAAATTAACAACAAACAGAAAGAAATTGATACCTTGGTTACACAACAATAAACACTCACTGTTAGACGATAGAAGGCGCCCGTAGACTCTCTATAGAACTGAGCTATAATATAGCTAGTAGGTACTACCTTGTCTGCTACATGCACCAGGCACACTAGAGTGCTCTACAGAGTACACAAGAAAGGCAGTAATATATACCACTTCTTGCTTACAGTGACACAAACTTGGAATTGCCTGCCCATGTATTAGGAATTGAAAATTCTTATTGAATGCACTGGAAAAATTAGAATGTAGCGGACAAACATACCTTGCTGTCAGTGGCAGCAATAACAAGAGGGTATGTGGTACGCTGCTCATTGGTTTGTACTTCTCTTTCACCAGCGTCCAGTGATATAGTGTGAGTGTCAGCACTGCAAGTTAAATATATACATGTAGACATATTAAAGAAAATGAATAGACAAAATAAAATATATGACAGCAAGCTTTGAAAGTCACAAATCTATCTCACCCGCTGTATTCCTGCACATAATGTTCACCTCCATTGCACTGTCTCAGTAGCCTCTGGTATTCCTCATCACTCTCACAGTTTCCTAATATATTTGATAGAACTGAGGCTATAGATATATCCTTATATGTGTATACAGCCCATCCAGTTGTTTGCGATACAATCTTCAACTCCTTCGCACTCTGGCTATGAAAAGTAAATAGCTTATTTCTGTAGCAGAGTAAAGCATAAAATGGCTGAAAAGTTTCCATAAAGAACCAAGAGAAGTACTTTGTTGGTTCAAATATCCACAATGTGCAGTACGAGGTTTGATCATGTTGGAGCAAGTGAAGATTTGGGGAGTTGATCAAAAAAGAGTTTGTACTCTTGAAATTGTAATTTGAACAACGTAAGGAAGGGCGAATTGAGCATAAACTTGATGGGCATTATCTCTGAGAAAGAACAAGCATTCGCATGAGTACCAAAAACAGCACATTTTAAAACTGATGTTTTGCAAATTTTTTTGAGAAACTGCTAAAAAACCAAGTAAACACACAAAATTGAGCAAAAATTGACATCTCGATAAGGCTTATGGCCTACCACAAGCAAATTTTCAATAGACTGGGAGTCGGCATTGAATATCAGGAAGGTACGGGCAATTTCTGTAATGTTGTGAAGAATTAGAGCTAAAGATTGCCAGTGGCATTAGAGCCGCTGAAGTACACTAGTAATGGATGATCACTGTGTATAAAACAAACGAAATGCTACCTTAGATTCACGTGGAAAGGAATGTTTAGCTGTTTCGCTGGAACTTTGTAAAGGGCAGATCTGGGTAGACTATCATCTATGTCTATCCACTCCATGAATAGTAAACCCCATCTAAAACATAGACACGAGAATATCACTCGATTTACCGTGTACACATCTATGAATATGATACTTCTATGTTTGAGAAATGTACAAATATTAGTCAACAACGAATCAGATTACAGGAACACGCAACTAGCGTTGAAAACTTTTTAAAAAATATATCTCAGGCGATACCTAATCACTTCTATAGAACTTATATACATAGCAATGAAAATGGTGAAACTTACCTCCTCCACAAGAGCACAACAACCAAAGAGACCAAAAGTAAAGCTGGGATCACTAGCTCATTAGAAAGTTCCAGAAACATGACTACTCCTCAGGATTCCTGTAAACGTACACAGGTGTTAATTACAATCATCTGAAAGATATAAATATGGTTAAGGCTGATATCCATACACATTGTGGTACTCATAGATACAGCAGAATGTCGTGAGACTTTTTACAATGCTCAACATTTATGGAGATGGTCCAATTTGCAAAATTTGACAAACGCCAATAACGCTGAGAAGTTCAACCATGTTCAATTTTTTCACGACTTTCAGAGATTTTCATGACTCTCATCTTGTGCGGTGTAGCAATCCACCTATAACTACTAACAATAATGATGCATATCGCGATGGAATTTAAGCTATCCATCATTTGTTACCTTTCGCAACAAAGTCACGTCTTTTGGCGAAAAAATGATAGAAATGAATATCGTTTTTCAATCGTTTTTTAAACAAACATTCGACTAACTTACGTTTTGTAACTGTGCTTGCATTTGATAGCTCTCTATGGTCACATATACAAAACTTTGCCTCGATTCTTCGCTATCACCAAGCATGAGAAAATCCAAACGCTATTGTGCACGCAAATCATCGTATGAGCTTACACAACATGTATGGAGATCAGCCTTTAGTATAACACACTGTGATCTATCTAGCAGGAAATTGTGTATCGATGATGTTATGTACTCATCTATGGTGTTAAGTTTGGGCAGCTTGTCGTGAGGAGCGCATGTGGTCATTGTCTGTTGTACTAAGAATGTCATGTCATGGATAGTGGCACAGAAGACCTGGTTTTCAGACCTTTTCTGAAGCCATGCTGGCGGTTGTGTAGAAAGTAAAAAAACTCCAAAAACTAGATGCTCCATTAATTTTCATGAAATGCGAGTCAGGCCTGTAGTTGTTGGCTGCCTTCCATCCAAGCAGCAGCTTTTCGTGCCTGATGGAGTCTTTAAAAACATGAGTGAGGCACTACTAGGCAGTGTGAAAAAAATCTATCTTGAAGGCTGACTTTTGAAGCAAGTCAGGTTCTGGCACTTTGCCATTTATCAGGCCAGCTAGGAGTTATTATAATGACACAACACTGCAACGATCAATGTTTCAGTGATAGTAAATAATTATAACAATAAAGATAATAATTATTATCATTATTAACAATAATTCATAATAATAGATTAAGTAGGTAGTAGTAATAATTATTAAAAATAACTATTATTAGTAGCAGTAACAACAACAGTGAGTAATAAATAAGTAGTAATAAATAAATACATATAAATTAATAAAAATAATAGATAAATAATAACAACAACAACATCACCAAGCCACTATTATTATTAATAATAATAATTAATAGAAGATTAAACAAAAAATTATTGCTACTACCTAGTACTACTACTACTACACACACATCATCATCATCAATTCACAGCAACAACCATAGAAGATAGATTATTATTATTATTAATTATTATCGATAGGTTATTAAATTATTTATTATTATTGTTATTATAATTATTATTATTATAGACAACAACATACACACACATACATACTACTACATATAATATATATTACATAATAATAACCATTATAATAATACAACCACAACACTACTACTACTACTAACTAATAATAATAAAATAACTAACTACTTATCTTATTATTATTAGCTAGTAAGTAACTACATACACTGACGACAGTAACACTCAGACTCAGAAGACTGGATGGATGATGAAACGCTTCCATTCCATAATAATCATTCATCGTAGTTACTGAGTATTTACAGTACAAATTATCAGTGCCATAAGTAAAATCAACACATAATACTCTTTGGGTGAAAATTTCACAGAAATCGAGGATAATAAATTACTGATTATTATTATTGCAGATATTACATAATAATCATTAAGGACAGTTTGTGTGGAAACTGTTCATGCTGTTTCCGCTTCCTTTAAACTTGCTACCCTTGACCATAACCTTGAACTTACTTTACAAACAAAATAATATAACGAGACGAATAACAAAAACTTACTAATGTAGTTTAACCGTGCAAAATTACTCAGTCTAAATTGATTCTGACTTGCATCAAAATAACAAAGTTATTGCCATTATTATTATTATTTATTAATAAAAACTACCATAAAGATGTCTAACAAAGGAAAGAACAGTAAACTGGAAGCTGAAATTGAACGATACAGAGGGCAGCAGAACTGGGATAAAGCTTTAGAGGTTACTAAAACACAATGGAATAAAGCGAACAATTCTTTAGGTAAAAAATATTATTAATTAAAAAATAAATTATATTAAAATATTATTATTATTAATTTTTTTATTTTATTATAAATATAGGAAAAAAATGTGCAATAATAAAAATAAATAATAGTAATTGTTTAGTAATAATTATTATGATGATAATAATAATAATTGATAGTAATTGCTTATACTAATAATAATAATCACCATCATCATCCATGTTCATCATCTACTGTAATTTTTGTCTTACTACTACTAATAATAATAATTTTGTGTATTATTGTTGTTGTGTTGTTGTAATCAATCACTTTTATTCAACATACTACTACTCAACAAAAACAAGTTCTACTACAACAGTTGCTGACATACTACTACTACTACTTCCTACCAACATCATAAAAACAACGATGGTGCACAAAAATTAGTTGTACAATTATTTTCTTTGTGGTAGGATTGCAGGAAATATTATTTTGTAGGACATCCTTATGTCTAATTTTTTTTTCACTTTTACACAGGTACTTGAACGGTTTTATAAATATAACATTGCTGCAACGTGTTTGCTGCTTTTGCGTAATAGTTATCTTTGTAACTTTGAATTACGCTCACTAGATGTGGTGATGCAGCCAGACCCCAAAATAATAAGTAATTAATTTGCTAGGTCGTTGTGAATCAATCAACACCATATTTATGTGAAGAAAACCAAGCTACTGAGCACAAACATGGAGTGTTTATACTTACAAATAAAACGCAGTAGAGTGAGAGCGTATTGTTGGTTTATAGGAGTGTTTATTGTTTCATTCTAATTGCATGGAATTATTTTGAAAAATGATAAGCACTTATCATACTGTTTATATAGTTTTTGAAATACACTTTTTTATTACCTTTTGTCTTTAACTGATTCATTAAAGTGTTTTATTATTATTATTATTATTGGACTTGAAGCTCATGTAGATTATGTTAACGTACAATATTACGCTATGGTTAAGTTTACAATGATACTTTTATACTCAATTGTTTATGAATGTTTAAAATTTTATTTTTAGCTGATTTGAGCGGTGAGTACGAAATTTCGTTGTTGCATCAACCTATTTGTTTACTGACTTTATTGCATTTAAATGTTCCCTTATTGCCATGTTCTACTTAAATTTGGGAGAATTTTATTTGCTTCGCAAAAAAAGTAACCCGCATGTAGCGTTACAAACCTAAGCTCCAACCTTGAAGGCTTGCATTGTAGATTCCTACATTGAGTGCTTTTGGATTTTGGTGCAAATTTAGACAGGGATGAACAGCAACATAAAAATGATGAAAACCCTTGAATAAACGCAGACACATTCTAGAATGAATTTCAACTGATCTGGAATGATTGATGGTTATGTAATAACAAAAAACATACTTTATCATTTGTTCCAGAAAGTTTCCACATTCCTCTGAAGACTGAACCCTAAAACAGCATTGTATACACGCCAGAAGTGATATAAATTGTTTTTAAAACACATATTGAAATACTATTTTTACCCTATAGTGGGCATATGATCCAGATTCCTCGTTGTTTGTATTAGGAGGTGTCTACGCTCTTTCAAGGTTTATCTCTGTTGATTTCTGTCAACATTTATTTCAAACTCTCATTTTTTCTAACCGTAAATAAATTTTTTTTCTTTTTTTAGAAACAAGCAAAAGTAAATTGTAGTTTTTTTGTGATTACTAGGAATTTTGATAACAATTAACATTTTTGGTTGCAATTTAAAAGTAATTATGCAATTATACGGAGTAGTTTATTTATTATTGCCTTTTGAGCAGCTAAATTTGAATTGTGTATTTGAAGAGGTTGCAAGGGACAAACAACATCAAGGTAGGCCTTTATTACTTGACCACACGCCCACCTTTTTTCGAAAAACTAGTTTCCTCGTCGTCTGGGTGTTAACGCTCAAACAAATTTAGATACAATTTATATAATTTAACTTTTTATTCAAAATCCTTTTGTCATACTTATAGATTATGTCATACTTATAGATTATGTCATAATTATAGATTATGTCATAGTCATAGATTATGTCATGGTTATAGATTATGTCATAGCTATAGATTATGTCATAATTATAGATTATGTCATAGTCATAGATTATGTCATGGTTATAGATTATGTCATAGCTATAGATTATGTCATACATATAGATTGTGTCATAGTTATAGATTGTGTCATAGTTATAGATTATGTCATAGCTATAGATTACATCATAGTTATAGATTATGTCATACATATAGATTACATCATAGTTATAGATTATGTCATACTTATAGATTATGTCATACATATAGATTACATCATAGTTATAGATTATGTCATACTTATAGATTATGTCATACATATAGATTACATCATAGTTATAGATTATGTCATACTTATAGATTATGCCATAATTGTAGATTATTCCATAGTTGTAGATCATGAATTTATATAAATGCTCTGCATTGCTGTTGTGGTGTGTTTTTACTATTGCAAAATACAAACTGCCAACAACTAAAAAGTTGCTACAATATTGTAGTTTCCTCTCCTCACAATGATGTTGAGACTAACAACTGTATCTCGTAGTTGAACAATATATTCAATAACTAATAATCGCTGTGTCGTCTGTGACACTGTTCTCTTGTTGTTATCTGCACCTAAAATCATCTAAAAACACTTCTCGATTCTCGTACTCGATTTACGTGTCTGCACAGTTTATGTTTTTTGGATCACATTTGTGTAGAATGTACTCGATATGTCAGTAAAGTTAGCGATGGCTGCTCGTGTGACCTACCCCTTTTTAGCTCAAGGGGCGAATCCTTACCCCCGGGTGTGGCGATGCATGATTGGTCAAGGTTTATTTGCTAGCAAGTTTCAGTTTTTGCTGACAGACACTTTGCATGCCACTTTGCTGCAAGATATATTAGCTATGTTCTCAGGTAATAATATTCCGAGTTGACTATTTGTTTAGATGTGCTATCCAGCATGCTGCAGGGGGAGAAAGAGCTGGAGTCCTATCTGCTAAACAACCCTCCAATAGAAGAAAATGTCGATAAAGCGAAAGAGATGCTTGTCAGCGCGGAGAGGAATTTGAGATACGTAGCTCAGCGCTGCCCTAAAGAGAAGGTGAGACAACTCCTACAAGACTCATGCATATTTGTACACTGAGCAATTTTGGTTGTGTCTATTCGAAGACTATTTTGAGCTCACTCTAGTTGGTCTGATTTTTTTATCATGAAACCTCGTTTATTTTTTACTGATCCAGTAAGAGATTTTATCTAGAGCATTCGAAGTTTTGTAAATTGTTCCCTGAAGTGAGTATGGTAACCCTTAAACTGATTGGACATGGTATGCTCTTTGTTGTAGGAGACACTAAAACACGAGGCAGTGCTATTACTAGGTAAGTTACTGTTTGCCCAGGCCAAGTATTCTGAAGCTTTGAGAGAATTTGATAGTACTAACATGGACAAACTCACTCTGCATTCCATCACAAACAGGATGTTAAAGATTCATGCTGAAGGACTCGCTGTCAAAGGTCAGTAGGTTACAGGACAAATTGTTGCCATTACAGCACATAAAAACCGTACCGTCATCACTTCATAAAGGGAAAAGAGCGGCAATAGTCTGTAGATTATATATTCATAGCGATGTGCATGGAAAAACTAATCAGTGAAAAGAAAATGGAACAGTCTGCAAGCAATGAGGAATTTATCATGAAATATTATGAGCAATCAGGAGATATCCTACTCTTGTACCTGCAGAATAGGTTTGTATACTTGGGCTACAGATGTAATCGCTCGTCTGCCATCATACAATGTTCTAGATTTGCGTATACTATTCTTATACAGAGGTGGCACAGATGCTACTAGCCCTATAACTTCTGGTACTGCTTCAGTAGGGGCGTTTAACACCTTCCCGTCATCTGACACTGATGCAATAGGATCTATACTAGAGATGGCCGTGCAGAAGTCACCACTTATATACATAGAGAAAAGGTAGCAGTGTGTGTGTCTTGCCTGATTATTGTTGTATTGCCTGTACACATCTGTTGTGACTCATTTTTTTCTATTACAATGTCTCGACTGTTGGCAATGTGTCATATTCGCTGGCTACATGTGCAGAAAACGCTGGTAAGGTTGCTTTCGAATACTCTACGTATCGTGATTAAATGATATCATTCTGAAACCTCGTTATTTGATGCAAAAAAGAACATGGCGGATACGTGCAATTTGGGCTCAATAATATGCAGTGACAAGTAAGTTAGGTAGCATCGTGGAGGACATAGAGTTATCTCCTTCTTTCATGTTTGACCATGGCTCAGTGGGCGAGTCAGTAACGATCGAACAAGTCAAACTATTTGCACTTTCACTCTCCCTGTTATAAGTCGTGACAGTACATTCACCATGTTCCCATGGTTCGAATCCGTTTGGATTAGACGTTCATTCGAGTTGGTTAGCATTCATTTGGGTTGGCAATGCTAACCGTTCCTATGATAATTCGAATTGAAATCGTATGCAGGAGTTGTCCTTCCTTTACAGTTTGTGAGAAGGTCAACAACAACCACTCTTGCTCAGCAGATTCGTGAAATGTTTACAGCTCTGACTAATAGTAATAATAAGTAGATGAGTAGCGATAAAAACAACAATTAATAATAATTATTAATGATTATTAATAAATATGATAAGAACTATAAGAAACGATAATTAATTAATATTAAATTATTATTATGAAATAATAATTAATAATTATTTATAAGAATAGTAATAATTTAGTTTGCCCACTTATCAAACAGAGCTATGATTTTTTTAACTCTGTCAGTTTCCCAGAAAAATAGCAAATATTTTGTTTTTAATTAAGCTGTTGTTAAGCTTACAAAGGGCGATTGTGATATAAATGTATAAAAAACTACTACTGCAGTTGAAAACTAAACAAAAACTGATTTACAAACAAAACGTCGGTTTAATGCTTTTCATACAAAAGAGCTGTGCAAGCGAATTCGTATTCATCAACACGAACGATTCCCATGATTCCAATAAATGCTCAACCCGAACGAATACGGTTTGAGGAACCGTACTGAGCTACCCGAACCAACTCGTACGAGTCACAATTCCCATGATCCGAATGGATGATTTGTGCGTTCAACCCGAACGTATTCGAACCATAGGAACATAGTGATTATGGCGTATATAAACAATTGAATGTGCGGTTATATTATCGTAATTAGTTTCCAATAAAAAAAAAAACACGTGAAATGTGCTCACTTTAGCTATAGAGTTTCCATAAACATTGTGAAAAATCAGCATGTCTATGGTTTACAGCACAAAATAGAGTCAGTTAAATGACGCTCATCAATGAGGTCTAAACACCTGTTCAGCGACTACCCTACGCGTAGCGTATTCGAAAGCACCCCAAGTTGGCCAACGAGTTTTATCTTGCCAGTTTGTGACAGGAATGGCACATTGCAGAGTTGTCCTTTCTACAGGAGACAACTCCTTTATAAATTTAGAATTTCACTGGGAATTAACTAGGTTGATTCATGGATTTGGTTCTAAAAATCACATCAAAAAAATTTATTGAACGTCGTATTCACCTTTTACTAATGATACAATCAAATAGAATTGCAAGACACTGATCTCATGAGATAACGTCACATAATAGACTGTGAACCATCAGAATTAAACAGCTATACTGGCCCTGCCTCCTGAGTCAGAATATCCCCCGTATCCGTCATTTCGTCAGGCTGGATGGTACGTTCAGCACAGGATGAAGCAGAACGAACATGAACGATTTTTCATCTTGACCATCGTGCTGTGATTGGTTGATTAACCCACAACGATTCCATTTAACCATGTTATATTAAATTTTTACGTGTTTAAAAAGATCATATACATTTTTAATGTAGTAGCATGTATTATGATAATTATATCATTGTTGGTGTTTATCTGGAACTAACGCTGGCGTGTTCTTTTAAAACAATTTTTGTTTGTGATGGGAAAAATTTATAAATAAATAATTAAAGTGCATAAAATTTATGAATGATTATGAATTATATGCCAAATAATATTTATCTTTTAATCGCTTGACCAATATTGATAAACGTAGCAATAGACAACAGGTTTTAATAAAAATAATTATTATAAAAATAATCAGAAACAGGAAACCATGTGGGACGCACAAAATATTAATCCTACATTTATTTGCTCAATCGAACATTACTTCCGTCGTTTCAGTTGCCAGTCAAACTCGTGTGGCATGCTACCTGTCGCTAGACTCTGGGTCTGCGTACGGTAGACAGTGTCATTGCCCAATCATAGAGCTGCATGCGTTCTAGAACGCGCCTGTTTCTCCAAACGTGACATTTATATTAGGTGCCTAGCAGTCTCTAGTCTAGCAGTCTCTAGTCTAGCAGTCTCTAGTCTAGCAGTCTCTAGTCTAGCAGTCTCTAGTCTAGCAGTCTCTAGTCTAGCAGTCTCTAGTCTAGCAGTCTCTAGTCTAACAGTCTCTAGTCTAACAGTCTCTAGTCTAACAGGAAGTGTCTAGCAGTCTCTAGTCTAACAGGAAGGGTCTAGCAGTCTCTAGTATAACAGGAAGTGTCTAGCAGTCTCTAGTCTAACAGGAAGTATCTAGCAGTCTCTAGTCTAACAGGAAGTGTCTAGCAGTCTCTAGTCTAACAGGAAGTGTCTAGCAGTCTCTAGTCTAACAGGAAGTGTCTAGCAGTCTCTAGTCTAACAGGAAGTGTTTCATGTCCTCTAGGGAGATTGCTAAAGGTGTCGGAAGGTTTAGAGATTTATTGAGGGCAGTCGGACCAGCTCATAGCAAAAACCACTACAGACTTGTGAGTGTATATTATATATTGTACTTACTGTATACTTGTATGTATATTATATATTGTACTTACTGTATATATTTGTATGTATATTATATATTGTACTTACTGTATATACTTGTATGTATATTATATATTGTACTTACTGTATATACTTGTATGTATATTATATATTGTACTTACTGTATATACTTGTATGTATATTATATATTGTACTTACTGTATATACTTGTATGTATATTATATATTGTACTTACTGTATATACTTGTATGTATATTATATATTGTACTTACTGTATATACTTGTATGTATATTATATATTGTACTTACTGTATATACTTGTATGTATATTATATATTGTACTTACTGTATATACTTGTATGTATATTATATATTGTACTTACTGTATATACTTGTATGTATATTATATATTGTACTTACTGTATATACTTGTATGTATATTATATATTGTACTTACTGTATATACTTGTATGTATATTATATATTGTACTTACTGTATATACTTGTATGTATATTATATATTGTACTTACTGTATATACTTGTATGTATATTATATATTGTACTTACTGTATATACTTGTATGTATATTATATATTGTACTTACTGTATATACTTGTATGTATATTATATATTGTACTTACTGTATATACTTGTATGTATATTATATATTGTACTTACTGTATACTTGTATGTATATTATATATTGTACTTACTGTATATACTTGTATGTATATTTAGTATTTTAGAGAATCTAAAATACTATTGTTCTTCCTTCTTTTTTTTTTCTTGTTCTTTCGCGCAAACCTTAGCGAAGAGGAGCCACTTTTTCTCAAGAACCGTTAGAGATAGAGCTACAAAGTTTTTTGCGACAGGATCGTGAGGCATCGGGCCAAAAAGTAAGTTAGTTATGAAGTTACAGAACATTCCAGAACATTGCAATCCAGGTGCGAAAACTGGTAAAAAATCGTTTTCGAAAGCATCAAAATGGCTGAAAAAACGTAGACCCGATTGACGTAAAAATACCAAATTTTGAAAGATGGTGCATCTTGCTAACCTTCTGATTTGACATCATGACACGGCGTTGAAAAATTGTTCGGAAGCGGCCATCTTGGATTTTTGTGAAAATCACAGTTTTTAGCATGAAACAGCTTCCCGTTAGAGAACGAACTGGCCGAAGTAGCTGAAGTTTGGAACAAACATGTGCCATAGTGTATCGATGTACCATTTTGAACTTCAAAGCGATCGCACAAAACCGTTTCAAGTTTTTTCATTTTCAAATTTGAAAATCTAAACAGAAACAGCACTTTTCAATGCTTTCCGAAACCAGAATGGAACCAATCAGCGACAAGTAATTTATAAGGCAGCATAGCCCAATGCTTGAACTTTCTAAAATCAGTGACTACAAGTGTCTCGCAATACCGGCGGCACAGCTATTCCATTTTCAGAAGAGGTCTTCCAAATGGAAAAATGACCATAACTCGGGGACGGTTGCTCCGATTTGCATAAATTTTGCATGGTTGCGATCGCATTGTAACCCTCTTTCGGATGAACATCCGTCAATTTTCTAATCTTTGGTGAAAGAGTCAAAGCCCACACGGTTTTCAATGTGTGGCAAAAATGTTCGTTGTTTACCGTTTTCACCGCGGAAAAATTTTTCTCCTCCAAAACTTCAGCGCAAACAGTATTCAGGTGACAAATTGAACAAATCTGAAAAAAATTGAAAATATTCGATAAGTATTTAGCGATGTCCGAAACCAAAATAGTTTTTTGTATGTAGGCCATAATACTATTTTTTTTATCTTTAGCTGTTTATGAACCACATTCAACATTGCTAGATGGCTAAATGGTTAACGTTGTGACCTGCTGTTGACAGGGTTCAGGTTCAATTCCCAGGTAGGGAATTATTTTTCGCATAAAAATAAATATTGTCAGAAGAGAGGTGCCAAGTCAGCATAAATATAATGTAGTAACAGGAGTGCATGTTGTATTGGCAGTTGTGAAATGTGTGTTTGTCTGGCCCTAGCACAAAAAAGCATCTGGGCACTTGAAAAAGCTGTTTTTTTGTAAAAATAAAGCCATCGCAGAAGAATTGTCAGTTTGTACTAAATTAGATGGTGCATTAACAACATATCTCTATAGCTCGATGGCTAAGTTTGACACCTGTTGTTTTAAGAGTCCAGGTACGATTCCCGGTGGTGGAAGTTTTTCTCACGTAGAAAGTCTTTGCAAGTACAATTTTACTACTAACTATAATGTTTAAGAATATTGACTGTGTTAATATTGTCCTTTTCCAGTGAGTGGTTGATGGAGTAGTTGGTTGAGTGTGTGTCTCTACTACATAGGTGTTTCGGTTCAGTTCCCATGTAGAGGTTTAGTTTTATTGATTCTCTAAAATACTCTTGTTTTTGCTCGCAAACACAAATCAATATCTAGTATATATTGTACTTACTGTATATACTTGTATGTATATTATATATTGTACTTACTATATATACTTGTATGTATATTATATATTGTACTTACTGTATATACTTGTATGTATATTATATATTGTACTTACTGTATATACTGGTATGTATATTATATATTGTATTTACTGTATATACTTGTATGTATATTATATATTGTACTTACTGTATACTTGTATGTATATTATATATTGTACTTACTGTATATACTTGTATGTATATTATATATTGTACTTACTGTATATACCTGTATGTATATTATATATTGTACTTACTGTATATACTTGTATGTATATTATATATTGTACTTACTGTATATACTTGTATGTATATTATATATTGTACTTACTGTATATACTTGTATGTATATTATATATTGTACTTACTGTATATACTTGTATGTATATTATATATTGTACTTACTGTATATACTTGTATGTATATTATATATTGTACTTACTGTATATACTTGTATGTATATTATATATTGTACTTACTATATATACTTGTATGTATATTATATATTGTACTTACTGTATACTTGTATGTTTGTATATATGTTCGATGCTGTTCTGTTGAAGACTTTGGCCCGTCAGCTTGCTGAGGTGCTATTACGGGGCGTGTGCTCTGCCACCTACTCACCAATCAAACTAAAGTCAGACAAGCCACCAGGTGGAATCAGGGCCAGGCAGTACAACAGTTCAAACATGTTTGTACCGTCCAATGAGGAGGAAGAGGCGCTGCTGCTGCTTCTCATAGCCGAGGTGTGCATATATGTAGATATATATGACTGTATGTACATATATATGACTGTATGTACATATATATGACAGGGTATGTACATATATATGACAGGGTATGTACATATATATGACAGGGTATGTACATATATATGACAGTGTATGTACTTATATATGACAGGGTATGTACATATATATGACAGGGTATGTACATATATATGACAGGGAATGGCTAACAAAGAGGCAGTACTAGAGAGACGACCAGAACACAAACAGTCCCGTATACATGCGTATGACAACGCTACCGCTGTCTATGATTTGTTGGCTATTGCTTTAGTGAGGAGATCCAACTGCACCATATTATGTGAGGTATGTATGTTTAGTGTGTGTGTGTGTGTGTACATGTGTCCTGCTGTTTGGTGTATGTACATGTGTGTACATGTCGCATCATACAGGAAGCTGCCATCATGGATATCTATACGAAGCACTGAGCCCATGCCATTGGTCACAGTTATAGTATGCTAACCATAGCTTGCACAAAATTATTTTAATTAATAAAAACGAAATCTCTGAGAGACACTCAACAATAAAAGACAATGTACTACTGTTTGGTTTTATTGGCTGAGTGCTTCAAACCAACAACACCATCTTCGTTGTCAAAGTCCACGTTTGTGTTTTGAAACTGTTAACATCAGCAGGTTTTTCTGATTGCTGGCTGTTATTTTACTAACAAAGTTTTAAAAAATTCCATATAAATCTACGTAAATGAATGTAATTCTGCCAAGTTAATAATTAATCAGCTGACAAGCTTGGTTAACAGCAATTGTTTAATTGAACTATCGATGCTATAGATAGATAATTCAACGATCAAAAACAGCAACAATAAATTATATTATTATTTCTTTGGTAATATTCTACAAAATACAGTTCATTCTTCTAATGAAATGTTTTTTTGTGCCTCACTAACAGACTCACTTCAGGATCGGACAAGAGAGTAATAATAACAATGGTTATGTTTATACATACTCTCAGGCTATAAAAATTGCTTGTCAATGTTTTTTTTTCATTGCAAGTCTTGATAAATTTTTCCTGCACTTCTGTGCATTCTTTATGCCGAGCTACTTTTTTAGACGACGTAGTAGTTTTACTCAGTTTTATACAAGAAACGAAATATGATTCGTCAATATTGATGACATAATGGCTCCGCCCTTTCTATAGGTGCCAAAAATATGGTCTCCTGGTTTATTTATGATGTGTGTAGGTCATACATTGTAACCGATTGAGTGATTGTATATTACTGTATGTAACCAATTGAGGCGCTTAATCATTTTATTAACCAATCAGATGATCTTGTTACTCATAGCAGCCAATGATACGTCGTTTATCAACAATTCAAAGTTTTATTAGAGATGGAACAAAAAAGTATTATGTATAATATGTACAGGATAGTATACAAATATATACAATATGTACAGTGTACAGTCATCTCTCTCTAGCCTTTGTACCTAATTGTACAACCACTACTTGATCTCTACACCTTATCGTCATACACAAGACTCTCAGCACACAAGCTACATTCATGTCTCTCTAGCCTTTGTACCTAAATGTACAACCCTTCTTGATCTCCAAACCATAACTTCATACACCAGACTTTGAGCACACAAGCTACATTCATCTCTCTAACTCATCTCTGTCATATCAGCTACAGTCTTGCATAGAATCTTGACTCTTTCCTGTAATATAAAATGTATATTTGTGAGTTATTTGTGGAGACAACTCCACATTTTATGTACTTGTATTGTCTATCATTCTATCTAAGTATCTTATAGCCATTGTATATGATAGTGAGTGTGTTTACCTGAGGAAATATCACCTCTCTTATTCTATGTAGTTGTTCTCTAGATATACAACTTTCTAAATATAACTTGTACACAACAGCTAACTCTTGTTCTATCTTTATTGCCTCCTCCTGTAACATATAACTGGTTATGTTAACTATACATTATACTAGCTCTGTTATAGTACACACAAGCCTGGAGATAAGACAACTCTATCTTATACATAGAGTTGTCTAGCGATGTAGAGTGAGTACCTGCGGATAGATGATTGTAGATTGTAGATTATAGAGAAGTTGTTTGGTAATATGTCCACTCAGGTACAATTTATAGACACAGTTTAACTCTTCAACCTTCTCTACCAGCTCTTGCTGTTACAAACACAAGTTGTTATAATACATTAAAGTTGTCTCATCCATTTGTACTGTATTTGTTAGAGTTAATGTACTACTAGTACTAGTGAATGACATAATGTAATACATAACTTTATACTTACTGTAGAGTACAACTCTATGAGTCTTTCTACCCACAACAAATCATCCTTCACACTCACACGAGACACACAAGTACTAGCAGACATGATATCTTAGTTTAGTAACCGGTAGAACTGTTTGTATGGAGAGACAGAAGCAGCCAACTTGGTTGTTTGCAGCAGTCAAAGTGACTTTGTGTTGATGACATCGCGTTTTTGATTGTTGGACGTACCATTGTTTAGCCAGGACTGTACTGCATACATTGGTGATGCCTGCACTGTTGTTGGAGTTACCCTCTCTCGTATTATGTCCCATAATTATAGATATATATTGTTAATGTTCTATGAGATCTCACTGATAAAGTTTATTTGCTGTTGTTATGAATAGGCACTGGAGAGAGCAATGAAGTTTTCATTTGAAGAGCCGCATGTCTGGTACCAGTTAGCCTTGTCTCTCATTGAAACAGGAAAGGTTGGTCTCTAGTAACTTTTTACCCTCCCCCTATCTTTATACGATTGTGTTTAGGCTAGTGTATATAATTTTCTATTCAACTATATAGTTTGACAGAGCCTATTTGGTGCTGAAGGAATGCCACAGAATATCCCCACAAGATCACACAATACTCTTATTGCAGGCTAAGCTGTGTTATGACAAGTTACATCAGGTGAGGATCCCATGCTTAATGTTTATTGTATGTATTTCTCGTCTGTTACAACTAGGTTTTTTTTGGCATTGCGTCTTTTGGGCGTAAAGGGGATTGTTTCTCGTGGGTCTTCCTGTCATCAAGGGTTTATTCTAGTTGTGAATGATGCCAGTTTTTTGGTTGTCCAGGAAGTTGCTTATTTGTTGTCAAGGAAGTTGTTTGTTTGATCGTCAGGGAAGTTATTTGGTTGTCAAGGAAGTTGTTTGTTTAATTGTCAGGGAAGTTGTTTGGTTGTCAAGGAAGTTGTTTGTTTAATTGTCAGGGAAGTTGTTTGGTTGTCAAGGAAGTTGTTTGTTTAATTGTCAGGGAAGTTGTTTGGTTGTCGAGTAAGTTGTTCGCTTGTCAAAAAAATCATTTGTTTTGTTGTCAAGAAAGTTTTTTGAATATCAAGAAAGTTGTTTGGTTGTCAAGGAAGTTGGTTGTATGGTTGTCGAGGAAGTTGTTTGTATAGTTGTCATGGAAGTTGTCTTCATTCAGTAAATTAAGAGAAGCTAATAATTACAATTCTTAGAACAATATGCAAACCAGCTGATCAGATTTAGTCAATTGAGATTTTTCAGCATTGAAAAAATAAAATTATTCATTTGTTTATCACCGAATTGTCTCGAACACGTGCTGTAATACAGCTCAGCCAAGGCTGACACATGCATTATAGACTGCTGTGTACTACAAATGCTCTATATAATAGATAGACGATGGCATACAGCTGTGTGAGAAGGCAGTGGAACTCTGTACAGATAATCTATCCAAGAGCAAGTCACTGCTATTACTAGCTACTGGCTACAGCTACAGACTCTCTGAGTGTAGAGTGAAAAATGAGAGGGAGGAACTTGACAAAAAAGCATTTCTAGCATACAACAAGTTAGTCCATTATGTGTCATGTACAGGAGTTGTCTTTTCAATGGATTGACAACTCTTAAATATCCAATATTTCGCTTATTTTCGTATATTTGTTTCGATGAGCCTAGTTTAATTGATCATGTGACCTTTTTACAGAGCGTATAGTCTGGATAATTATAACACGGAGGCTGCGTACAGACTGGGGCTACATCTAGCCCTGCAGAGGAAGTTGAATGAAGCGCTAAGGTGTACAAGACAAGCCTTAAGGGTCCGCTGATTTAAAATTTTGGCTTTTTTTAATTTA
The DNA here is from genome assembly GCA_945261195.1 of Cryptosula pallasiana. Classification (NCBI taxonomy): domain Eukaryota; kingdom Metazoa; phylum Bryozoa; class Gymnolaemata; order Cheilostomatida; family Cryptosulidae; genus Cryptosula; species Cryptosula pallasiana. The sequence continues at coordinate 19,224,286 of OX183130.1, forward strand.
TTTGATTCATTTATGTTTTGTGTTATATAATAACATGTGTTATATAATAACATGTGTTACATAATAACATGTGTTACATAATAACATGTGTTATATAATAATACGTGTTATATAATAATAAGTGTTATATAATAACATGTGTTACATAATAATATGTGTTATATAATAATATGTGTTATATGATGTGTTATATAATAATATGTGTTATATAATAATAAGTGTTATATAATAACATGTGTTATATAATAACATGTGTTACGTACGACAGTTGCAACCAGACCACATGAACAGCCTAACTCTGCTCAGCCTTCTGTTCTCTGCTGAAAAGAAACATGAACGAGCGCTAGAAGTGATAAAGATAGCCTTAGGGGAGCACCCTGACACTTTCAGGTAGGCCACACTGACTCCCAAGCTCTCTGTTGCTTTAAGGGCCATTGCTGACGGTTGATTGGTGAATTATTGTTGTTGTAGCCTGTTATTGGTCAAATGTAAGCTAGAGAATTGTCTGGGCCTGTTTGAGCAATCACTGAGAACAATATCTCAGATGTTGAGACTTTGGAAGAAAGAGTACCAAACTGAACAAGGGTGAGTGTGTACCACTCATACATATGTACTTAGTTACACAATGACATCTACACGAGTACCAAGTATTCCTTAACGGTTTACAGAGAAGAGAACAGAGGTACGGGTTTACTGGAGAGGTTCACAGATAATGAGAAAGGTTTGCTGCTTGTGTCCGATACAGGAAATGCAAATGGTTAGTGCCGTCAACATCTTGTTAGTTGGTCTGTACTTCGATCCATCTGATTGTATATACTTGCTTAGGTTTTCTTCTATAAAAATGTAAACAATGATTTCGAGATTTGATTCGACGACAGAATTTTTAGTTATTAAAGTTATTTTGTTGAGTTACTCAGGGTTGTCATGTGACTGTTGGTAACTCTATTGTTTGTGACCCAGTTAGTGAAGGGTATAGCTGAATGTAAGATTTACGGATACGTCTGCTTTTAGACATGACCTATGTGGAACTTTGTGATGGTAAAGGTAACAGTTTAATTACTGCTATATCACTATCTACTTACAACTAGTAACTAGGTACTAACTACTGCACATTGCGTCTACTTTATTCACTCCACTTATACATCAACATCCATAGAATTCTACACTGCACTCATAGAGTTGTTCACTGCATCCATAGAGTTGTTCACTGCATCCATAGAGTTATTAACTGCATCTATAGAGTTATATGCTGCATTCATAAAGTTATTTTTTGCATCTATAGAGTTGAGCATCCATAGAGTGATTTTAAGCTCGCTGCATGCACAGTCGTAGACACACAGTTGCGCGAGTTGAAGTTGTTACCGTGGAAACAAGAATCCAAACGATGATTACCGATCATAAAACTTACCATTTAAGTTGTTTACTTGCTCCGAAAAAACGTTGTTTTACCATACGAATACTTGTCATATTTGGCACTCATTTATAAATATATGTACTAAAGAGCCTACTTGACACACTCAGTAGTCAACTACATGGCTTTTGATAGCTAATACAGGAAATTGTCTACTCGGAACAGGACCGATTGTCGCTGTGAGCATGAACAATATGAATAATGGAATGCTACTGAACATTTGGCTTGGGTATATATCACTAGCTAAAAGGTCTTTGGTATAGAATTCAGTGTAGAAATTTTTATATATGATATTTGGCAACAAAATTATTTTGACTCAAAAGAAACTAAAATTATCAATTCCATCAGAAATGAGAAACCTGAAATTTACACCACTATCTTTCCTTAGACTGCCCCTAGACACCTGAGACTTGTGTACTTGTGTGGATGAACATGTTTTCTCTCTTATTTTGTAGTAGGCTAGTAAAATTCTTCATTGTAACTTTTATAAAGAATAGGCTCCGCCCCCATTTTCTGGACTCCACCTCCACTTTAATATCAGCAACTGTGTGTCTACGTTTGTTACTGCAATGTATTTCTGTAGCTTACTATCATACCAATAGTTTGTATCTAACCCAGCATTCACCTTGTCATATTATCATTTCTTGCCACAATTAATTAGCATTAAATCATATATATTGCATAGCTAAACGGTGTGTAACGCTGTAGTAGTAGCAGTAGGAATGCTGCATGACATATGCAATACATAGTATTGTAGCAGCACACTGTAGTAGTATGTACACTGTTGTTGTCATTGCTCTACATCGAACCTTGGCTGCTTTGATGTGCTGCCTTTGTAGGGTTGTTCTCTCGACAGCCACTCCCCGCTGCCATTAAACCAAACCTTTATGTCGTGTATTTTGTAGCTTTTTATCAGGTCTGAGCGGAATTGCTTAGTTGTTTCTTGTGTAGCTGGTCACATGACCACATGTCTGCTAGCATAGACTATTAGCATAGAATGCAAGCAAACAAATATGGTCGTTAGCTACCTGCTTTAGTCTGTCAAAAATAGAGGGTTTGGAATGCAATTTTAGCAAGTTTGTTATGTAGTTTATTGATGCTGTGAATATTATAGTATACTTGCTATATGTCCATCCGAGTAGAACCCTCTGTGCATCCTCTCACGCCTCAGAGCGCCCCCTGGTGTCTCCTCTCTTATGATAATCTCCACACTTGCCCCACCTTTGTGGAGTTATCCTATGTCACTGAACAAGCTGTTTGTTTGGATTGGTCGCCTAGACAACAGTTGATCAGTTTGTTGTGATTGATTGCCTAGACAACAAACGGTTGACTAGTTTTTTGTGATTGGTTGCCTAGAGAACAGGTAATCAGTTTGTTGTGATTGGTTGCCTAGACAACAGGTGATCAGTTTGTTGTGATTGGTTGCCTAGACAACAGGTGATCAGTTTCTGGTGATTCGCAGGGTCTGTGAGAGAGCTTGCAGCAGCCTCAAGAGTAGAAAAAGCGCTTTCAGAAGTTGCCTCCTCCTACCAGAGCTCCTTGCTGGGTCAGCATTCCGCACAGCATAGCTGGTCTGTACAGGCCCAAATATGGATACATCTAGGTGTGTGCTGTATAGTCATATACATGTAATGTGTATGTGTACTCTATGTCTATTTATGTTATATATCTATGTATACCACACGTCTATGGCATTTATCATTGTATCGTAGCTGAGATCTACCTGGAGACAAACCACACACATGACGCTCATTTATGTGTCAAGGAAGCCATGACAATATTCCCTCTTTCACATCTGGCAAGTTATATGGTGAGTTATATATAGATATATACTGTATACTTGTATATTATATATGCCTATCTATATAGAGTAGTGTTTATATAATATATATCTATGCTTTTAATAAATATGTTTCTACTTGTAGAAAGGTCGAGTATTGGAAGTGGAAAAGAATTATTTAGAAGCCAAATCCTGTTTTGAGGCAGCTCTCAGCATCAATCCTTATCATGTGAAGAGTATGACCTACCTGGTAAACTGTATTTTATATACTATATATACCATATATATTATGTATACTTTATATACTATATGTACTATATTTTATACATCATATCTACTACCTCTACTACTAGTCAGCTTTGCTACAGGGAAGAACTCTACATATGATGGGGCTCCCTAAGCTGGCTGAGAAGACTCTAAGAGACGCTGTCAATGCTGACCCCACCTCACACCAGGCCTGGTTTGTACCTTGTGTGGTATATGCTACCTTGTGTGTGGTATATACTACCTTGTGTGTGGTATATACTACCTTGTGTGGTATATACTACCTTGTGTGTGGTATATACTACCTTGTGTGTGGTATATACTACCTTGTGTGGTATATACTACCTTGTGTGTGGTATATACTACCTTGTGTGTGGTATATACTACCTTGTGTGTGGTATATGCTACCTTGTGTGTGGTATATACTACCTTGTGTGGTATATACTACCTTGTGTGTGGTATATACTACCTTGTGTGTGGTATATACTACCTTGTGTGGTATATACTACCTTGTGTGGTATATACTACCTTGTGTGGTATATACTACCTTGTGTGTGGTATATACTACCTTGTGTGTGGTATATACTACCTTGTGTGTGGTATATACTACCTTGTGTGTGGTATATACTACCTTGTGTGTGGTATATACTACCTTGTGTGGTATATACTACCTTGTGTGGTATATACTACCTTGTGTGTGGTATATACTACCTTGTGTGTGGTATATACTACCTTGTGTGTGGTATATACTACCTTGTGTGTGGTATATACTACCTTGTGTGTGGTATATACTACCTTGTGTGTGGTATATACTACCTTGTGTGGTATATACTACCTTGTGTGTGGTATATACTACCTTGTGTGTGGTATATACTACCTTGTGTGGTATATACTACCTTGTGTGTGGTATATACTACCTTGTGTGTGTGTGTGTGGTATATACTACCTTGTGTGTGGTATATACTACCTTGTGTGTGGTATATACTACCTTGTGTGTGGTATATACTACCTTGTGTGTGGTATATGCTACCTTGTGTGGTATATACTACCTTGTGTGTGGTATATACTACCTTGTGTGTGGTATATACTACCTTGTGTGCGGTATATACTACCTTGTGTGTGGTATATACTACCTTGTGTGTGGTATATACTACCTTGTGTGTGGTATATACTACCTTGTGTGTGGTATATACTACCTTGTGTGGTATATACTACCTTGTGTGTGGTATATACTACCTTGTGTGTGGTATATACTACCTTGTGTGTGGTATATACTACCTTGTGTGTGGTATATAATACCTTGTGTGGTATATACTACCTTGTGTGGTATATACTACCTTGTGTGTGGTATATACTACCTTGTGTTGTATATACTACCTTGTGTGTGGTATATACTACCTTGTGTGTGGTATATGCTACCTTGTGTGTGGTATATACTACCTTGTGTGTGGTATATACTACCTTGTGTGTGGTATATACTACCTTGTGTGTGGTATATACTACCTTGTGTGTGGTATATACTACCTTGTGTGTGGTATATACTACCTTGTGTGTGGTATATACTACCTTGTGTGTGGTATATACTACCTTGTGTGTGGTATATACTACCTTGTGTGTGGTATATACTACCTTGTGTGTGGTATATACTACCTTGTGTGCGGTATATACTACCTTGTGTGCGGTATATACTACCTTGTGTGTGGTATATACTACCTTGTGTGTGGTATATACTACCTTGTGTGTGGTATATACTACCTTGTGTGGTATATACTACCTTGTGTGTGGTATATACTACCTTGTGTGTGGTATATACTACCTTGTGTGTGGTATATACTACCTTGTGTGTGGTATATAATACCTTGTGTGGTATATACTACCTTGTGTGTGGTATATACTACCTTGTGTGTGGTATATACTACCTTGTGTTGTATATACTACCTTGTGTGTGGTATATACTACCTTGTGTGTGGTATATGCTACCTTGTGTGTGGTATATACTACCTTGTGTGTGGTATATACTACCTTGTGTGTGGTATATACTACCTTGTGTGTGGTATATACTACCTTGTGTGTGGTATATACTACCTTGTGTGTGGTATATACTACCTTGTGTGTGGTATATACTACCTTGTGTGTGGTATATACTACCTTGTGTGTGGTATATACTACCTTGTGTGTGGTATATACTACCTTGTGTGCGGTATATACTACCTTGTGTGCGGTATATACTACCTTGTGTGCGGTATATACTACCTTGTGTGCGGTATATACTACCTTGTGTGTGGTATATACTACCTTGTGTGTGGTATATACTACCTTGTGTGTGGTATATGCTACCTTGTGTGTGGTATATACTACCTTGTGTGTGGTATATACTACCTTGTGTGTGGTATATACTACCTTGTGTGTGGTATATACTACCTTGTGTGTGGTATATACTACCTTGTGTGTGGTATATACTACCTTGTGTGTGGTATATACTACCTTGTGTGTGGTATATGCTACCTTGTGTGTGGTATATACTACCTTGTGTGTGGTATATACTACCTTGTGTGTGGTATATACTACCTTGTGTGTGGTATATACTACCTTGTGTGTGGTATATACTACCTTGTGTGTGGTATATGCTACCTTGTGTGTGGTATATGCTACCTTGTGTGTGGTATACACTACCTTGTGTGTGGTATATACTACCTTGTGTGTGGTATATACTACCTTGTGTGTGGTATATACTACCTTGTGTGTGGTATATACTACCTTGTGTGTGGTATATACTACCTTGTGTGTGGTATATACTACCTTGTGTGTGTGGTATATACTACCTTGTGTGTGGTATATACTACCTTGTGTGTGGTATATACTTCCTTGTGTGTGGTATATACTACCTTGTGTGTGGTATATACTACCTTGTGTGTGGTATATACTACCTTGTGTGTGGTATATACTACCTTGTGTGTGGTATGCACTACCTTGTGTGTGGTATATACTACCTTGTGTGTGGTATATACTTCCTTGTGTGTGGTATATACTACCTTGTGTGTGGTATACACTACCTTGTGTGTGGTATATACTACCTTGTGTGTGGTATATACTACCTTGTGTGTGGTATATACTACCTTGTGTGGTATATACTACCTTGTGTGTGGTATATACTACCTTGTGTGTGGTATATACTACCTTGTGTGTGGTATATACTACCTTGTGTGTGGTATATACTACCTTGTGTGTGGTATATACTACCTTGTGTGTGGTATATACTACCTTGTGTGTGGTATATACTACCTTGTGTGGTATATACTACCTTGTGTGTGGTATGCACTACCTTGTGTGTGGTATATACTACCTTGTGTGTGGTATATACTACCTTGTGTGTGGTATATACTACCTTGTGTGTGGTATATACTACCTTGTGTGTGGTATGCACTACCTTGTGTGTGGTATATACTACCTTGTGTGTGGTATATACTACCTTGTGTGTGGTATATACTACCTTGTGTGTGGTATATACTACCTTGTGTGGTATATACTACCTTGTGTGTGGTATATACTTCCTTGTGTGTGGTATATACTACCTTGTGTGGTATATACTACCTTGTGTGTGGTATATACTTCCTTGTGTGTGTAATATACTACCTTGTGTGTGGTATATACTACCTTGTGTGTGGTATATACTACCTTGTGTGTGGTATATACTACCTTGTGTGGTATATACTACCTTGTGTGTGGTATATACTACCTTGTGTGGTATATACTACCTTGTGTGGTATATACTACCTTGTGTGTGGTATATACTACCTTGTGTGTGGTATGCACTACCTTGTGTGTGGTATATACTACCTTGTGTGTGGTATATACTACCTTGTGTGGTATATACTACCTTGCGTGTGGTATATACTACCTTGTGTGTGGTATATACTTCCTTGTGTGGTATATACTACCTTGTGTGTGGTATATACTACCTTGTGTGTGGTATACACTACCTTGTGTGTGGTATATACTACCTTGTGTGGTATATGCTACCTTGTGTGTGGTATATACTACCTTGTGTGAGGTATATACTACCTTGTGTGTGGTATATACTACCTTGTGTGTGGTATATACTACCTTGTGTGTGGTATATACTACCTTGTGTGTGGTATATACTACCTTGTGTGTGGTATATACTACCTTGTGTGTGGTATATACTACCTTGTGTGTGGTATATACTACCTTGTGTATGGTATATACTACCTTGTGTGTGGTATATACTACCTTGTGTGTGGTATATACTACCTTGTGTGTGGTATATACTACCTTGTGTGCGGTATATACTACCTTGTGTGCGGTATATACTACCTTGTGTGTGGTATATACTACCTTGTGTGTGGTATATACTACCTTGTGTGTGGTATATACTACCTTGTGTGTGGTATATGCTACCTTGTGTGTGGTATATACTACCTTGTGTGGTATATGCTACCTTGTGTGTGGTATATACTACCTTGTGTGAGGTATATACTACCTTGTGTGCGGTATATACTACCTTGTGTGTGGTATATACTACCTTGTGTGTGGTATATACTACCTTGTGTGGTATATACTTCCTTGTGTGGTATATACTACCTTGTGTGTGGTATATACTACCTTGTGTGTGGTATATACTACCTTGTGTGTGGTATATACTACCTTGTGTGGTATATGCTACCTTGTGTGTGGTATATACTACCTTGTGTGTGGTATATACTACCTTGTGTGTGGTATATACTACCTTGTGTGTGGTATATACCACCTTGTGTGTGGTATATGCTACCTTGTGTGTGGTATATGCTACCTTGTGTGTGGTATATACTACCTTGTGTGTCGTATATGCTACTTTGTGTGTGGTATATACTACCTTGTGTGTGGTATATACTACCTTGTGTGGTATATACTACCTTGTGTGTGGTATATACTACCTTGTGTGTGGTATATACTACCTTGTGTGGTATATACTACCTTGTGTGTGGTATATACTTCCTTGTGTGTGGTATATACTACCTTGTGTGTGGTATATACTACCTTGTGTGTGGTATATACTACCTTGTGTGTGGTATATACTACCTTGTGTGTGGTATGCACTACCTTGTGTGTGGTATATACTACCTTGTGTGTGGTATATACTACCTTGTGTGTGGTATATACTACCTTGTGTGGTATATACTACCTTGTGTGGTATATACTACCTTGTGTGTGGTATATACTTCCTTGTGTGGTATATACTACCTTGTGTGGTATATACTACCTTGTGTGTGGTATATACTACCTTGTGTGCGGTATATACTACCTTGTGTGTGGTATATACTACCTTGTGTGTGGTATATACTTCCTTGTGTGGTATATACTACCTTGTGTGCGGTATATGCTACCTTGTGTGTGTGGTATATACTACCTTGTGTGGTATATACTACCTTGTGTGTGGTATATACTACCTTGTGTGTGGTATATACTACCTTGTGTGTGGTATATACTACCTTGTGTGTGGTATATGCTACCTTGTGTGGTATATACTACCTTGTGTGGTATATACTACCTTGTGTGTGGTATATACTACCTTGTGTGTGGTATATACTACCTTGTGTGTGGTATATACTACCTTGTGTGGTATATACTACCTTGTGTGTGGTATATACTACACTGTGTGGTATATACTACCTTGTGTGCCGTATATACTACCTTGTGTGTGGTATATACTACCTTGTGTGTGGTATATACTACCTTGTGTGTGGTATATACTACCTTGTGTGTGGTATATACTACCTTGTGTGTGGTATATACTACCTTGTGTGTGGTATATACTACCTTGTGTGTGGTATATACTACCTTGTGTGTGGTATATACTACCTTGTGTGTGGTATATACTACCTTGTGTGTGGTATATACTACCTTGTGTGTGGTATATACTACCTTGTGTGGTATATACTACCTTGTGTGTGGTATATACTACACTGTGTGGTATATACTACCTTGTGTGCGGTATATACTACCTTGTGTGCGGTATATACTACCTTGTGTGGTATATACTACCTTGTGTGTGGTATATACTACCTTGTGTGGTATATACTACCTTGTGTGTGGTATATACTACCTTGTGTGTGGTATATACTACCTTGTGTGTGGTATATACTACCTTGTGTGTGGTATATACTACCTTGTGTGTGGTATATACTACACTGTGTGGTATATACTACCTTGTGTGTGGTATATACTACCTTGTGTGTGGTATATACTACCTTGTGTGTGGTATATACTACCTTGTGTGCGGTATATGCTACCTTGTGTGGTATATGCTACCTTGTGTGTGGTATATACTACCTTGTGTGTGGTATATATTATCGTATGTTGTAGGAGAGAGCTGGGCATTGTTCTAGAATCCACCAACGACCATGACACTGCTGCGGACTGTCTCATCACCGCAATCGACCTGGAATGTTCTACGCCAGTCATGCCTTTTGGCACATTGCTCAGAGTCAACTGACCTTCCCTCTGTAATATGAAAACTTTACCTCACAAATTGACTTTGAGTCTTTGTGGTGATGTAGTACCGGGCCTATCAATGTATAGCCTTGCAGCTGACTTTTATTGCTTCCTTGCTGTTCATATAGCTCGAAATATCGCATCTCAAATTTTGTCCTGGTTTTAAATGTGTACATACATACAACTATACGTGCGGTTATGGGCTTTTTAGAGACATTCCCTGGGTGACAGAAATAGTTCTATGTTGGCAACTTGCCATTTTGTGCCAATTTTATTTAATTTTTGTTAAATTTTTTTCATCCAAGAAGATGTTTGTGGTTCAATTTTCTAAAATATCACCGAGTAAGAGATTTTGTGTGTTTAGATTATTTTACTGTTTTTTTCAGTCATAAAATTTGATCGGGAATAATACTTATTTTTGTTTGATATGCAATTGTATTTTGAGTACTGCGTTATTGCACATCTGTCTCTACTATGTCAAGGACGTAGTTTTCCAAAATTTTGAGTCACTATTATTTTTAGGTGGGAGGGGAGGGGTGCGGGGCACCCCTGCCTGCATAAGCTCCACTTTGTCATGAAAAACAGGTAATAGTAGCACTCTTTCACTGCAAGGAGATTGCAGCATTGGCTTTAACAGCAGTGGCATAAATAGTAGGTTACTACAAAAATTGAGTAATGTAAAAACAGCTGGATATAATAACTTGAGACAGAGACTTTGATCTAGCACCTGCAGTTCTTGCATAAGTTTTTTAACATTTTTTTTGAACGGTCAGAGATTTCAATTACTGGAAAACTGCGCGGGTGGTAACCATGTTATATTGTAACGGACATGATATGGATACGTTCTGTAAATAGCATCTACTTCCAATTCTCAATCTAAAAGAAGACAATCTATTAGCAAACCCATACACAGGAAGTGAGTGATCCATGTACGCTTTATTTAATAATTCTATGCATTATGTACTTTTTGTAAAGTGAGCCAATTTGATGTAGCCATTATCTAAAGCTATCTATTGCTCGCATCTATGTATTCTTCTATTTTATTAAGTTAGGTTATTCCTTTTGTATTGATCCCTACGCTAGTGATTATGTCACCAAGAAACTGATACATAACTGCTCAGCCATGATTTTACAGGCTGATAAGGACTACAGAACAATACCCTCCCTTGCTTTCTTGATAGCAGTCTTTGAGGAAACTTTCTTGGTGATAGCCAGATGACTTTATGAGTGCCGGCCTGTAAAGTTCTAACACTGCTAGCCTGACGACAGGCGGACTCTGAATGTGCAGACATTAATAAACCGGATAAGCAGTCATTTGTACCTGAGTCAGTATAATCTGAGGTCTGGCTGGTACAGTTGTAGCCTACCGCAGACAATGACTACCTTTTTACCCACAAATCCTGTCCTTACAATACATAGCAATTATTCAAGTAAATACTACATGTGAATGGATGGATGATTTTTATTTCAGTGTAATAAAAGAATTTTACAATACATTTTTACAGTTGCATTGGAAGCATAGCAACCTTGCCTTGTGCTTGTTTGAATGTCATCTTTTCTTCCCTTTTTTTCTGTATTGACATTACTTGTTGCAGATTTCATTAATTTTGGTTCTATTTGTAATTGGCTGCTCATGTTCACTAAACTTCTACAGCGAGACCGCATTAATCAATTTTCATAACCCTAGTTTTTAAGCCACTTTGCTTCAGTTTTCATAGACGTATTTTTTACTACCTCTATGTCAGTTTTAATCAGCCTTTCAGCGGATGAAACCACAGTTTAAAACTAGTGACCCTACAGGGGAAGTATCTTTTCCATCTGCTCGGACTCCAATCAATCAAATTTAATAAGGAGTTGTCCACTCCAAATTCAAGGACCAGTTAGTGGGTTGGCCCAAAACACCGCGCCTTTTATAAATGATGATGATGATCCACCGGAAAACGGTGCATCAAACAACAACTACCTACTAGTGACCTACTAGTGACCCTACATGGTCACTACTACCTACCATAACTAACTGCTATCAGGCAGGTAATAAAAATTAATTCAAACCAAACATAATAATTAATTATGTAATAATAATAATGTCTTTTCTCTTCGTCAAAGGAGAAAAAGATAATTATTAATAATTATAATAATATATTAATAATAAAAAAAATGATCATTATTATTATTACTAGTATTAGTTGGTAGTGGAGTGGTAAGTAGTAGTAGCCTTAGGTGGTGGTAGTTGTGGCTTGTATGGATATTTCCATGAGGATGTAGAGTTGCTTGTCAGGATAAACTGCAATTATAAATGTTTAAGTGTGTGCTTTTATTGCTATCATCTAATCCTCTATTATCATTGTGTGTATATATGTTAATGTTGTTGATGGTTGAAGTTAGTTGAGTTTTGGTCTCAGGTCAAGTCAATACATGTCAAACGTGAATCTACAAGCTATTTCGGCTTTACTATGTCTGTAAAGATATCTGATCTTGTGAAGTGCTATGAGGACAATACTAGAAGTGGTGACTTCAGTGACTGGTGTGACAAACTAGAGTTAGTTGCAAAGCTACAGAAAGTAGAGGATTTATCATCGTTCTTGCCACTGTTCCTTGGTGGTTCTGCGTTTGCTGTCTACAAGCAACTCTCGGATGATGTGAAGAAGGATTTTGCACAACTTAAGACTGAGTTGCAAACAGCCTTTGGAATAGACAGTTTTGCTGCATATGAGCAGCTCTGTTCTCGTGTATTATCAGAAGGAGAGGTTGTTGATGTGTACCTTGCAGATTTGCGACGACTAACATCATTGATGGGACAATCAGACCCTGAACCGTTATTAAAGTGTGCGTTTGTTGCAGGATTGCCTGTGGAAGTGTCCACTCAACTCAAATCTATTGTGGCAGTAGAGACACTTTCTCTTGCAGACGTCGTTACCAGGGCACGAATGATATTATCTACAGCCAAAAGTAAGCCCTTGACTGCATGCGCTGCTGGACAGAGATTGACTGACCATGGTAGAAAAGCCAAAGACTGTGCATCAACAAGGAGCAACTATAGACATACTAGATATGGTAGAGCGGGCTATAGAAGACAAGACATCGAATGCTGGCGCTGTCACCAGAGAGGACATGTTCAACGAGAGTGTACACAGGCGGGAAACGCAGGTGGGGGAGCATCTGCACCGGTTACTCTCCCAATAATGTAAGTACCTCGGTGCTACCTTTTCGATATGTTCAAGTATTTGGACTACGAGTGAAGGCTCTGGTTGACAGTGGCTGTGAACAATCTGTAATAACAGAGCATTTGGCAAATGAAGGAGGAATGAGACCGAAAGGACCTTTGCAAACAGTAGCCATGCTCAACGAGTTAACAACGCAATGTTCAAGTATAGGGAATGTAAGAGTAAAGATACATGGTGCACAGACTGTAACATTGAACTGTTTGGTAGCACCAGCATTAGTGTGTGGGTGTTCAATGATCCTGGGAATGGATGCCATTGCAAAGCTGGGTGGTGTACACATCACTAGCAACAGTCAAGCACTATTTAAATGGGATCAACAGGAGACAGTCACTGCAGTAGCAATTGGTAAACCGTCGTCACAAGATGGAGCTATGGTCGAGCAGTTAACGATTGATGACAGTGATTTTACTGCAATATTTGATGGAAAGATATGGACAGTAAAATGGAAGTGGAAAGAGGCTGAACCGGTGTTACGTAACACATGCCATGAGTACACTGTACATCCTGATAGGCGCAGTGAATATGACGCTGAAGTTCAACAGTGGATTAAAAATGATTGGCTACAGCTGTATGATGAACAGATCCATGGAAAGGTCGATGGCATTATTCCACTCATGGCTGCTGCTCAACCTAACAAACCCAAGAAAGTTCGTCCGGTAATGGATTATAGCAAGGAGCTAAACAGTTACATCAACAGTAATCCAGGAGCAGACACTGCCATATGCCAGGACAAATTGAGGAGATGGCGTTTACAAGGTAAAAATGCCAGCATATTGGACTTGAAGAAGGCATACTTGCAAGTGCATATAGACAAACATTTACAAAGATTTCAGGCTGTAAGGTATGAAGGTAAACTTTATGTAATGACTCGCATGGGTTTTGGGTTAAATGTTGCACCCAAGGTGATGTCTAGGATATTATTGAAGGTTTTGTCATTGAACAACAGAATAGATGTCGGCACTGACCATTACATTGATGACATATTTGTTAATGAGCAAATTGTTTCTGTTAGAACTGTTCAAGAGCATTTAGCAAGCTTTGGTCTAGTCACTAAGGAGCCCATATCACTAGTGAATGCAAGAGTATTAGGGCTGAGAGTAGTAAGTGACAGTGCGGGACAAACAAATTGGAGTAGAGATGGAATAGTACCAACTGCAGACAGCACTATGACTAAGCGTGAGTTGTTCTCTGTATGTGGCAAGTTAATAGGTCACTACCCAGTGGCTAACTGGCTGAGGATTGCTGTCAGCTACATAAAGAGATGCACTAATGACATTGACTGGGATTCTAGAGTGTCTTCTCGTGTATGGAGTATGCTAAATGAGACTTTAATTAGAATAGCTGGCAATGATCCAGTAGCAGGCAAGTGGAGTGTTACTACAGATGGCAAGGGAACACTTTGGTGTGATGCTAGCAGTATTGGAATAGGGGTATGTTTGGAAATAGGTGGACATGTTGTAGAAGATGCCAGTTGGTTAAGAAAAGCTAATGACGGAGCCCATATTAATGTTGCTGAGCTGGAAGCTGTAGTAAAAGGAATCAACTTGGCTTTAAAATGGAACTTAAAGGATTTGAGAGTCATCACCGACTCAGCAACTGTGCATGGCTGGGTAAATTCTGTTGTGCTAGATAGCCATCGACCTAAAGTGACAGGATTATGTGAGATGATAGTGAGGAGACGTTTGGGGATTATTGCTGAACTTACCAACCAATATGGACTGAAACTGGACATTGCACTAGTGAGATCGGAGAAGAACATTACTGATTCACTTACCAGGGTAGATAAAAGATGGTTAGCACAGCAGCCTGTTGCAGCAGTGGTGACACATCCAGCTAAGTTCTACGAGTTAGCACGTACACTACATGATGCACATCATCTTGGAGTCAATAGAACATTGTATTTAGCTAAACGTAAGTTTGGTAATTCAGTAGATAAAAGTACCATTGAACAGATTGTTAGAGATTGTCATGTATGCCGTCGTGTAGATCCAGCACCAGTGAGGTGGGAGAAAGGAGCATTAGATGTAGAAGATTCTTGGAGTAGACTAGCTGTTGATATCACACACTATTGTGGCTTACCGTATTTGACTGCTGTTGATTGTGGCCCAAGTAGATTTGCTGTATGGATGAAGCTAAGGAATGAAACATCTGATGCTGTTATAGCACAGTTGGAGAGACTTTTCAGTGAACGTGGCCCTGTAACAGAGCTGCTATCTGACAATGGTCCATGCTTTAAGAGTGGAAACATGAAAAGTGCTATGGATAAGTGGAGTGTAACGCAAATATTTAGCTGTGCTTATAGAGCGACTGGAAATGGCATCGTTGAACGGAACCACCGTACCATCAAACGGATGGCCACACGCAGTGGCAGAAGTATTGCAGAGATGGTATTTATTTACAACAACACACCAACTGATGAGGGAACAATACCAGCGAAACATATCTACTCATATGACACCAGAATGCCAGATATATCGTCAATGAATTCTAAAAGCCGGGAAACTGGTTGCAATCCCTACCATGTTGGTGACCATGTGTATATCAAACCAGTAAACAACCGATGTACATCAGTATGGAAGATAGGCTGCGTAACAAAGCTTATCTCCAACACAACAGTTGAAGTGGATGGTACAAACAGGCACATCAGTGACATTAGGTTAGCCTGGCGGCGAGGTGAGAATGTTAGCTTGAGTGACATCGAGGTAGACCTTGGCAGCAATGGTGAGGACACAGGAAATGATGATGTTGTAGTTCAGGAAGATGCAGAAGAGGCGGTAATAAATGATGGATGTGGAGACGTAGAAATAGCCGTCCGTAATAGACCAATTCGTAATAGACGCCCTCCCCAATGGCTAGCAGACTTTAATATTGATTGATTTGATCTTGAAGATCAAGGGGGAATGTGGCTTGTATGGATATTTCCATGAGGATGTAGAGTTGCTTGTCAGGATAAACTGCAATTATAAATGTTTAAGTGTGTGCTTTTATTGCTATCATCTAATCCTCTATTATCATTGTGTGTATATATGTTAATGTTGTTGATGGTTGAAGTTAGTTGAGTTTTGGTCTCAGGTCAAGTCAATACATGTCAAACGTGAATCTACAGTAGTAGTAGTTAATATTAATTATTATTATTATCATCTATATATTATTATTATCATAATAATAATAATAATAATAATAATAATACTAAAAAAATATGTATATAATAATAATAGTATATAATAATAATAATTAATTGTTGTTTGTTACAACTACTGTTGTTATAGGTATTTTTATCTGATGCTGTTAATGATCGAATGATGTGATGATTAGATGATCATGATGATGAGGTAATAATAATAAATAATACTACTGAAGAAGATGACATTGACAGGAGCTGGGTGGGTGTCAGTTACAACAACAATACGACCTGAGTGAAGTAGCCTTAGGTGGACTTAGTAGTAGTAGTAGTACTCAACTTCTTTACCTCTTATTTATTTTATTACTAATTAACTTTAACAAACAACAACAACTTGGGTTGAGTTTTTATTATTATTATTAGTTATTATTTATTTTATGAATTAATAATTGATGTAATAAATAGTAATAGTAATAATTGATAAAAACTAAACCTAAGTAAAGAAGTCAAGTACTACTACTGCTGCTGCTGAAGACTAGAAGACTCTGCCCGTATTGCTGTTGTAACTAACTCCCAGCTCCTGACATATAATGTATTGTACAGGAATTTGTGTCTGGGTGGTAGCCACCTGTACACCTTCCCGACGTGTTCTGCTTCTACCCTAAGTCAGCGTACAATAATGTGCTATTATTGTTGGAGAGCATGCATTAGTTTGTGCAGTTATGAGTGCGGCCAAATCTGGGGTGGAATGAGTGCGGGCAGTTTACAATAATTATATTATAATTATTGGCTGCATCCGAACATGGCTATGTTCGACAATAATTGTGCTGTAATAATTATTGTTTAGTTTATAGTTTGTTGCAAACTGTTGCCACCGACAATAATTGTGCTGGAATTATTGTTTAGTTTAGAGTTTGTTGCGAACTTTGTCACCGACAATAATTGTGCTGGAATTATTGTTTGTTTATTTCGACTCAGTCGAGATCGACAATAATTGCACTGGAATTATTGGTGCGTTGTCTTGTCCCGAACTCTGGGGTCCGAATTTATTGTGAGCCGAACTATTAGGGCACCAGGTACTTTGCGTTGTACTTCTCACCGTAGTGAGGGATTACGCAGTGAGAGGGCGAACCGTTCTCACTTTCCGCCAAGCCTCGTGCTTGGCAATAGTCGACCAGGTCAGCGCTTGTAGTTATGCTGCTTCTAGCTGTGCTTGCTTCTTGAGAGAAAGAATCTTCTGAGAGCCAGACTAACTCTGAACTTTATTGCTCAAACATAGATATTTATACAAAGTAGGCGGGTAAAACTGGTAAAGCCACGCCTGGGTAAAATCTGGTACAAGCCACGCCTTGTACTTACATCAAGCACCAAAATGCAATTGGATAAATAAAATCGTGGAAAAGGTATAAAATATAATAATAATAATTATTTGGGCACATCATAGAACTGTTCTAGATAGACGCTCGTAGCACAGGTAACAATAGAACTAGGACAAAACATAGACAAAGCGTAAGCGAGTACATATTGAGATAATGTGTAGACAGTGAGTTAATATCGAGACAATGCGTAGACAGTGAGTTAATATTGAGACAATGCGTAGACGGTGAGATAATACGGAGTCAAAGGCTTAGGCCAAGTACGAGTAGTTAATCATAAATGTTTGACAAGTGCTGGCGTCCCTCACAGTATTATAATAGTAGTATATTATTATTATATAATAATTATTATTATAATACTAAATAAATTATTATATGTATTATTATTATTATAATTGTTTATTAAAATTTTATTATTATTATTATTCAATTTTTACTATATCATCGTCAAATTAAACCGGTCCATTGTCAGTATTAGTATGTATAGAGAAACATCAGTAGCAAGCCTATAATAACGTTGGTTAATATTTGCTTGGTTACAGAAATCTAATTGATGAAAATTCAACATAATATTATACATTTTTTATTAAAGAATTATTGTTTGTATGCTCACTGATGTTTAGGAATGTCTCGTTGAATAATGCATTGATGTTATTATTGTATAAATAATTATATTTCTTTTTAACTTTATGCTTGGGGTAATCACGCAAATATTGTGTAATTGTTGGACTATACAAGTAACATATAGCCAGTCAGCTCATTTAGTTGGCGCAAAGTTAAAAATCGATAATTTGGCAGGGATCAGGCATATAGCCATTTTTTAGTTATGAGCATGTTGTGCCCCTGTCCTCACTTCACAGATGCTCCTTGACAGGAAGCTTTTGTGAAATAGCTGCGATGAGGCATATATTGAAGTAGGTTCCCCTCTTTCTGCTGCCCTTGTTCTCTATGTCACTATTTTCAATGTATTCCTGTCGCCCATTACAGATGCACAAACCTTCGCTAGAAATATTGTTGCTAACAATTTATGCAGTTATTGTATAAAATTCATTTTGCATCATTGCTTTTAAAATTATTTTCTCAGTCACAAATTTGTTAATTTTATTTAGGTGTGTTCAGTTGCAGTACTTTTCAAAACAGTTCTGGCGGCTCCAATTAGTCCAGCACCAAATATCTCTTGCAGTCATGACTCTGATGATGGTAGGTTTCTTATTGTTTCATAATATTTGATGCATCCGAATAGTTTCTTTGAATATCATTTATTAGTAGCTGTAGTAAGGTACCTACAAGACCATCGCAGTGTGTAATGGCATGTGATGTAGGTTTAAGTTCTTGAAAAATAACTCTGACTTATGATGGCTGTCCATTCTCTTAGGAAATAAGATACCATCAGAAATGATTTTCATCGCTGAATGGTCAGATGTAATCAACACGATTCGTAAGCATGAAGTTAGTCATAATGTTCAATTTGCTGTGGCAAAAGTGAAAGGACAATGCTCTAAAAAGTTAACTGGTAAGTGAACATTTATTACTAGTGTTTTTATTTTACTCTAGTTCATTGTGATTTCACCATTTAATCATGTCCAATATTTTCTGAGCATCTTCAGTAAAAGATAGTCTTTTATTTTGCTTTACATGTTTCAGGCTTCAAATAAGTAAATATCTCAGATGATTCTGAAAGAAAACATTTATTTATGGACCAAACTAGCTGTGTTGCGCGTATCTTGTGCCGACTTATTTATTTATTTGTATTCAATACTCTAACCTTAGATGTTGTTGGTTTTGTCATACTGGTTTTTGTTTTATCATTTCATTCATGTTTCAAACTCCCATTATTTCAATTGCAGCAGATTGTGAGTTATATAATGGCGAGAGAGTGATTCATTTTTCAAGTGACTTCACGTCATACTCTGTGATTGGGACACATGTGAGAGATTGTCGTCATGGCGTGAATCGAAAACCGCCATTACCAGACCATATCACTTCTCATGACGTAAGTGCAACTTTTTATAATGGTTTGGACCAGCTTCGCAAAAATTGCATTTGTCATGTCTTATCTTGTCTTATCCTGTTACTTGGTAAACTTGGTAAACTTTAAATGTATATATTATTCCATACTTGTATATAGTAATGTAAACAGTGAATAGTGCTGTCACCTGCTGACAGCTTCGAATCAGATTAATCTTTACAGCTACTCATTTTAATTTCCCAATAACAGGCTATTCGTTGTTGGGTTAAACGATTTATGAGTATCCAAAAATATCTATCTCTCTAAAATATCTATCTCTTTAAAATATTTATCTCTTTGAAATATCTATCTACAATCCAAATTTAAATGTTCTTCTGCTATCATTACATTCGAGCATAATATTGTAAAGTGTTTTTCTTACAATTATTTTTCACATAGCATTGTTCGTGATTTGTTTTCTGCAAAAATTTTATTTTTGACACCTTCCAACATTATGACAGTATTCTTCCTAAAAACTAAAGAGCCAAAAATAAACTTTTCATATTTATGAAATAAACATAAAATCAGATTATTTTGTCAATGAGATTAATATTGCATAAGATAATCTTAATCTTAAAATGATTGTTTTTTAATCGTTGATTAACTCAATTAACCGACACCGCTAGTACTGAATAGATCAATTAGTTTATCTGTGCAGTCATTGCTCATTGATTGATTTAACTTGATTAAATGTGACAATAGTATTTGTTGAATTGCAATAGGCCTTTCAAAGACTCGTTAAGATTTGTTGACCATGGACGTGGAGAGTGTGGAGAAACTAAAAGGATTACAGACTGCGGAGTTTTGGCTCTTGCATTTCTGGTGGATGTCCTTCTTGGTGGTGACCCTTCAAAAGCTTCATTTGAACAATCAAAGATGCGTGAACACCTATACCGGTGCCTGTGTAATAGGAGGTTTGAAGGCTTTCCCACTTCCCCTATTCAACAACAAAAAACCTGCTCTAGAAGAATACCTCTGGAGGTAATTTTAGCGTTTTAAAATCTTGTGTCACTCTTCTCATATGAATAACAATAATCTGATGGTGGCTTATAAATTTCTGGTTTACCAAGTGTGACTGCCAATATAATTGAATACTTTGCTAAAAAACGAAAAAAAAAACATATAACAGTTTTATTCAATGTAATTGACTCTTACATCTTACCATACTATTGCATTTTGGCAACAGGCCAAAGTATTCATGACAAAATCAACTTCTACAAACACTATGTGATAAAACTTTTGAACAGAGTAAGATATACATGTAAATTGGATTATATCTATAATGTTGTGAGCTGGTCTTTTACAAAATCCGGTGATTTATTGTAACTCTTTGTATTCTGCTCTCATACTAGCTACAAGAATCACTCGATGATGTCCACTCTTATCCTGAGGACAAGATTGATGAGGAGCAACACCAGGCTGTGGAAGGGGACAACTTCTGTGATGATAATTTCACTGCCTACAAAGATTGTCCAAAGATTCAATTGTTCGTGGCCGCACATAGCCCTGCACTGAAGTTGACATGTACTAGTAATTCTTAGGGTTCATATTTTTTTGTACCTTCCGAGTTATTGGATTCCTTGGACTCTTTTCAATATGAAGATCTAGAATCATGTGAACTACTCACCCCTCCAGTGCGATATTACCTTGCCATGACAGGCACCCAGGGATACATGAAAGTTACGAAAGATGTGGTCAAGTTTAACTCTCCCACCCATCAAGCTTACATGGATTGGCTTGCATTGGACGCTTAACTCTACCTTGTCAGACTTGTATAAACAAATGGTATCGGAAAATAGAAAGATGTTTGTTAGTTTTATCAAAATTAATTACGAAATGTTATTTTTCTATCATTTTCCGCATTACCAGTTTATTTTGTACTAATGAAATCTTGACTGACAAATATAGATAACAACTGAGGGTGTTTCCTCAATTTAGTTATAATACACTGATACTGTATTGACTGAGACTCCATATATAGACTCTACTACATCATGTATTTATTCATCCATTCATACTCCATATATATACTCTATTACATCATGTATTTATTCCATCCATTCAGACTCCATATATATATATACTCTACTACATCATGTATTTATTCCATCCATTCAAACTCCATATATATACTCTATTACATCATGTATTTATTCCATCCATTCAAACTCCATATATATACTCTACTGCATCATGTATTTATTCCATCCATTCAAACTCCATATATATACTCTACTACATCATGTATTTATTCCATCCATTCAAACTCCATATATATACTCTATTACATCATGTATTTATTCCATCCATTCAAACTCCATATATATATATACTCTACTACATCATGTATTTATTCCATCCATTCAGACTCCATATATATATATACTCTACTACATCATGTATTTATTCCATCCATTCAAACTCCATATATATACTCTACTACATCATGTATTTATTCCATCCATTCAAACTCCATATATATACTCTATTACATCATGTATTTATTCCATCCATTCAGTCTCCATATATATACTCTACTACATCATGTATTTATTCCATCCATTCAGTCTCCATATATATACTCTATTACATCATGCATTTATTCCATCCATTCAGTCTCCATATATATACTCTACTACATCATGTATTTATTCTATCCATTCAAACTCCATATATATACTCTACTACATCATGTATTTATTCCATCCATTCATACTCCATATATATACTCTATTACATCATGTATTTATTCCATCTATTCAGTCTCCATATATATACTCTACTACATCATGTATTTATTCCATCCATTCAAACTCCATATATATACTCTACTCATCATGTATTTATTCCATCTACTGAGATTTCACTAATTTTATCATTCAACATGATTGGTTAATCACGGTATTTTTGGCTCCGCCTATGATAAAAACATACAGGAGTAGACAACTTTTCAGTTGATGTCTGAGCGGATGGATTAGATAATCCACCGACCCTACAGGGTCACTATTTAAAACCATGGATGAAATATATTTCATCCATGTTTAAAACGATTCACTGACGGTTCATCCTTTTCCCGTTTCATCCTCGGGACATTTCATCTTTTAACCTTTGTTCCTAGTATGCGTGCGGGACGACATCCACTATCTTTGCACTTCTTGTGTACAGTCTTGTAGCCTACATAGCATTAACTTTCAACAGTTTTGTCGCTCAATAAGGGTGTTGTAAGGAACGGCGCAGAGTGGTATATATGTAGACTCAAGAACGAAGGAACTATTTTACTATAGAACAAGTTGCTACGCCAAGGTTGTTCGCCTATGAAAGAAGAAAGGGAATGAATTATTTAGTAATAATAATATATAGAAGATGATGTTTGCTGGCACCAAGGAGTTTGACCAAACTCCTTGCTGGTACTACTGTACTCCATAACATAATAATAGTATGTTATTGTTAATAAATAGGCAGTTGTTGTTGTTCTGGTTAGTTACAATTTGGATAATGAGTGGTGTGCTCGCTATGTATGTATTATTATGTACGTTGTTGTTGTGTGTATGTATGTATTATTATTATTATTTTATTTATAATAATTATTATTATTATCTTAACAAACTACTTACCACCATACCAAGCATGATGATTGTCGTTGTGGTGTTTGTTTCATCCATGATTAATATTATTATAATTAATTAATTCGAAGCACAGCAACAATTAATTAATAATAGTTTATTCAATCAATAACAACAACATATTTAGCTAGCACAAGTGCATTTTTTATTTTGACAATTTTTTCTCAAATAGGGCATTTGCAAAAATATGTTGTCCATCCAATGGTGCTAAAATTATTTGTGTCACACCAGTGGTTGTCTCAGAAAAGTAATTGAGAAAAAGTACTTTTGCTTAAAAAAACAATGGTTCGTGGTCCCCGTAATTAAGCATTGATGACAATGGTATTGTTGCGGTGATGCAAAATCAGCGACGCATGACCATCCGTCACGCTAATTAGCTAATGGTACGTTATATAATTTTTTTTAATTATTTCAATGTGGCTCTCCAGTAAATAAATTGTTTTGTCTACATCACGTGATTGCTCCATGATAAATAAATAGTATACCACAGGGTCGGTAAAATAACAGAGAATCTGAATGACATATACTGCAGTCTTAGTGGCCCATGGCGCAATAGGAAATCGCGAATTTCTGAAGTACTTTCCACCAGTTATTTTTGAGGTCCACAGCTATGATGACCATGCAATTATACGCTAAACCTGTGCGGTTTAGTGTGTCCATTTGATAACCTTTTAAATTTTGTTTCTAGCATTTTCTGGTCCCGAGTTATTAAAAAATTAGCCACGCAGAAATTTTTCAAAAATTAAAAAAACCGTGGGTGACGAATTTACATATAAATCCTTTTGTCTTAAATACGCTACGCTCGCATGAGTTCTGCACTAGCTACAACATTACATTAGATTATTATAATGATTATTAAATAATCTAATGTTGCTATTGATTATTATTATCATTACTCGCAGTAGTAGTAACTAAGAATAAATTATCTTCTTGATTGAAAATCAGACAGACTGGTAATAATATAATAAATTAATTGTCTACTACGTTAATTAATGATAATTATTTTTATTATCGATTTGTCATCAGCAATCGTCTTTATTACTACTGCTACTACTACTACGAGTTATTATTATATTATAATGATTACAACTATAACGATTGTATTGTTGTCATATAATATAATAATAATAGTTATTATATGACAAGACAAGAATTATCA
Organism: Cryptosula pallasiana; assembly: GCA_945261195.1. Classification (NCBI taxonomy): domain Eukaryota; kingdom Metazoa; phylum Bryozoa; class Gymnolaemata; order Cheilostomatida; family Cryptosulidae; genus Cryptosula; species Cryptosula pallasiana. Next base: position 19,248,744 of record OX183130.1, read on the forward strand.
GAATCCTGCAAAACCCTGAGCTATGGCGATAGTAGTAGTATAAAAATAACAACATCATGGGTTCATGTACTCACCCATGCCTAAAAAAGGCCTGCCTAACTTAGATAATCATCATGCAATGTCTCTGGCACAAAGCGTAAACAGTGATCGATGTATGATTAGTAACAAATTGGGGTAGTAATAAAAAAAATGAAAACAAAGTACGTTATTTTTTACTATATAGTAATAATAATGTATATTATATCTACTTGAAAATATGTATTATTGATATTTGTTAATGCAACTGTCGCATGTATATATTGCTAAACCTTAGATGGGGTAACCTGTAGAAGTATGAAAATGAACAAAAATGAAATTGATAAAATCGAATTTTTGACATAGTTTCAGGTATCCACGTTCACTAGTGAGATAAAACTGACCTTCAGTGGTGTGCTTCTCAGAGTAATGTAATATCTTTTATATAAAGCTACAAATATAATTGAGATAATAATGATGAGCAACTTATCCACTTCAGATACCCCCAAATAAATACTATTTTAAATCAGTTGAGCGGGCTGGTAAATAAGCTAGTAAGGAAGGCAAGAGAGATAAATTTGCATTTGCCAAGATTGATAAGATAAGTTTGAAACTCGGATAAAATATATAAGTTATCATACAGTAGGAGTTGGTAAATGGTAAATTATGAATTCCATGAGAAGTGGCCCATTACTTAAACTTGATCTGCTTTCAAGTTATTGTTTTATTGTGTGATCATATTATAACTTCCTGAGTAGTAAGAGATTTGTGTGAACATTCAACCTAGTATTTTATTACACATAAACATAGCGAATATAACAGACTGATTTAAATACTGATTCAATTTAGTCTATTCTAGATCAAATCAAATGTAATTAACAATGGCGCACGCAGTATGTTATATAGTAACAGAAGTATAACAGAATCACAGGTCAAATATTATACACATTGTTTGCCATGCAGCATCTCTCCTTTTTTCAATAAAGAAAGATCGAAACAAGTATAAATCACTTAAACACATATGAGCTATAAATGAAACATATTACTTCATTTACTAAAATAGGCTTATCTGAAAAAAAGTAATAATATGTGCTGATCTAAAATTGTCTATAGCACTAAAGTTTGGGTTGACAGTTTGTGTCTAGCTCATGTAATGTGTGTGAGTCTAAGTGAAGATTCGATGTCATGAGCAGGCACCGTGAGCAAATCTTGTATCATCCAAAAACATGTTCACAAACATGAAACACTTGTACAGGAGTCCACTGCCATTGGTTGGGGTGCGATTTCCTAAGGCATGCACGGCAAAAGCTTACTCTTCTCCCAATCTCTACAAACAGCAATACAGCGTGCAATGTTCATGTCTCAACACGGTGAACTGTCCGAATCTAACCATTGTTTCTACATTTTGTTTAGGTTGACTTATATCATAAAGATTTATCGACAGTTCACACAAATTACGTTTCATACTATTGGGGTTCGTATTGCTAACCTCAGTTCTATAACCAAATTGCGTGGGATACGCAAATTGTCCAAATTTTCTTGTTTTGAGACAGTTCACAGTCTCTATATGACAGAGCGTTCAATTTTTAGCAACATTCTGCTTGATAAAGGTTGGGCTCGTGAGAAAAGTAACCACAAAGAAATTTGCTATACAAATTACTAAGCGAATCATCCAATCTGTGGCGATGATAGTTGTTGTAAGAAAAGATAGAAAAGTTATAATAAGGTGGGTGGTATGGTCGATGATATCCAGGGTTGTTTGGTTTAAATCGATTAATTTAAATCAAGATTTTTTTGATTTTTTTTAGTTGAAAAATTGTAATTTTTTGATTTTTTTTACATTTATTCTGTGTAAAACATCTTTGAAATCAACACAGCATAATTACTGATGATAACACAACATAGGATATGTTAGAGCAGACTACACGCCCTCTATTACATATTCTATTGATATGCCTGTATAATACAGTACATAATGTAAACCATACAAAATAATACAGCAAACCTGCATATTTGCCTCAATATGTGATCTTATTGATCTTCGAAATAGTTAGAGCCGAGTTGACAGTTTTATAAATAACATTTATCCATTGCTCTGGTGGAAATCATTGCCTTCTCTATCAGATGAGAGCAAAAAAATTGTTGAAGGTTACATGACAGCCATTGCTTCGAGTGCTAGTGTGGAACGAGTATTTTCATCGTTCGGTTTAGTGCACAGCAAACTGCGCAACAGACTTGGAGTTTCTAAAGCTGGTAAACTTGTATTCATATATAAATACTTGAATTAAAGACAATGGACTCGTTATAGAATCTAGATATCTGTTCCAATCTATTTGCAATATGATATTGGTCTTGTTATTAAGTAATTACTTTTAATCTTACCATTAACTTGTGTCTGTACATTCATTATTGTGTGACTTGTATTGTAACTGTTTTTGTTTTAAATATAACTATATATATATGTAGATATGGTGAGCTGAAATAAATGCATATGCTGACTTACTTCCGAATAATTTAATGTAATAGAATATATCTTTTGATAAGATTCGATTTTATATGGTAAACTTCGGCTCTCAAAAAAATCGATTTAAATCAACAAAACCAATTTTTTTGATTGTTTTTTAAAAAAAAGAAAATCGATTTTTATAACAACCCTGATGATATCGTTGTATCGTAATGTTCTATGTATGCATGTATGTACATTTTATGTACATTTTATACATTTATGTATGTATGTAATATTGGTAATGTACGTATGTATATATGTATCAACTGAATGTATTGTCAGAATTTTATCTGACGAGTGTATAATTAAATACACGAAACTTTAAGTTGTATATAATATCAACTTAGTAACATCTTGTTTTGGTACCATTTTTATATTGTTAAGATCATTCTGATTTACGTTTTTATCCGCAAATTTTCTTTTGAGTGATTAGTTTATTCCACATTGTTGAATTTAATTGTACGGATTTGGAATAGTGCCTGAATGTAGTGTCTGCTTTCTCACTGATGAAAGAAGACAAACACTTGAATTCAAAGATAAACATCAAACATAAACATCATTTTAGTCAAAAGTGATCATAAAAACAAAAACTATAACGATATAAATTTGCATAACAATAACCTAAGATATATGTTCCCTGCAATAAAAGAAAAGTTTGAGTAAACTTGGCATATGCTAGGTCCTTGTCCTTATCTAAATACTTGCTCCAATAGTGTTTTTGGAAACATGTAATAACATCACAAAGAGATAATTCATCTTTACAGATGTAATTCTCAAAGCAATAAAGTTTTTTCCTCAATAATATTTTTTATGTAAAGGCAAAAAATAAGCTGCAATGATAATAATGGGCAACTTATCTACATTCGATACTCAACGATGTTAATCATTGTAAATTAATTGAAGGGATTTGTAAAATCAACTGGTAGGAAAATGCATAAAACTTTGCAGTTGTTAGGATTCCTAGATGAGTTTATAAAACTCTGATAAAATATATAAATTATCCTGGTGTGGGAGTTGGTAAATGGTCAATGATAAAATACTTGTTATGTGATCCAGTTATTCAACTTGGATTGTTATCAGTTTAGGTCTGTGATTGAAATTTTTGTGGTTCATTTTATACTCATTTGTTCAAGTTATGTCAGAAAAAATTATTGGAGGGACTTATCAACTTAGTACCAAACCTGAATTAGATGGTGGGGTTTGACACCTTTTAGTCTATTATTATAGCAGAATTGGAATTTTTGCACGTTTTTTATTTGTCGCCAAAACCTATTTCTTACCTTATAATAGCCAAGTTTTCACCCTCTTGATATAAGTGTTTGCTGCTTCTTGCTAACTGCAATTGTCTGCTAGTTTTAAGCCATGTATTATAACCTGTGGAAATTGTTTTCATAAGTTTTTTAAAACGCACTCAAGTAAATCAGCTTACCACTTTAGATGTTTTCAAGTATATTACCTTAGGCAAGAAAGTGGAGTAAAACCATTCTCCAGGCATCTTTTTTAACTCTCTGGTTGCCAAATTGAAACAAGTTTCTCTCAGCCGTTGTCTATGTAAACATCGCATAATCCGGTTACTAATGGTCTGGCCACACACACGACGTTTTTCTGTTCCGGCGACACTTGCAGCTCGACACGGCGCCTGAACTGATCTCCGGAAATGATTTCTACAGGCCACACTGGCTGACGGCTATCGTGACTTCGGCACCTTGGGTGCAAAGAAAAACAAGTAATAATAAAACTAATAATTCACAATAATATTATGATAAACATAATCATAATGATCGGTAAATTATAATAATTATTTTCAGTAACAGAAATTTATTATTATTGCATATTTATTATTTGCTACTAAGTATTTAGTAAATATCAATTATAATTAATTATCAATCATAAATAAATTTTTCATGGATAATAATAATTATTTTACATTGCTTATTATTATATTCATTGCACCAATAACAAGTAACAATAAAAACAATCAATCGTGATAGTGATTATCATCATGTTTTTTTCTTACAATTTATCATAATAAGCAAAAGTTATATTTATGTCAACGATTTAGTACAAGTATTGTTGGCGGCAAACTGTTTTAAATTAACCTTGACCCACTGCGGACAAAGATTAGCCAATCTCATTATAGTCGTGCCGTCGGAAAACTAAAAAACTTCAACATGTTCAACTGCATGGTACGGCGCCGGTTAACTTGGACGGCGAACAGCATGGCCTTGCTGATTTGACCCGCGCCGGGCGCCGTTTCCGATCAAAAGTCGTGTGTGTGGCCAGACCATAAGTGCGTTGCAGCGATGCATATATGCCAGTAATAATTAATGCAATGTTCTTAGAAATTGATTATCATGAGCATTTCAACTCAGTTTACCACATTGTTCGGTGATTCTATCGCTGCTGTGCAGAAAAACCTTTTGTGGCCATTGGTCATCTGCCGCCATTCCTTCCGATTTATAATTTCTGCAGAATTTGGCTCCATACTTTTAACCATTAACGACTTCAGAGTTGACTATGGAAATGAATACATAGAATTAATTTTTGTTCACGGCTATCCTTTTCTCCTACGAAATTTCATCGATTAAAACGATAATGTGCTGTGACAAGCTTGGGTAGTTTCATGGAGCTTTGAAATGGTTCGTGAATCATATATGATTTACCTCAACTGTACAAGATACTTGGTTTTGGGCAATGAATTGTAAGTTACATATTCTTGAGAAGCAATCCAAAAAATTGAAAGGTTCCTTTAAACAGTGTTTAAAGTATCAGATATCTCGAGTCTTGACAAAAAAAACAGTATAAAATACCATTTAGTGCTCATATATCCTAGCTTTAACTGATTTAATCAACAAAAATGTACTTAGTATGTAAAACATAAAAAAAGAATTTTTACCTGGTTTTGTAGAGCATAAACAACAACTGCTGCTGTCCATGGGTTATCTAAAACCATTCCTTCTTTGTTCTCTCTGTCTGATGCCTTATTAAATTCTTGCAATTGTTACAACCAAAATCAATTTTCTGTGTTGAATCATTCTTACCCTTGAACTTTTTTAATGTCGACAATATTACAGGTTTGGTTGTGAGCTGTCATTAAAAAGTTAATGTGACCATCAGATTCTCCAGTGCCCTTTCTGTACCAGCCACAAATTACAGATCAATCCATCATAAGCCTATTGGTAGCTTGTTTTGCACACCCATGTTTGATCACTCACTGAAAAGAAATCATATTTATTGCCGTAAAATCGTTGTCTCTATTTCTCTAACATCTCAGTATTCTGCTGCACTTTCTTCAGCTAGCCACGGAGTGTTAGGCTACTGGGCACTGATTGCTTAGATTTCTGAAGAGTGCCTGCCGCCATGGTGTTATGTAATTGAGAGTAATTTTTAGTGATTGCACAAAAGACATGGATAATCTGATAGTTGTTATTAGCCTTTTGATGATTTATGTTAAAGCATCCCAGCATTGAACAATTATTTGTTGAATTTCTGAATATTCAAGTCTTAAGCAGCAGATTGATGTATTAAACAACCCTCTCGGCCTACTCAGTGCTAATCTACAAGCCTGCAAAATACCCCTCTTCCAGAAATGCTTGCTAATTTTTACACTGCTTAAAATTGACGTCATCTTCGGATATTTACTTCTTTGCTGCGCAGTATTTATTTGACCAATCAGATCCCGTTATATATTTTTATTATTATTTTATTTATTATTATTCCACCTACCTACATCATACTACTGTCCATTCTTGTATGAATACCATTTATTGTTCCCTTACTTACCAAAAGAAGCACAATTTTTTTCGACCTTGTTGATGTGAAGAGTATAAGATGAGATGATCCTAGTGATTGCATTGTGATCACATTGCGCAACCTGACAAATCCCGCAATCGTCTCTTATTGCCATTTCAGATAGTGAAATTGCGTAATAAACAAGTGTTGATTTTGTTTACTATGTGTGTGCACTAATTGCGTCTATATTGACAAAAGCCACTGATTCCGATTTTATGCGTGCTGCGTGCAAATTCAAGCTAGATGAAAAATGGCGCGTACTAGTAAATCCCAACATTAAATCGTATAATCAATTTTTGATGGGGTGTCTTCGTAAGGATTCTTTATTCCTGTTGCAATGACCCTCAGTGGACCTAAGACTAAATGCATTGCCCAATCAGATTTCATTTTAAACACAGACGATATAAATTCATTTATAAAAATTTGCTATTATTTATTATAATTGACCACGCCCATAACCCGAAGATGACGTACACGGTAATCAATGGAAGTTATAGTAAGCTAAATTTCAGCTGATGCGACGAGCATTTGAGGCCAATGACTTTTTGGCAAGCTTGTAAATCAGAACTGAGTAGGCCTAGAGGGTTATTTAATACATCAATCTGCTGCTTACGACTTGAATATTCAGAAATTCAACACAAAAGTGTTCAATGCTGGCATGCTTTAAGGCACCTGAAAAGTCCACTACACCAAATTTTTTTGTCTCAATCAGCGCAGTACCGTATATGCTCTGAAGTCATTTGAGATTAACTGTACTTTTACCCCCAATCTCTGTATAGTTTTATTGCATTTTGAGCTTCCAAATCTTTTTTTTTTCTACCAAAGACATTCACAAGTTTGAACATTGCGCTTACTAGACTATGCAGTTGTTGTTGTTTGGAGCTAAGACTAACGTACAATCGTTTATATAGTTGTTATTAAATTATATCATGAATTAAATATTCTAAAAAGTTGTTGTTAAAATGTCTATTTTCAAACGCGTTTTTTAATGAGTTTTAATAATTTTTTCCCTAGATTTTTACCATGTTAACCAAAACACAATTGGTGTTTCTGGTTTCAAATGGGTAGGCGTCATGTGCATTGCATCACATATATGTTCATCCTTACCACAGCTAATGTGGCAACAAAGTTATTTTGGTTCACGATGCTGTATGCTCTGCAAATAGTTAACTACCATATACATAATTTCTTCATCATAGATCATAAGTTACATACACTACATACCTCACATACGTTAACCACCATACATAAGTCAACTATCTTACATACAGTTAACCACCTTAAATCCAGTTAACTGCCTTAGATGAAGTTAACTACCTGATATACATTTAACTACATAACATACAAGTACCTACCTTGCACACAATTAACTATCGTACATTTAACCAATGTATTATCATTAGCAGCTGTTTTCAGCTACTACCAGCGATCTGTCATATGGAGCACCAAGCATGGCATGCAGGTCTTACCTGGCTCCGCCTTTTGGCTACTTCTTTTTGCCTCTTTCGATATTCTTCATTATTCGTTCGCACTCTCACTGGGGCAGTTAGGTTGCAGATTATTGCCTGCACAAGTAAATGAAAATAATGGGGTTGTAACGTTGAGAGTCATCTCTCTTTGAACTTTCTACATCCAACCGGAAATGGTTATCAGCCGCAGTGTGTAATATAATTAATTTAAAACGACTCATGCCAAGTTTTTTCCTGATAGCTGCCACAATGTCAAACAGATCTTATAATGACATGTCTCTAAAAAGACTTTAGAATATTTTGAAAGACTGACATGAGATTTATCTGTAAAAAGATGAATTTATATTTTTAATGTTTTTTTATAATTATTCTTATACTTACCGGTCGTCGGACTGTCGTTGTTATGGCGATTATTTTACATACTTTTTATAGATAATACTAAAATTATTTTTTTTACCCTTTCATTGTAATTATTTATATTTGTAGTGTCAGTGAATGTTATTATTATAATCATTCATTCATGGTTATTTTTTGAAATTATTATTACTATAACAATTATTTTTATTATTAATTATTATATATTATTATTTTTATACTTGATAAAATAAAATATGATTAGAAATATTATGAAAAGTTATAATTGCTTTTATTAAATATCATAATTTTTCTAAATGAGTGCAACATCTATTTTTCTTTGTCATCTATGATAATAGTGGGCCAGTAATATAGTTATTTCATTAATGATGTTTTTTGTATTCTTCCCCCCACAGACACTGAGTAATACATTTACACATCAATGGTGCGTTGATTGTGAGAATCATTCGCATGTGCAGCCAAGGCTTTATCGAGCCATCAGCGGTTTTAATTATCGTTGGTGTCACGATAACTATATTCCATACTGTGTCAACGATTGTATATAATCACTGGCCACATTATGTTTATTTAATAAGTATTTTCTATCGCTACACTAATATGATTAAAAACTTCTATGAATGTAATCTGTTACAGCCTTGTGAACTCCGTGGCTTGTCAGGTTATATCAGTCGCATCGCAATAGCCTGTTTATTTTAGTTGAAACATCACAACTCCGTATTTGTGCATTGTACTCTATATGCAGCCTAAGTTTTAGGCCAACGTTTGAGGTATGTGCATAGATGAAATATAATATATATATATATGTTATATTTCATCCATGGGTTATGGGTATATGTGTATTTTGCTTGGAATGTGTTGTGCGTTTTTTTATTGGGAGTTGCATTCCCCATTGTTATCTTGGCAACTTTTAAATGGATTTGATTGGATGATTGGTTTAGTGGGCGGGGTTTTTTGTGCTGGTTTGTTGGCCTAAGTTGAAGGGACAGCTTCGGCGACCAAATGGTCGCCGGAACAAAGATTGTAGTAAAAATTAATTACCCTCTTTGGCCCATAGCTTGATCAGCTATGTTTTGCTTTGAACTTTTTATTAGACCTCAGTTTATTTTTGGCTTTTCCTATTAATGATATTTATCATTATTATCAGTTATTAATTATTTTGAAACTAGCACCAACAAAGACAGGTTTAAAAAAATTACAAAAATTATTATTATTTGTATAATATTATTTTCACCATAATTAATAATTATTCTCAGGAGTTGATCAGATTATCCTTATCCCATTATTAGTGTATGTTATACTTTGTATTCCCCATAAAATACAAATAGTTTTTTTGCTTTGTGATTTGTCATATCCATTACCGACAATAACTCCTGACCATGTAATTATTATGGTGTGAATAACAATAAAATGTTAAATAATATTATACAAAAACTAACAATAATCTATTAAATAATATTATACCAATAATAATAATTTTTTAAACCTGTCTTTGTTGGTGATAGTTTCAAAATAATTGATAACTGATAATAATAATAAATATCATTAATAAGAAAAGCCGAAAATAAACTGAGGTTTGATAAAAAGTTCAAAGCAAACATAGCTGATCAAGCTATGGGCCAAAGAGGGTAATTAATTTTTACTACAATCTTTGTTCCGGCGACCATTTGGTCGCCGAAGCTGTCCCTTCAACTTAGGCCAACAAACCAGCACAAAAAACCCCGCCCACTAAACCAATCATCCAATGAAATCCATTTAAAAGTTGCCAAGATAACAATGGGGAATGCAACTCCCAATAAAAAAACGCACAACACATTCCAAGCAAAATACACATATATACCCATGGATGAAATATAACATATATATATATTACGTTTCATCCATGCATATACCTCAAATGTTGGCCTAAAACTTCGGCTACTTTATATGAAATTTTTAGCATCTTTCGGTTTGATGTACATCAGCGCCCTCTATAATGGGTGATAACCCCAGTCACAACCCCATTAACCCAAGTTTATGGCTTTTTAATCGCATCTTAAAATGAAATAATTAACTAAGCTTTGTTTTTATACCAGCTAATTTTGTTTACTCTTACGAAAGTTCACAACTATTCATGGAGGACTTTGGCTCCATAAAAACCTACCTGTTGAGGTTTAACAAGTGTCTGGATCATTTGGGATTAATCCTGCAGCTACAATGATCGCATTTCGAACTGATTTATTTATTTATTAATTCACTACTTATCATGTCGTATGCCACATTGTCACATTCACATGCTATTTCTCCAATATGTGAAGTTACTTGATTTATACCAAAATACCTTAAATGTGCCAATATCATGGGCCACCTGCTCTCGGAATTTCATTCCTCTTTGCTTGATAAGAGACCAAACATCGCTGGCTTTCGTTGGCCGTCTACCATATTTATGAACTGTTTGTCATACTGAAAGATCATAATGCTTTTAATTTTCTATCACACCCACAAGTATATGAAGCGTATTGAGTATCAATAGACTTACTGATTGTCTATGCTTCGCTAAGTAATCTATAATGATGGTTACCGACTCTTCATGATACCATTGCAAGTGAATTATAAACCAACCCTTGTGTGTGATTATTATGCAGGTAGCCACATTGCCGTAAAATTAAGTTGTAATGATATACATATCAGTCATTAAAGAACTTTTACCATCAATAGTTTTATTGGCATTACATTTAACAGTACAGCAGGTAGAGCCGATTTATTTTGTTGCCATTAATATATATGTAATTAGCAACATTACTCATCATATTCGAATTCAAAGTCCCGCTCTATTTTCCCCTGCTCTCCTCCTTTCCACTATCGCCCGTCCCGCTCTACTTCCACCCTTTACCTTGCTTTCCCTCTCTCATGTTCCACCGCTGCCCCTTCCTACCCTCTCCATTTCTCTCTCCCCTCTCAATTTAAAAGATGACAGAGGAAGACACTAGGTGTATTTGCCGGCAGGATCGATCCATACAGTGAATTAAGTAAAAGATATTTTTCACAATTTATTTGATGCAATTGGGTCAGTAGCTATATTTTAAGAGGATCGCAAAATACCATCCCCACTGAAAAATATAATGGATTTGCGAGGCATATCAGTGGCGGAGCTAGAAAAAAATAGAGCCCCGCGCTACCAGAAAATTTTAAAAACAGGATCTCAAATGCTCAGAAATGGTATTTCAGATAAAAATGTATGACATGCAAAAAACCTTCAAGTAGTTAGCATTAAAGTGCTCAGCACTAAGTTAAAAACGGAATAGGTAGTTTTAACAAGTGTGTATTTATTTCACATGCATTGGTGTTCATGAATAAAAAATAATAATATTGATAATAATTGAAGGGTGAACATTAATTTATATAGTTTAGTTGTTGTCAGACTCAGAATTAGTAGTGATGATAGATAGTGACAGTAACTACTACGTATTAATGTATTTCAAAAATTTAATTACTATCGTATTATTAAATGATTTTTTATGAATTATAATAACGAATAAATAAATACATAATAATTATTCAACTTAAAAAATGTCTCATCATCATTACCATTGAAAAATAACAAATAACTGCTTCACCAACTATTATTATTTTATTATCACCGTCCCGTTTATAATTTATGTTATCATAATTTGTTAATTAATATCATTCAAAATAATAGTTAAACTAGCAATACAATAATAGTAATCGATAATAATAAAAAAAACATTATTAAATTTATTATGCCTATAAACAACTGTTTCAACTATTATCATTATTATAAATTATTATAAACTATATTATTTAAATTAATTGCTATTGCTTGTATACTCATCAATTATTAATTATGTTGTTATATAGATAAGTATTATTATTCATTAAATTTAATGATAATAAATAATGTCTATTTATAATAATTACAACTAGCTAGTGAACAGTAATCATTATCATAATAATAATCATCAACTGATTATGAATTAGAAGAAAATAGCAATGACAATTATTAGTATTATTTATAACAATACCAGCAATAATTATTATAGTAATCATTATTATTATGATTATCTGTAACGACAATTATCATTAAATATTGTAACAACGGCAATTGATAAATTACTAAATTAATAATTTTCTTCTTTCAACCCATTTCAGTCAGTGATCAATCAATTGACTACAGCAATAGTAATAATAATAACTAATAATAATTATTATTATAATAGTTATAATACTAATAATAGTAGTAGTCATTATTATTATTCACCACTAGCTGGAGCTGTTCTGTTCAATAAATTTGTAATAATGAGAATACAAACTTTGAGAACAAACCTGCAAACTGACTTTTTCTTTTCAAAACAACTCTAATAATGTTGTCTGCTGCCTCATTTATTATTTATTATTATGGCCGATTAAGTAATTAAGAGTAACTTGTATCTGTCTTCCAAGACATTTTATTTTTGTCCAAGACTGCACTCAACACAACCGGAAGCACACTGATTCCACTATTATTAATTTTTACTATAACCTTGGTTTTAGCTTGCATTGTGGGAAGTACATACATTTAAGCTCAATGTTGATTGAAACATAGATTTGATTGTTAGCATAGAACTATCCCCTGACATAGTTTTACGGTTGCTAGGATGCCAGTTTCCTGTTTCTGAATTCGGGACAATTTTTTTTAACTTTGTTATATAAATCCTGGCAATATATATACTGTTGCCATGGTGTGATGAGTTATGGATTACATCTCAAACTGAAGATAAAATTGTATGCTGGGTAATCATCCATTCTATTACACACATTAATAATTGTGTTCTTTTTAAAAAAAGAAGACTGGCAGAGCTTAGTTTCTATAAAAAAAAAAATTGTTTAGCAACTGGAGGTGGTGCGTTCGCACCACTCGCACCCCCCCCCCCCCCCCCAGATCTGCCACTGCATATTTATAAATCATGAACATTGCCTATCCATAACCCCAAATTAATACATAATTGGGTGTATAACATATATTTCAAAGTGTTTTATTCCCAGTGTTATTTTTATCACTATTGTTAATTATTAATATTATTAACTATAAAGATGGCTTATTATTTTTATTTATTATTTTGATTATCATGTACAATAATAATATATTGTAGATACATTGATAATCATAATAAAAAGCAGAAATATTTTTTTGAAATGATAAAAAATAATTCTTATTATTATAGTCAATAAAGAATTATTCACTTCAAAATAAAAGTGACCAACCAGACATATGTAAAGCCGTTTCTTCTTTGACTCGCTATCAATACCTGCTACTTACCGTAACACCACCCCATCGGTACCAGTTAATAATCAACGACACGATAAGCGTCATCGATTAAATGCTGACAAATTCAAAAATAATCACGCTCAGCACAATGCACATGGGAATTTGACATCTTCACAAACAAATCCAGATTGAAAGATTTAATTTCCTTGTGTGTAATTAAATGTAAATTCCTGAATCGATGCGTTTGCCATTTACCTATGTGGTCCCCAAATATAAATAATAGCAGCCATTCATTGATCCAGCCAGCAAATGCACCTAGTGTTCTTGCACCTTGCAGTCTCTGTTTAAACAATTAACTTGCAAAGACAATGTTATTAAGAACTGTTGCACTCTTATGCAAAGGGAAGAAAATAATATGAGTCGTAGACCACTATAGATTTGCTTTGACTCTCAAGTCATCTGGTATTTGCAACACGTTACTTTCTTTGATTTGTCTCCACTTGCACCCACTTACAATTTTGAAAAAACATTGGCGCTACAAATATCTGCAGTTTGAAAGCAAATGACAAATTTAAACACTGATCATACATGACATTTATATAGTTAAATGTTTTCACAGCAGTTTTAATTTCTCTCTGCGATTAATATGGGCATGTATGGCAATTAAATTACAGACAAATACTCACACTGTCCCGCAAACAATTTTTTTCACCATCATAACAAAATAACTTCAAGTCACTTATCTTTTAATGTGTTTCTCGTCAATTCGTGGAACAAACATCAGTTATTCTCCCTACAATTTCTTTTCTAACAGCTTCTATTTATATGTTGATATAGTACATGAAATAATGCTTCAGAACCAATAAATAGCAATGCTTACTCTGCACATGATGTCTCCACATAAAAAGCCACTGTAACATAAAAAATGTTTCTCAGCTTTGCTTACCAGTATTATCTTGCTCTTTTGTAGTGTAATTGCATCGACTGTTGTGGAGTAGTAAATCTACCTCTGCTGTAGCCTTATCCCATTTACTTGTTTTTAATCTAATTTAGTGCAGAGTAATTAGCCTTTATCTAATGTAAATGTAGAAGCTAAGAGTTTCGTGATATCCATGGTTGGTGCAAATCCATCAGCTGGCTAGCAAACAAGCCATCTTTCAAGAACATGGATACATTCATAATCGAAACTCAAACTGATATGTTAAGTTTATATCAGTAGCTGATCACGCCGGCATTGAAAAACACTTTGTATTCAATACTGTGAAGATAAATTGACATTCACTTCATGGTTTACATTAAATTATTTTAGTGAAGGTTTTTGACAAACCTTCTCAATCCTTCCAGATATCTGAATTCATTCGCTGTTCCTCAGCATTTTGCACACCAGTAAAACCCTGTGTGTGTAGATATATTTACATCTATGCATCTAGTATGCCACTTTTTGCCGCAGAAATCACACTGAAGTTGATCATCCTTATGTAGGACTTTGCTACAGCTATAGCATGTTGTGTAACTGTATACTTTTGGCATCTCTAGAATTAAAAATCGTAATATTGCAAGGTTTAATTGGTCGGGCTGCAACAAAAGCCTAACAGCAATTATGATTTTTAGTTAGGCTGCTAAACAACATTCATGTTGGCTATATCATCGATATATTATTGTGTATTAGCCTTACAAATACCAAACTATGCATACACTGCTTCGCTATATCTAGTGTCTTCTACCAATTGATTACCAAGAACTGTGTATCATACACCATGGAAATATAAGCATTTACATTACGGGATAATGCGGCTTAATTAACTTTCAACAAGTTATTTGTCTGTCAATACGCTGCTGCACACTTGACTAAAAAATGACAAAAGCAATTGGCTTAAAAACAACTTGATATTCACCAACTATTTTGCTTTGTTTTTTGCTTCCCATTTTTAAGGACAATGTATGAAATAGATGATAACACAATAACTTAATAGAAAGTACTTGTGCCAGATAGTTGATCTGTAGAGGAAAATGCTGTGTGTCATCAACAATGTGCTAGTTGGACGTGTTTTCAGGTTACTCTTGAAAAAAATTGCTGACACAACAATTTGTGTTGATTTATGAACATATTAGTCTCCTTGCTGCACAAGCTACCTGATTGGCTCTGACAATGCCATTTCACACTTCCTTTATTGTAAAGACAACTTCCCATTCGCATAGTGCAGTGTTGCCAGTAGCTTACCTTTCTGATTGCAATGACACCAGCCAAGGAGTTAGATTAGAAAGAGGGTAGTCACATGATAAATTTAATTGTTATATATATATGTTATACTCTACAATCGCAAATACGGAAATTGGCCGATAATTCTGGCGGGTTTTATTAGTACAAACGAAGCCAATATATCCATCAATGACTTTAAACAACTTTTTATTTGAAATGATAGAGCATGGCTTTATCATTGCACTATTGTACATAAGATGATGCTGGAGTGAGCAGGAGTCAAACATTTCAATTTATTTCTCAACAAATATTTGGGTTTTCACTTCAAATCAATCGGTTTGTTTACTGCTAAACACCGTCATTTGGCACCTAAGGCCGCCAAAAATTGCTTTCACACCAACTTATAGGACTTCAAATCGTAATAGTGTCCTTCCCTGTTTTACTTTGAGCAGCTGCTTTCTGTGTAAATTGATTTAATTCGCTGCCAATTCTGGTTTTATTTAAAGTGATACCATCACATCAATGTATAAAATACCCATAAAACAGCATTCTAATGGTGTGTATTGTTGAAGTTTTCCGTTAGCTCACAAACTTAGAGAGCTACTGGAAAATGCTACATCATTGTGTCAGTTGTCTGCTCCCATTTAATCTGCAACCAGTTTCAAGGACCATGGTTTTATTGTAAAGCTACAGTAGTTGGCTAACGCTAAACTAAGCAACTATATGGCCATTAGTGAGTCACGATGTCTAGCTAGCATTTTGCTCGTTCGTTTGTAGTGTAGGTCTAAGTGAAGAATTCATTTCTTCACCTAGGTGTAGGTTATTAGATTTTGATCCAGTCAGCCTATGACTAGCTGTTCACAAACTTTAGCCTTTACATATTTATAGCTGGAATCGTACATACGAGGTAGCAGTAAATGAATGTATGATATCAACTTGATGACATGTTTTCATTACAATGAAAAAATTAGTTTATGAAATCTTAAAAAATGTATTGTGTTCCCGCTACTTACAATTTTTTTTATACTACCATGGAAAATCAGCGAGAGATATTGCAGCAACTCTTCAAATGAGCGTCAACAGACCTGGGATTAATGTATGACAAAACTGTGATAAAAGCTAATATTTCGATTGTCTGTATACGAAGTCAGCATTTGTTTCTAGCCACATCAAAAAGTATGGTTTAAAAAATGTCTGCATTTCCTAATTTTATGGAACAGCAAGGGATGTTGTGCTTGAATTCTAGCCTTTCATAAAGGCCAAAAAATGCCATAATGGAGAAATGCTCGTCATTTTGAACACTAATAGTTCTTATTCAACTGATTTGCTTTTGAAATACAAATGAAAAAAAAATACTCAATTTTGCTAGTAAGACATTTTGATATTCTTATGATCAAAAACAGTAACACTGAAGCCTGTATCTTCGACCTGATGTCCAAATGTTTTTGTATGATATGTAATACAGTATAGAACAATTTGTTGATATTTGCAAAAAACATAGTTTGAAGAAATTGAATTAAACAAATTAAAGGCAATTTGCAGAAACACTACTCAACTGTTGGGCCACACTTGTCAATAGCTAAACAACAGCTCTTTGTGGGTTGGTTTTCTCTGCTATCATTGTATGTCACAGTAGCATCAGTCAGTCAAAACAAAATTTCTCTAACAGGCTGCCAATAAAAAGTTGAAACTACATTAATTGCTGAACACTTCACTTAATAACTGGCTCTTACATTTCAATGCTGGCTAGCAAACTTACTATAAACCCTCCCTGGGTTTTAGGGTTTAGCATTAAAAATTTTAATTGCAAAAATTTTAGACTTAAACTGGCAGCCATCCATTTGTAACAAAAAATGTGCCGCCATGAACTTTATTAAACAAAAAACTTGTAATTATAACTACTAATTAAGAGCATATAATTTGAAAATAAGAGTTTTTCTAATACAAATTTCACATGTGAAAACTCAAAACAAAAATTTAGCTGACATGGCTTGAGAAATTTTTTAGGTATTCTCAGCAGATTTTTATAATTTTAACATGTCTCTGCTGCAAGTAAAAATGCTTATGAAACTCATACCAAATCTAAAACTGGTGAAGAAACCAAGCATGTCATAATAATTGTGGCCTATATGCAGGATTTGCTGACGATAGCCTTCAGGGGAGACAGAGCTAATCTATTTATAACTCAGTCTCATCACAATCACAAGGCCGCTCTCTTTGTTGAGTGCGTAGGCTGGTGAATTTCACCACTGGAATGTACTGTAATTCATCTATTTATGCCCTGTGGGGTTTGCTTTGACTAAAAGGTGTAATGAGGATGCAACTCCAGCTAAGCACCACTAAGCCCCATAAAAAATGCCAAATAAATCCTTATAGTAGCATCAATGCTCCAAACTGACAACATCATGAAAGTCAGTGTTGAAAGCCCTATTTAATGTTACATTGATGTGATTGTATCACTAATAGAAAATTGCCCATAATGTTTTTTTTTTTAACTGGTCACAAACAGATTATATTGACTAATATCATCAGTGAACGAGGGTAAGGGTATTGAACAAACTGGGTTTCAATCCAGCTCTTCTATTGGTCTAGTGAGACCAGGATGTCTGCTGATTCACCAATGCGCTTATCAAACATTGTTTAATAATTATTTATAATTTACAGCATAAATCACAACAAAAAATGCTATTATTCATCTACATAATTTTTGCGAACATTACACACTTGTAGCTCTAAAAAATTATAACAGCTCACATCAAAAATGATTCATTGACCTTCAATAAATAAGTAAAAGCAATGAAGAAAATATATAACAAACTAGTAAATATAAGTATATATACATACACACTACTATGTAGGACATATAATTTTGTACTGTATTATATATTGTAATGTAAATATAGTTATCATCTATATATTCATTAATTAATACTGATCTTTCGTAAAATAGTAAGTGACAATGTAGTTTTATATTTATTTTACAAGCATTCAATAACTTATCAAATTATAGGAAACACAAAATACTTGTTACATAGAAAAGCGAGATTCTATATTATTGACATCTATCATCTCTTATCAATAATGTTTGCGAGCGCCTGATTGCTACATCTACCGCTGATTACCGCATGACCAGCCTCCTTATGTAATTCCTCGATGACATAATTCTCCCCTTGCTTCTTTTGGCTAATTAGCTTGTAATGAAATTTTGATAATTCAACGTCAGCCTCTTTGCTGCTTAATGCACTTTTATTGATTTGAAATGACATTTTCATTGACTTCACCTGTGTTTGTTTTAGCACTAGGAAATAAATTTTTGTGGAAAATCTTTGGTTTTTTTCCGGGTTTACTCAAATTTCAATGGTTTTGAGTGGTTTTTGTTTGCATTGTTATTTTAGAAATATAAAATCTAACGACGAAGCAATTGAGGTTTGTCCACTCAATAAGGAAACAACAACACTTTGTACTTACTTAGATCCCCTTCATCACTTATCATATACATCTAAATCTAATTGCACAGGATGTTGCAAAGTTGCGATATTTGTGTACCCTTAACTGTGTTGCTTCGTCTGTCAGGTTTCTTTCATTTTTACTAAAACACTTTAGTAGAAAGTGCTTTGTTATGTTCAAATGATTGTAATAAGATAGCACCTATTTTTCATTAAGTACCTAAATAGAGCTCTGTTTACTTCTTTGTATCACGGAAAAGAAAAACATAGAGCAGCTCACAGCAAACATAAGTGACTATCATATTTTATTGGTGTGTGAGACATAATGGCTTGAAAATCATTATGCATATATGAAAACTTGCCACATCAAACAAAATGGTTAATTATTGTATTTCAAATAATCAGCTTATTACCAATATTACCAATATACCAATATATCAAATCAAATGAGCAGTTAAATTAAGTTTGTATAGTAATATCACAGAATGCAGATGTCAATGCTCCTGGCTACGTTTTTTTATGCCTACGTATGAAATAAATACTTTCGGTCAAAATTGACGTAAAAATTATGCTCATCATTCTAATATAGCTGTGCTTAGGGTTTAAACTATCATTTGACAATTCGACACAATTAAAAATTTGCTCTTTTTGTGATAATGCAGAGAGGCATTCCTCGCGAAGAAGTCATTATGAGACAATGACGTGCTTTTGTGGATTCTTCTGTTCCTAAAACGATTCACAACAGCAACATGCCAAACACAATTCTCAACTTATTTTGCTAAGACACACTAATTAATACTATATACCTAGGCAGACGCCTAGGCTCATTGGCACATAGCCAATTTGCACAGAAATTAATTATATTTTGTTCACATACAGAAAGAAAATGTTCTCTTTACACTACTTTACAAAGTTTCTGCATTGATAAAAACTGTGCAATGCCCTGCATTCCCTTATAAACAAAGGGGCCTGTAGATGAACAAAAATGGAAAAATGTCTTTAAAAATTTATGGGCAGTGAAGAATCGAACAAAAGTTTGAGAACACAGCTCCAAGTTTAATAGACATTCATGTATTAAGCTAGGTTTGACGTAGCTCAGCTTCATGATTAAATGAGTTGACTCAAAAACAAAATAAATACAAACCTGCAACAATTTTTGAACATAACTGTGACTAACATCTATTTTCTTGAGATTTTTTATGATGCTTTGATTGTTTCTTTAGCGGAAAGCGAAGCAGCGGGACATGCTTAATCACGATTAAAAATATATAACTATTGGGTAACTCAAAAAGAGATTGAAAAAATTGCAAGTGTGAAAAGTTCAAGCAAAAGTTTAGATGGAGTTGTGACCACACACAACTGGCACTAAAAATTCTATAGTTTTGTTTTTCTATGGCAACACCCATACACATGGGAACTTACAGCTCAGCATTATGCTAACATACATGAAATTGGTGTTGACGAACAGGCCACAACCAAGCGATAACTCCTACATAAAACTGTTTTCACTTTTACCCAAATAAAATTTCGTGTGCAATGGAGTCACAAAAAGCGTATTGACCAAATCTAAAATTCCGAAGTAATTGTGACATGATAAATCGTTTACAGAAGTATAAACTGTGAATGCTTATAAAATTTATTTCACGTAATACTCTGATGACCAGTGTCTTGCAATTGTTTAGAATACACATATTCAATTCAAGCCAACATTGAACACTAAACATGTGCCTATATATACATTTCTGTTATCTGCTGTTGTCACATATTCTCAAATTTATAACGCCTTTTATGTATCTTTTGTAGATTTGGAAGAAAATAAAGCATATAGAAAGTTTTCTTCTCAATACAGTTTACGTTGAGCTAACTTTATAACATTTTTATAGCCTACTTTGCCATGTATGCATGATTAGCTTGTGCTCCTGTATCCTGCGAGTGAAAAATCTTGTTCTGGAGTATTCATTTTTCTTGACCAATAACAGTAGCCGGTAATCTTGCAGCCTTAGATATATGCAGAATTCTGATACAATCTTATAAACTATGTTCAATAGAGGTGTCTTAAGAGTTTAGTGTTATAAACATACTGCATGCATATGTAGAAACGTTGAAAATCTACTCTTGCTCACAAATGAAATGGTCATCACTGGTCTTACAGAGCTGTAAACAGAGCAGTACCATGTGTTTGTTTTTGCAATGCACTAATAAATGTAATTGATTAACTCAATGTTATTTATGCAAGGTTACCTGCACGCGCATACATCGATATACATAATCATGAAAAAAATCAGTGAATGCATCTTTGTGTGAAATAAATACTGCTGCACACACAATTTATCGCACCAATTAGATGTGTGGTCTTGTCAGGGTGTTAATTTATAGTTTACTACGAACATGCCAAATATCTACATTTCATCGTCATCTGAAGATTTTAGCTATTTCACACTTTACACAGTTACCACTATTGTATCAAGGTTGGAGTAATGTAACAAAGCTCTTACGAACAAATTATATTCTGTCCTATTAGAAAGATTGTATTGTTGCTGTATTTGATTGTATTATTGCTGTATTTATACATATTTATATATAGATGAATATAGGGGTATATATTTGAAAAAAAAGTTTGCAAAACAACGAAAATTCCGTAATAAGGATGGATGAAATGCAGTCATCAAAAAAAGTGGTTGTAATGGCAGTGATAATGTAAATGGACATGGTGCATAAAAAAGGACAAGTGTGCATTTGACCAAATTTGATACTCTAACCATATAATAGATAAATATTGGCAAAACTAAGATTAAAAAAATGAACAAATGAAAAAACACATAATAAAAATGGTATTACACTTATTAGACAAAGAGACAATTTAGCGTTGCAACAAGTGATACCTCAGTTCGTGCCATTGCAACAGCCACTGCTCACCTGCACATGTATGTAAAAAATGTCAAGTAGAACCTTTTTTATTGTAACAGACGGTAAAACTAATCTTATTCCAGCACCTATACACTGCATTAAACTTGCGAAAATGATGTCATGAAAAGGTCATGGTAAAAATATTTAATTACTAACATAGAACCATTGTGACACTGAACTCGAAATTTCTGCAAGATTGTCCAACCTTGACGGACATATCGGCAATGTTGCTTGTAGATTATGAGGCATAGTGTTTTGCCTTGAGTTTAAGGATCGACCGACAGCTCCACCTGCAGATCATAACAAAATTCAGAGCAGTGATCAATCACATAACAATATTCATAAAACAGAAAACAGTAGATATGCTTCTGTAAAAAATCCAGTTATTCTGCAAAGACCAGCAGTAATCTGATAAAATTCCGTAAGACTTATAATGGATCTTGTCAACATTTATTATTGGTGGTTTCGGATCACCTTTTTATAACAACTATTTTCTCAACCTTGATGAGCATTAGTAGTGGCAATTTTATAAATTCTACAAGATCTTTGGTCTCAAATAATAGCTCAGATTATAAGAATGCACCAGTGCACAAATATTTTCCTACAGTAGTAGCATGAGGAAAATTTTTAAGGTTGATGGTGGCAGTGTTAATAATATTCATATTTTTGGCAAACGAAAAAAAACTGTCTCTTGTTGTTTGTTAAAATATTGCTTGCATTGCAAAGACTATAGAATAGCTAATATAACAATGAGAAATAATTCATTTATAGAAGCACACCCAGCCATTGGAATAATTAATAATCTCCTTATCAATATTTAGGAGAACAAACTTTATATTCATAAAAAAAATAATGATAAATAATTTGTTTTTCGGGTATCGTTCTCGAAAAAATATGATATAATGTAAGGGCCAAATTGAAAGAATAATTATTATTATTTTACGTGATAATTTGTTTTGGGGTAAATAATAAAAGGCATGAAATAATAATAATAATTCTGTTAATTGATTATTATTACTAATTGATATCATAGTTATTACCACAGTGAGCCATGTATGATTGGTAACAAACAGGAATTGTATTAAAAATAATTAAAAAGAAAATTACAGTAATAATATATATAATGCAGTAGGTATTATATATATTATTATTGTAAAAAATTTTTTAATACAATTCATGTTTGTTACCAATCATACATGGCTCACTGTGGTTATTACCGTTGTTATTATCACAATCATTTCATATAATAATAATTCATTATTTATATATATTGTGCAGGATTTTATGGTAACAATGTCGGTACATATCTGTAAAACTTTTCTGTACACATTGTTGTATAAATCTGTTGAAAAACATTGTTGTCTACGTTTTGTATTTAGAACAACATATAACAATATTGTTATTAGTTTCTTTCGTTCATTAATTCAAATTGTTGGAATGTGAAATTTTTTCTTCACCTTTTTTCTGCTCATTTCGTTTTTTGACTGCGGTAGTTTATTATGGAAAACATGACATTTGTACGACATGATAATTTAACCACATTAAAGAAGGTTAATAATAACTACTTACTTTCGAAAGAAAACTAACTACTGTTTAACAACTGAACCATATTTACATTATTTATTTATTATTGTTATCATAATAATAATAATTATCATCATGTGTATGTAAATGGTCATGGTGGTGACTTGGGAACCATTATTTAAAAACGATCACCCTATAAGCAACAATAAATAATGAGAAAAGAGCTACAATCATTCTTAAAGAGAACATGTGTATAATAATTTATTACACTTATTCTTGTGAAACTTTTCTGATGGCCACTAATAATGCTTTGACTTGTGATTGCACAAAAAGAAGACGCCCACAAAGCGATTCATGTAGATCTTTTTCTCGGCGCCGAAGGCGCCGAGAAAAAGATATAGATGAATCGCTCAGAAACAAGAAAACATTACGCTCAATGAAAGAGGTGTGATGAGTTTTTCGGATGAAACGTCAAAAGGATGAACTGTCCGCGTACCTTTAAAACTACGCCTTTCTCAAGGCCGTACTAAAGTCAAAGAGTATTTTTGAAATATTTTTTGGGAAAGGCATGTGGAAGAAGCATAAGCAGAAAAAATGCCAGAAATAAAGCTTGACAGAGTGGTATCTGTTAGTAGTGAAGACAAAAGGTTTCCAGCTGTCAATCTCCTAGGCTCTGCTGGTTCTGGTAAATGGAAATCTGCTTCTCCTGGTGAAAAACAACTTTCAGTTATTTTGCAATTCAAAAGTCAAGCACAAATCTCCAGTGTTCATGTGGGGAATGAAGGTTCTGCTTTTGTTGAGGTGTTGGTGGGCAAAGAGACGGCTGCTTCTGATAATGATTGGAAAGTAAGTAGCTAAAATACAGGATATAATAATGGTTGGTACTCATATTATTGTTGTTTATTGTTAGTTTTTATTCAATGAACAATAATAATAATTAACTTAAATAAATTATTATTGTATTGTAAATGTAACTACATTATTATTTATTAAATAATTTTTGTTATTAGTATCATAGTAATTTATTCATCATTTTGTGATAATGAGTAATCTAGGCTAATAATAAGTGAAAATGATATGTAGTATATTTTTGCGGTGATAATTATTATTGTTACAAATCAGCTATAATCTTTGATATGAAAAAATTATAATAGTAGCACTGCGCTCTTTCATTCATAGCAAGGATGCTGCAGCAAAAAATTCAACACCAATGGCATAACAAATAGTTGGTTAATACAAAACAACATGGTAGAATAACTTGAGAAAAATGCAGTTAACTGTAGATTTGAGATGTCAGTTAGTTAAATGGAAGACTTCCTGTGTGATATTTGTATGTATACATAGAAAGAGCAAGCCTTAAAACTTCTAGACCGCCGCATCGATTTATAAAGTATAACGTGTAAGTTCATGAAACACATAACGATACTCTCCAGACTAGCAAGGTTTTTAATAAGGTTCTTGTCCCAAACCTGCTGAGTTTCCAAAAAAAGACTAATGTGTACTATTCGACTTGCTACCACTGTGAAAATCGTTTTAAGATTGATTAATTCTGTGCATTTAGACAGCTTTGGATTGAGTTTCGTATGCTGTTTTATATGGTGGCTCAGAACGTTTTGCGTTTTAAAACGTCTGAACGCTTTCAAAACTGTTTGAACGAATTTGAAATAGTCTAAACTTTTGCAAAACTTCTGAACGCTTTGTGAAATCGTTCGTGGGCTTTGAAAATCCGAGCCAATTTTTCGGTTCGCTCTACTGAGCATAGATATACAATCGATTTATGATTGACAATGTTTTTACTAAACACCGAACAGTTGAATTTTCTTTAAATAAATAAATGTTTTTATTTTTTAAATATTATTTGTTTTATATTCTTTTAAATAATAAATACAACCTAATTATAAATAATTTTAGAGATTATATTCAACAAAAGTTTTATACAGTTAATTAATTTGCTCTATGTCTTTTGATTTACCTCCATGTTAATAAAGTTGCATAGAGGCTATAAATAAAATGATGATGATGGCTTTTGGTTCGAAAGCCATCTGCTTTGCAAACTTTCCCAACTTTTTCAAAATAGTTTAGACTATTTTAAAACAGTTCAAACTATTTCAAAATAGTTCATACAATTTGTAAATAATTCATACTCTTTCTAAAGCGTCCATACAGTTTGTAATTTTCTAAATCATCTGAATTGTTTCTAAGCCAGCTGAATTATTTGCAAGATAACTATACGATTTGCAGAATTGATGATTGTTAGACAGGAAATACAGTCTTATTGCATGAATCCCGCAATTGCTGAGGCCGACGACTAATTTATTATGATCAACAAGCCTGTTTTTAAACATAGTTTCTTGGGCTATTCTACTGCAATAACTCAATTATTTTCAAAGTAAAATACGTTTTGCAAACCGTCTGGACTATTTCAAATTCGTTCATACGCTTTGAAAACGAAACTGTCTATCGTTATGAGCCACCATAGTTTTATACACAAATGCTAATAGTGGCTTGCTTTCCAAAACTAGTAATGAATTAGGTCATTTATTTGTTGTCTTGGAACACTCGTCAGTCATATTTGGTGGTGTTGGCTCTGAATGTAAACTGGTTTTGTCTGGTGTACCGAAAGGTTCAATTCTTTTACCATCACTGTTTTTGATATATATTATCAACACAGTTGACAAAGTTTAAAAAGCTCCTTTTTGCTCCCCATTTTTTGTTCTTAAAGACCACCAAGAAATGTAAATCTTTCAGTCAGACATAGACTTTTTGGAGCAGTGCGCTGGAAAATGTGAAGTGAAATTCAATGATTCAAAGTTTAACGTGATTACTTCAGCTAACTTTCTTGCTGATATGCGCAGTTTAAAAAGACGGTCTAGCATTGAGATACGTACTAAGTATTTGGGTGTCACATTGGCCCCATTATTTAAATGCCAAAGAATCATTGACCTTGAACTTCTTGGGGTCAAGAGAAAAGGTTTGAGAGTAGAACCTTTTTGAAACTTCTACAAGATGTAAAGCCGTGCGAAAAGTTTATCAAGTTTTATTACAACGCTTTCATTAACGCTAGCACACTACCCGATGAGATGATGCTCTCTGTATGAGGCAAAACACCTAAGTTAATGAATTGTAAACTAGTTATATGTTTTGTGCCGTTTTAGTGAGACAAATATTTATAACCTGTGTAGTACAATTTATTTATTGACTGATCAGGTTTTGTTGGTGGCATCATCATTGATGACTCCTGCTGACGCTCGCTGTAACACCAACCTTCGTAAGGTGAGGATGTTTAACTCAGAGTCTTTAAGCAAATCCGCTGCTGGAGAGAAATGGGATCGAGTGAAGGTCGTCTGCACTCAGCCATTCAATAAAAGTCAAACCTTTGGACTTTCTTTTATCTCTTTCATTACTGACGATGAAGATAAAACTGGAGGTGGGGATATTTCTGTTGTTTCGTGATTGTGGAATAATAATAAATATGTCTCCTTTTGAATTGTTCATTACTTTTACAAAAGAGAAATCCAAGACTGTCAAACTGGGAGCTTACACACTCAAGGATGACACAGACAGCGATGAGCCAAGTAAAAAGACTGGTGGCAGCATGTTTTCTGAGAGAGCTCGCTTGAAGGCTGACATTCCTCCGCCTACGGCAGCAGCAGCAGTGCGTGCCGCTGCCAGAGATGCTGACGTGAAGGTAACCTCAGCAACCTATCGGGTTGTTCGTATTTTTTTTTATGAATGGAAACCTAAATTGTCTGTTTCAAAATGTTCATGAGTTGAGTTTTTCTGAACTCTCCAGGTTGGAGTAAGTAGTTCTTCTAAACACGTCACAACTTCTTCCGGTAAGACTGAGGCTAAAACTGTCAAACGGACTTCGTCTCCAGCGAGCAAAGACTCGCCTAAAGTTAAATCTAAGAAACTCAGTCCTCCTCCAGTTACCAAAACTTCGGCAGTCAGCACAGCAAATAGTGCACCTCCAGGTAGTTACTACTTGTCTTCCTCCGCTTGCTGTACCGAATCTTAAAAGGAACATATGCAATATCCTTCTGATATTTTCTGTTCTGCACTATAATATGTGGTATATCATAGCTGGAGACTCTAACTACACAGGGGCGTGGCCTCTCACCCTTTCTTAAACTCTGATATAAGCTGCTCAGTATTCCACACATTTCTAACTTTGTTTTATTCTTGTAGTTCCCTTCAAAGAGTTATTAAAAGGAGTTGTTTTTGCTCTCAGCGGTTTTAAAAATCCCAAAAGATCAGATTTACGAGAGAAAGCTGTTGAGATGGGAGCTCGTTACGTCGGTGACTGGGACAAAAACTGCACACATTTAGTGTGTGCATTTACTTCCACTCCTAAGTACTCCCAGGTTTGTTTCTTGCACTTTCTTGCACTGTTTTTATTTCGTCGTCTAAAGAGGCAACTAAGTGGATGTCTAGTTATTCGCGGAGAAAAGCTTACGTAGTCCAATTGGCGCAATAGCTCTGGTTCTCTCCACAGGTTCAGGGAAAAGGGTACATAGTCGCTGAAGACTGGGTTCTTAACTCACACAAGCAAAAGAAAAAGCTTCCTTGGAGAGATTATAGGCTGGGTAGAGCCAAGTCCCCACCCAGAGCTAAGGAGGATGATGAAAAGGTGCTAACATTTCATCTTGTGATGTGTACTGTATGTAATATATATATATAGTTTGTGCAACTGTCTAGTCTCCCTGTACTGTAGGAGAAAGCTGCCATGGCAAAGGCATCACCTGCTGCCGCTGCTGCTGCTCCTGCTAAAGAGAAAGAGGAGGAATTTTCTGGCTCCACCGACGTCGATTCTGGTCAGTGACAACTTCATTTTGTATAATCAATTATGGGTGGGGCTTACATCCTATATCTTACTCTGATTGGCTGTTGTGTGTTGTAGAGGAGGAGCTTGCGGGAGGGCAGTTAGAAGCCACCCAAGTAGATAGTGACGCCACAGAAATCGACACAGATGATGAAATAGCCGCTCATTTAGCAAAAGATGACTCACCAAACAAAGGTGAGACAACTACTTTGGCTTTTCGTTAAATCAGTGGCCACAAAGACCTCTGATGAGCTAAGCAGATACATGTGCACTTTGAGAGGTGTAATTGAAAGCCGAACCAACATATCCGTCTATGCCCGATGCTGAAGGCACATCGGCGCCCTGTCATTGGTTAAAAGAAAGTATATTTACAAGCTCATCAAGTTTAACCATTTATAATTGACTTCTGTTAAACGAAAAACTCTATCAAAGCCGGTAGATTAACTCAATCAACTTCAAATTCTGAAGAAACTTATTTTATAGAGCCTGTACAATACTCAATTTGATTCGAAATCAATTCACTCTCGTGTGGTGAATTCTTTTCATATGGCAAATAAGATAGTTACATAAATAAACAATAATATTGATAGTCGTTGAAATAATAATATTAAAATTCCATAAATGATCAATATTCTGATGATTTATCAAGTGACTTTAAAACAATACACAGTAATAATAAGTTTTATTATAAAAAAAATAAACATATTTAACAAGAGATAAACAAGAGACGTGTTTTTTAATTATTATTATTATTAAATGTGCCCAAGGCCTAAGATAATCATTTTGGAAATTATCTGCCCCACAGCAATTGCAGACAAACAATGATCATATAATTATTATCATATATTATTATGTATGCTCTTTGAAAACGCAACCAGGAAACTAAACAACCTTGACCTAGGCTGTGGGCTGAGAAGTCTACCAATCCCAGCGCAACGAACAGGATCATGTCAATGATGTCTGTTCTGCAGGCCCATACAGCTGCATTTCATGCAGTATGATTGGCTAGTTCAATATCAGCTTGCCAATGTGCGCCTGTACATCGGCTTTTGTAGCCACTGGCGCATCTATTCCGTGTAGCCAAGACTTGAGTGGGAGCATTTCATAAACCGCTATTTATCTGCCCTCAGACCACGCTGTTATAGTCTTATGACTCAAAACTTACCTGTCTTACCTAATTTTCTTGTGATGGCGATAGTCAATTGCTCTCTTATTGCAGGCAAGGCTCCAGCCAGTGGTAAACTTCCTATAGCCAAACAATCTGATGGAGGTGTCGCGAGCTCAAAGAAGTCGTTGCCCGTTCTACCTGACTTCCTCCTAGACAAAGTTTTCTTTCTCTACGGAAATATAAAGCATCGACACAGTGTGTATAGATACATACACGCGTACGGTGGAACTGTGCAAGAATACATGTGTGATGAGGTCCAGTACGTTATCACTGATGACTCATGGGATGACAACTTTGACAGTGCCCTTAGTGACAACGACTCACTTATATTTGTTAAGTCAAAGTGGATCATAGACATCGATAGTCAACAAAGATTTATTCCTCACCAAAAGTATGCCATAGTCCCTCAGTAGTCTCTTCGAACAAGCATTACTTGGTTAGTAGACACGTTAGTAGACACATTAGTGACGCTTTAGACTCCCTAATCCTTCAACTTGTGAATGTATTTCTTTCAATCAAAAGTTTGTAGCTCATTTTTTTGTAGCAAATTTTCATATCTCTATGTTATGTTTTATATAATAAGTTTGTTTATACATGATTTTATGTATTGTACATATTATAGATGTCGATAAACAAAACTTTGCCTTTTTGCTTCTACAAGTTTTGGTAGAGCAATGAGCCCACAGTATCAGGGATAATAGACCCTTTTCCAAGCATTTTTTACTCGTAGAAAAAAGTAGGAGTTGTCTTCTAAAAAAAGAGTAACATTTTGTGATTTTTCTATATGTAGCAATGGGGGTAATCGTTGTTGTGGGTCGTAGCTGACAACCTATCAGCCACAGCAAAATATAACTACCACTACCTGTAGGGTAATTTAGTATTCTATACTATGATGAAAAAAAGTTTTTCTAGGTCTGCAAATTTTGGAGTGGTCAGCAAAAGGGTATGTAAACAAAAAATTTCTTTCAGTAGAAAAACAGTGATCGCCCCTATTGCTCCATATAGAAAAGTCACAAAATGTTACATTTTTGAGAAAACAACCCCCACTTTTTTTCTTCGATTAAAAGATGCTTGGAAAAAGGTCTATTGTTTCTCACAATCATAACCAGCATCATACACTAGGTTCCTAGCAGGCTAGCGGAAGTTTGTGGAACGCCACAAATCCCACAAGATGGCTAGGACTCTAGACTACCAGCGTCACATTGACTAGCAAAATAGTCATGTTTCAGCTCATCAATAAGTATTTTCTCAGTACATATTAGTTTGCACTGGACCATGAGACAGTGAGACGTACTCATTCAACAGCACTATGGGCTGTTTCAATCTGGAAGCGTTTCTGAAGAGTTGTCCTTCCTATATTCTAGAGTTAATGTGATGTCATTTCTAACAGATGTCAGATGGGTCTTCTTTACTGCCCTGATATTGTCCTTCTTACATACATGGTAAATGGAGCCTGTATTTTAAAAACTTGTTGAAGATCAGCAAACACAAAAAAGCAACACACATTTGTTGTAATAAATCATTCACACAAATTACATAATATAAGGACAACAGAATTCCGTGAGAAGACGAGTTTTTGAACGCGTATGACAACAATAATTCAGCATTCACATGTTACACAATAATAGCTTGTGTCGTGAATATGACAGCGAGTTACGATTGCAACGAGAGCAGGGAATTCTGAGATTGAAGAGCCAAAATCAGTTTAATAAACTGAATGGTTGGTAAGGTCAAGGTCTAGCTAAAAGTCCCCTAGACTGTTGTCCAGACATTTAGCTTTAACTTCTTTCATTAGAATAGTCAGGAACACATAGAAGAAAAGCTAGACTAGCGTACACTAAGGGATGATTGCTGGCCCTCAAAATGACAGCCACAACATCATTTGAGCCAAGAGTTTCAAGCTGTCGTTACCAAAACAAGTTCTGCACCCGAAACTCACATCACTCATGCTGGTTATTTCCTCGCTGGGTTTAGAAGTGACAGAGATGTGTCAGACAGAAAACAAAGAAGCAGAAGTTTATTCTGCCAGCTGTGTTGACACAACAGCAAACCAAAAGTTTTGCGCTCAACTTGGACCTTGCCACCTTGTACTGCCATCACTTCATATCATCAACTCCATACCAACATAATAACTTCCTGTTCAATTCAAATAAGGTATATAGATTGTATCAACACTTGGTTTTTATTTGTGAGCAGTCGAAGGGTGACAACTCTCCATGTAGTTGAGTGAGAACAACTCATCTAGTTGGTTCCACAACATAAATGATTTTACAAACTTCTACAGACATGTTTGATTCACAATAAACAAACACTAACAAATTGTGCAACAGACATGCCCACAGGCTATGAGGAGTTAGTGCAACAGACATGCCCACAGGCTATGAGGAGTTAGTGCAACAAATATGACCACAGGCTATGAGGAGTTATATTGAATTTGTTAATCAATAAGTAGAAGTAATTCTATAATTCTCCGGTGAAATCTGCAGAAACGCCTTTCTTTCACATAATCGGTTGCATATTCTCTCATGTATAAATTGTACACAAATAAGCAAAAATATCAAATAATTAAAAAAAAAATCTTCAGTAAATAAGGCAATACGGAAGTATTCATATAATAACTAATTCTTCAGAGGAATATAAACACCAGTGATTCATACATTGTATGTATGCGCTACGTGTAATTTAACTGGCAGCAATGAGAAATAAATGCACAATACATGATTTACTCAAAATAACGACACAAACTTAAAATATGCACGTATCATATACATGTATATATAAACAAAAAAAGAAACAGCAGTCATCGGTTAGTATTACATAATGTATTAGTCGTATCAAATACTTGAGCAAATTTGAGGACTAGTAAAAGTGGCAGCAGGTGTCAAGCGCTGACAGGAAGCTGTTACTACTGCTGCTGCTCCTTCTGCTTGATGTACTTATCACAGATGTTCTTCACTGCTGGCTGATTCATTCGAACAGCTTCCTGTGCGATCCTGTGCACGGCCTCCAATGAGTGTGACTTGATGGCCAGTAAATACGCATGTCTCAGTTTGCCTGTCATTATGTGTGCATCAATCTGTGAATGGAGAGAATATGGTATTCAGGAGTTGTCATTCCTCTGGGATAGACATACAGAGCAATGGCTATAGCCATAGACTGTGTACCTACCATACTGCTGTCGGTGTTGAGGAGTTTAATCAAGTCTTCTGCTTCCTTGCTAACCTCGGCAGCTTCTATAGCTGTAAGTAGAACTCTGTCTAACAAAGCGACATCACATAGCCCTGATTCCTTGATACAGCCCACGAGAGATCTCACGCTAGAGAATGCTTTCTTTGCACTCAGCTGCTGTGCAGCTAGTGTGTAAACTTTACTGTAACTTAGCTGGCAATCCTACAATATACTTGACTAATTATAATGCCACATTTACAAATGCACAAATCCTTGGCCCACAAGCTACACTAGCATTGTTATTAACCTGTATGATCCTGAAGGCTAGCTCAAAGCCGTCGCTCACACTCTTGCCAGCCACAATGACTAGCGAGGCCAAAGTTGTCCTCTCCTGCTGGTCACCAAAAAGAGAAAGAACTGGTGTTGTAGCTGTTCCACTAGTACTCATGTGTTTCGCTACATCCAATTGCAGTTTCACCAAACTAATCATTCTACAAAATGAACAATAAGTGAGAGACTAGTTGGTATAGACGTCAATTGAATACGTATCAGCTGTGGCAGGTACAAGCTCTTACCTGCGCACTTCTGACTCGGGCTGTGTAAGCCTTGCAGCAAGTTCTGAGCCAGGGCTATGCTGAGCTGGTTTGAGGCGGGTAGCCCGGT
Organism: Cryptosula pallasiana; assembly: GCA_945261195.1. NCBI lineage: Eukaryota > Metazoa > Bryozoa > Gymnolaemata > Cheilostomatida > Cryptosulidae > Cryptosula > Cryptosula pallasiana. The sequence continues at coordinate 19,282,041 of OX183130.1, forward strand.
CTATCTTTGGAGGGCTGAGATAAGTCTGGTATAACTCTATGGCTTTTGTGAGGTGATTACTTCTATTGTGTAACTCTATGTATGATTTGGCCTTGGTGAGATAGAAGGCTTGAACACAGGTCAGCGCAGCTCTGAGGTAATCCTACGAGTGGACAGTACTATATATGTAGTATTATATACATAAGTACTATATACGTAGTATTATATACATAAGTACTCTATACAGTACTATATACAGTACTATATACAGTACACACACAGTACTATATACAGTACACACAAAGGAATATATACAGTACACACACAGTATTATATACAGTACATACACAGTACTATATACAGTACTATATACAGTACATACACAGTACTATATACAGTACACACACAGTACTATATACAGTACTATATACAGTACACACACAGTACTATATACAGTACACACAAAGGAATATATACAGTACACACACAGTACTATATACAGTATACACACAGTACTATATACAGTATACACACAGTACTATACACAGTACTATATACAGTACATACACAGTACATACATAGAATACACAAGGCACTACAACCATATAGACAGTAGACAGTACCTTAGTGAACAGTTGCATCTGGTACAAGACGTGGTAGCGGTTGTTCCTGGCAAGGTAACGACACACTGCTGTCAGGTACGGAATGCTGGCCAATTGAAGGGGGTCTACAGACAGCAGCTGCTCTTGAAAGAATGCCAACTCACCTCGCACCACAAATGGCAGAAATATGTGCTCAATGAAGACTTCGGTGGGACAGTCCTGTGGAGAGCAGACAACCACAAAATGAGAGGCTAGACAGTAGACTGGTGCTGAGGCTAAAGAGTGATTAATTCGGCACAAATAGACACCCACCCTGTCTAGACAGTATTGTATAGCCTTAGGTACATAGCCATGGGATATGTAGAACTTGATGACCATCTGGTGGTTGGCAAAATTGTTGAGATAGTACAAGCATTCGTTGAGATTGTCCATTCCATCTAGTTTACTGCTATTGGTTGGTAGCATTGGTATCTGTGTGTACGATGTACAATGTTATACTTGCATGGTGCAATGATCTCTCCACAAGTATACCATTTCTAAGATAGTGCACAGCAAGTACTCACCGATTTGGCAATATCTTGTCCAGAGGTCAAGGCCTTGAGAGCGCTCTCAATAGCTGATTGTGTGTAAGGTACGCCGCTGTAGGCTACCTGGCCCATTAGAGTGTTGAGTACATCACTTAGTATTGTGCTGTACGGTACAGTCTGTACATTCTTCTCAACCACAGGCTACAATACAACCCAGTCACCGCTCAGTACATAAACAATAACTCTTGAGAAGATAACTCCAACAACAGTGCAGGCATCACCAATGTATGCAGTACAGTCCTAGGCTAAACAATGGTACGTCCAACAATCAAAAACGGGATGTCATCGACACAAAGTCACTTCGACTGCTGCAAACAACCAAGTTGGCTGCTTCTGTCTCTCCATACAAACAGTTCTACTGGTTACTAAACTAAGATATCATGTCTGCTAGTACTTGTGTGTCTTGTGTGAGTGTGAAGGATGATTTGTTGTGGGTAGAAAGAATCATAGAGCTGTACTCTACAGTAAGTATAATGTTATGTATTACATTATGTCATTCACTAGTACTAGTAGTACATTAACTCTAACAAATACAGTACAAATGGATGAGACAACTTTAATGTATTACAACAACTTGTGTTTGTTACAGCAAGAGCTGGTAGAGAAGGCTGAAGAGTTAAACTGTGTCTATAAATTGTACCTGAGTGGACATATTACCAAACAACTTCTCTATAATCTACAATCATCTATCCACAGGTACTCACTCTACATCGCTAGACAACTCTATGTATAAGATAGAGTTGTCTTATCTCCAGGCTTGTGTGTACTATAACAGCGCTAGTATAGCTAACATAACCAGTTATATGTTACAGGATGAGGCAATAAAGATAGAACAAGAGCTAGCTGTTGTGTACAAGTTATATTTAGAAAGTTGTATATCTAGAGAACAACTACATAGAATAAGAGAGGTGATATTTCCTCAGGTAAACACACTCACTATCATATACAATGGCTATAAGATACTTAGATAGAATGACAGACAATACAAGTACATAAAATGTGGAGTTGTCTCCACAAATAACTCACAAATATACATTTTATATTACAGGAGAGAGTCAAGATTCTATGCAAGACTGTAGCTGATATGACAGAGATGAGTTAGAGAGATGAATGTAGCTCGTGTGCTTAAAGTCTGGTGTATGATGTTATGGTTTGGAGATCAAGTAGGGGTTGTACATTTAGGTACAAAGGCTAGAGAGACATGAATGTAGATTGTGTGCTTAGAGTCTGGTGTATGATGGTAAGGTATAGAGATCAAATAGTGGTTGTACAGTTAGGTACAAAGGCTAGAGAGAGATGACTGTACACTGTACATATTGTATATATTTGTATACTCTCCTGTACATATTATACATAATACTTTTTTGTTCCATCTCCAATAAAACTTTGAATTGTTGATAAATGACGTATCATTGGCTGCTACACCTATTGTGAAATTATTGAGCTCCTCAATTGGTTACCTACATACATACAATCATCTCATTGGCTACAACATGTGACCTATATAAAATCGCCACAAGTAAAAGAGAAGCAGAAGCTGAATTTACGCAGAATCAAAGATACAGTAAAAGTGTTCAAACATTAATTTTTAGTCTCACCTTCAAAAACTTGGCAAACTTGTCTCGAGCTGCCGTGTAGTCGGCCTTCCTCAAGCAGCTCATGCCCCATGCTGACCAGATAGCGGTGGTTTCCAGCCCAAATCTGGTAGAAAGCTCCATAGCCAGCTCTGGTCTCTCATCTTCCATTAGCCTGTCTCTCAATCGCCTGGGACATAACAGTAAAGTTAGCCACCAAGTGACCACCTAGTTAGCTACCAAGTGACCACCTAGTTACCTACCAAGTGACTACCTAGTTACCTACCAAGTAATCACCTAGTTAGCTACCAAGTGACTACCCAGTTAGCCACCAAGTGACCAACTAGTTAGCTACCAAGCGACCACCTAGTTAGCTACCAAGTGACCACCTAGTTACCTACCAAGTGACTACCTAGTTACCTACCAAGTAATCACCTAGTTAGCTACCAAGTATCTACTAACGTAAGCAGCTGTATGGCCTGAAAGCAAGCACATACCTGACATTGTCTATATTTGCAAGTTCCTCTACCGTAGGTAAGTTGATGTAATAGTCTGAGATCAATAGACTGAGCACCTCAACCCGATTGTTGTACGCCTCACACAGCGCCACACCGTCTATGTAGTTCTCTTTCACAAACAACAGCTTTGCATTCAGGAGCAGAAACTTCATCATGCTAAAAGAAACCATTGGAAAAAATAGTATATCAACCAAGGACAGACAACTCTAGCTTCTAGACGGTATCCTGTCATTTGCACACAAGGGATATGATGCACTGGATTTGTAATAGGAACGCAAACAAGCGATGAAATAAAACTATATTTTTTCAATATCGCATATGGTAGACAGACCTGATGACCAGATTGTAGTCTACCTCCTGGTTGATGGATGTTTGCTGGATGGGTTTAATAATGAGAGAGAGTTTCTCACACAGTCTGAGCATATGATTACCGCATTCTATAGAGTTCTTGTACAACTTTAGTATAGCAGTGCACAGCGATACACTGGGTGCCTGCAAAGGACGGTATGTACATAATTTATATACAATATGATTTAGTGTACAGATATATATCATACACAACTCACAACAAACAACTCACAACAAACAATTCACAACAAACAACTCACAACAAACAACTCACAACAAACAACTCACAACAAACAACTCACATCAAACAACTCACATCAAACAACTCACAACAAACAACTCACAACAAACAACTCACAACAAACAACTCACATCAAACAACTCACAACAAACAATTCACAACAAACAATTCACAACAAACAATTCACAACAAACAACTCACAACAAACAACTCACAACAAACAACTCACAAAAAACAACTCACATCAAACAACTCACATCAAACAACTCACAACAAACAACTCACAACAAACAACTCACAACAAACAACTCACAACAAACAACCCACAACAAACATCTCACAACAAACAAATCAGAACAAAAAACTCACAACAAACATCTTACGTGGTCATAAAAGAACTCCATACGAATCTCCTCGTTCTCCGAGTCAGACGAGCTGAGCAACCATTCAGGAGCCTCAGTGCCAACATCAGATATTGTAGCTTGTAGAGAGGGCTTGGGGCTGCTCGATGATGCAGAGCCAAAGGCTACAATACAATGGATACTAAGGCTATACACTATACTGCCCTCACACAACCCTGAGCCTGAGAGTAGTTTATACTATAGCTTGGGTACCTGAACTTTTGTCTTTAGTCTTTTGATACTGAGGAGATGGGGAAGACGAGCGGTCTCTGTGCCTGAACATGGACTGATAGCAATCCTCGCACACTCTAACACTTCTGCCCCCCACCGGCGCTGTGCGTGAAGAGCAGCTGGCGCACACAACCAACCCACACCTCCGACAATGATGTCTCCTAGTAAACATACTAAAGGTTTCCATCTTACATAACATGCACTTGCTGGCCTGCTCGTCTGGGACCCATTCTTCTCTGGTGGGCACTCTGTCAGGTAGGGAAGGCCGAGCTCTCACCTTCTCACCAGTTGGGGAGGCAGAAGCCTTAGAGATAGTAGCCATGGTGGAGAGGTTACCGGGGGCGGTGGTGGTACGTGACAACCCAGATGGGAGAGGCTACAAAGGGATGGTAACTATAAATACTATAAAGTACTCTGGAAGCTAAAAGTGAACATGAAAGCTGCCAACTAATCAAAACATACAGCATGTAGGGTTGAAGACTTCCTGAGAGAAGAGCCAAGCAATGCCTTCTGTAACGGACTCGCTTTGCTAGGAGAGCTGACCACTTCAGAGTTTCTCTTGCCTTTCATGGATATGGCAGCGTTCGATGAACCTAAAAGAGCATCATTCGTAAAAAGAACACATATTTGAGGTAATAAAACCAATAGTAAAAGGTCACCAACTAGTATTTCTGTGGAAGGAAACAACGCAGTAACAAGCTCACCATTGCTTTCACCTGCCACCTGCACTACAGCAAAGTTGACAGCTTTCTCTGCATAAGTTACTAGTAACTCATTAACTCGCTCAATGAAGTCTCTATCAGCACAACCATTGAGCAGTAGAGGTAGTACAGATTCAGCCCAAGAGATCTTTGCATTCATTAGCAGTTGCTCAAACATAAGCAACGGGTGGAAGATGAGCTCTCTGTACTTCTGGTGAGAACACTCGTCTAACTCTAACAGCATCTACCAACAGCAATAGCAGCAACATTGCTAACCATTCCGTGACTCTTTAGTGTTGGAGTACAAAATAAGCACAACTAAACGCACCTGCACACCAATATAGCACATCTGTACATTCTCTCTCTGCTTAGCTCCCAGTGAGTCAGCCATCTTACGTAACATAAACTGTACGACTGTGAGCATGCTACGAGACTTCTGTAGCACCTGGAGAACCTGCATACAAAGCCTGAAGCACCAGTGCAAGTCCTCAGTTAAATAAGAACTCAACACCGCCGTCAGTTCATCGGCAGTACTTGATCCGCTGTCGAGACAGTTGACTATGTAACGCTTGTAAACCAGCTGTAATAGTAATTGATTACATGATGGCAGCTGCATACACCTGCTATCCAGTGACAATATACTGTATACATGTAGATGAAAGCACCCGCTAACAGGTGACAGTATACTGCACATGCGAAAGCACCTGCTGCCAAGTGACATAAACTGTATAGATGAAAGCACCCGCTAACAGGTGACACAACACTGCAAAGATTAAAGCACCTGCTATCAAGTGACAATATATTACACATACGAAAGCACCTGCTATCAAGTGACAAAAAACACTGTATCGATGAAGGCACCCGCTAACAGGTGACACAATATTGCACAGATGAAAGCACGTGCTATCAAGTGACAAGATGCTGTACATATTACCATTTTAAGCTGCTTGTCTACATCATCAGGCATATCTATGAGTTTCTTAGCAAAGTGAAACTCCTCTGCATCAAACAACAAGTGGACTACTTCACTCAAGTGCTCTGCCAGAAGGGGACCTACACTGTGCCAGTCTGAAGCCAACTTCTTTACTATCTGTCAATATTAGCAAATAACAACAGAGACGTACACTGCTTGCAAAACGGGCAACAGAAAAAAAATTCATAGACCTAACAAACAACCCATTGACATAGCAAAAACAACAAACCTTCTGTGGACACCCTTCTATGGACATATCTCTCTTCGCCTGAGCGTGTAACATTATCCTGTGATAGGCTGACATTTTAGTTATCAGCTCTGACAGATACGGCACCAGAGAGTTATCTCCCTTGTCCAACAGCCTCTTCTCACATATCGGTAGTATCTGTATACATTTCTCTGCAGTGAGTCTAGACTTGTGCAGACTAGAGATGGCAATGTGACACTGCAGTCTCTCGCAATGTAAGCACTTGATACAGTTGAGAGCTTCCGTAGAGACTCTAAAAGATACGGTACAAGGTAAGTCTGGTATTGCAAGGGTACAAAGTAAAGGCCTCTCCACACTCAGCGTTTTACAGCCACGAGTTTGGGACTTTGAGAGAAATTTTCCTGCCGTAGTCCGTTGCTGCACTCCATACACAACGATTATGCATATGATGGTGCTCATCAACAGTTTATAGTGAACGCATGGGCTATCGTGGTTGAGAAAATCAAAGTACAAAAAAATGGATACGAGCAATCTGCGTCAGAAAATAATTACTAATCATGAGACCGGCCGGCAAACATCAAATATGCTTGAATCTAGACCATCGCGGCAAACAGAAAAAAAAACGAATCATAGAGGGTAAAATAAACAGCCTTAGTTAAATTGCTGTGGGTGGAGCGGCCTCAAGTCTGGTATTGCAAGAGGACAAGGTAAGTTTGTGATCGCAGGGGGCCAAGATAAGTCTCTTACTGCAAGGGCACATGTGACAGGATATGACTAGCTGATTACGAGCTCACTACACAGTGATTCCATACTAAAGGCCGTGAGATCTATGAGATGATATTTGGAGTTACCCACTCATGTTGTGTGATGATAAACAGATTATAATTACGAGCATATTTCAAAGAATTCTTTAAAAAAGAGTTAGAAAACATAACATCTTTCAAATTTTTTTCAACTGAAAGTGTGGCTTGGTTGCAAAAGATAAAAAAAGTTTAATAACAATTTTTATCGCAAATTATGCATCGTCGTTGTTAGTATTTTTCCATAAAGTTTTCACGTTGTACGAAAAGCGCATCGTCTATACTGCAGAAAATTCTAACAAAGTTTAACATTTTTCACAACAATCTACAATCGTTATGATTTCCGAGGTCCTGAGATCAAAATCTCTAGAAATCTTGAGCATTGTGAGATATCCCGCCCACTCAACATGAATGGAAATCAGCATTAAAACGAAGTTCTCCTGACCTGATTACTGTATCAAGCAGAAAACAACAAAACCAGATGCTACTCACTGTTCAGAGGCGCAGAGCATGAGTGCAAGGTCACGGATAGCCAGCCAATCAGAGCAGTTGTCTCCATTGAGTGCGATCAGCCTATTGACCACTTCCACGACCTCGCTGTACTTGTCGTCTAGCATGAGGGCATTGATACACCTACTGGCAGCACTCTCTACGTACAGGCAGCTTTTGTGGGTGAATATTGATGACTTGATGTGAGCGGACAACTCCAACTGAGCCAGCTGTACAATGCAGAGAACGGATGGTTAAAATACTCATCGAATTTATGATACGAGCACAGTCAAAGAATTTTATTATAATGATTAAAATTTATTATTTTATTTATTGTAAGCAAAATCTTTTCTAAAAATTGGCCCAATCATAAACCATATTAATTAAGTAAAAACATTTAATAATGGCAAATTTTAGAATACTTGCATCTCATAAATGAGTCAATCAAAAGATGCCACTAACACATCTGATAAACTGGTATAACAAACACTCACACATACCTGCTCCAAGTCATTAAGGTTTTCCGTAATATGAGTACACAGCGGAGGTATATACTGCATTAGATATCGTTGTAGGTACGGATATTCCCTACGCAATGCCTCGCTGTCTAAGTGTTTGCCATTCTCTCGGTCTACCCGCATGTCCTCGTATATTATATCTAACAACATGGCCACTACCGGAGATTGCTCCCGCAGGTACTGAAACGTAGGAAATCAATTAAGGGAGACGATTCATTCAATCACAAACACTGGTTTAGCCAACTACATAACTATAAAGTACCTGCACAGCCACATCTGATATCTTGAACTTGGCCTGCCGTAGTACACTATCTGATCTGGTGAGACTATAGCCTGGTTCTTCTTCCGTCAGTGCGTCCGTATCCTCAGTTGAGGATGGTAAAGAGGCTATAGTTGGATCAAGGGAAAAACCTAGCCTGTGTTCCATAGGTATTATTGATACTGACGGGTCAAGATGAGTAGAAGAATGAGATGCAGGGCTACCTCCATCTGCTAAAACAGACAACGTGGGATCTAGGGCTTTCGGTATTTAAAAATAGATGAAATTTACAAAAAAAGTCAAAGGTCCCACCTGTACTTGGTGAGGGAGACGACTCCCTGCGATGTTCCATTCTCTCAAAGATAAGTTTCATCTCGCTCCAGCGAGTGGATGGTTGATAGTCTAGTATCCACAGAAGCAAGGAGGAGTGCTTGAACTTGGGTGGGGGCTTGTGTACCTCAATAACCAATTCTTTTTCTACCTTCACCAACAACTCTGGTACACAGATCTGTCAAATGCATGCAGAATGGGTTTTGTAACAAGCACAGACTAGAATGAACACAGACAGACCTGCAATGAATGTGGACAACTCATAGAAAGAACATGCCCGAAGTGAACACTTGTTATATGCAATATTTAATATAAAAAATCTGGTATTATTTATAGGCGAAACACTCTTTATAGGAGTCGTCTGCTCTCATGAAAATAAATAATTTATCCCGGAAGTAACAACAAAATATTCCTAATTACTGCATTCAAGCCATTTATTCTATGATTGTCAGCATTTGCTCCAACTCCCTGTATAGCATCCGCACATGCAGTAGATGGTTCTAGAACAAACAAGCTAATAGTTCAAAGACTTATTACCTGAAGTGTTTGAGGGGATATGAGCACGGCCCGTCTCATGTACATGGTGACTGAGTCTTGTATTTCATCATCTACTGTGTCCGCTGTCAGACACCTGACTGGTAGTACGTTGGTTCTGCCATCATACAGAGCAAACACAGTGAGCGGGTTGACCTCAGGGGCGTAGCGAGCCCACGGATGATCTGATGACATGTCTGTAAATATTGATATTGTGTCTGCACAAGTTGATAGGAGTGCTACTGTAACTGTAAGCATGACCATTTCATAAAAACGTTAAAGTAACAATGTAATCAATATTGCTGTGCTTATAGACAAATGATAGAAAAATTACTGTGGATGCACACAAAGCCATGTGATAGAGCAAGTACTGTGGATGCACACAAAGCCATGTGATAGAGCAAGTACTGTGGATGCACATAAAGCCATGTGATAGAGTAAGTACTGTAACTGCACACCTACCCAAATGTTTGACAACATTAACTCGAAGGAAAAGCTGCTGAAGCTCAAATATGCTACAAACACCGAGCTGTCCGACCACATAGCTATGTCGTAGGTGGAAGGCTGTGACAGCAGACAGCGAGTCTCCCATTCTCTACAACATCAAATGCACAACATCTCCATTTACTCTGTTTTGGTTGGATTTTACAATGAACAAGTTTGTGAAGTTGTCTTCTCGCAAAATAAACATGGTTTCCCACATACTATTTGGTTTCCTATAGCACTAATGAAATTTAGGTAAGTAGTCGATGGAAAAGGCGTTGGCGTTCCTCACTGCATACTCAAATACAAAAACAATCCATTTTCGTTAAACATGGCTCTTCAGTTTCGCCGTATTCAAACACATATCAACCAATTGTTGACCAATTCCTGCTAGAATTTTCAAGCATTTGTCTCCTTGTAAAACCATAAATAAACAAAAAGCTATTTTGGAGTTGCTGCACATGTACAATACAGCTGACGGTGTCAGCTGATGCAGACGTACCTGAGCTCTCCGCTGGCACACCAATGTCTCCACCAGACCGTGTAAGCTCAAGAGATTATGCAGGTTTACAAAGAAAGCTCTTTTCTCTTTGTTCGTTGAAAGTAGTCCGAGATCTACGCATCGCAGTTGCTGACACTCCTCACAGAACTGAGCATACTCTGACTTAGATTTGACCTCAATGGCGACAGGCCTGTCTAGGAGTTTGGTGTCAGCAGCAGTGAGGGCATCTAGAAAGGTCAAGGTAACAGCAAGTCACCAATCACTGCAAGCTATTGATTCGAAAGTGGATTGAACTTATATTGTATTATTTAACGTGGTAACAAAAATATTATGCGGAGTTGCCCCCCTTTTTGGTGAGACAACACCAATAAATGCAGAAATTTCAGATTTAGCTCGAGGAATTTCTCTTCTATACACACCGGAAGCCATAGAAAACTAACTTGGCAGAATTTGGCTTGTTGGCAATAAAATGGAGCATTCTAAAGTGTTTCATCGTGCAGATACTTTCAGGATTACAAAAAGAGGTCACAACAAATCTACATTTGATCCGTTTTAGCTCAGTCAAAAAAAATTTTTATTATCGCACAAACCGCTATTGTGCACAAACTTGCTTTTATACCTCAAAAAACCTTGATAATATATAATCTATTTTCAATACAAAAATATAACTTTATGAATTTTTTCAAGCATTGAGACTAGCACTTCATTGATTAATACATAAAATATAACAATCGCTGACGTCCTGTTTCCAGTTTCGTTTAACAACAATAAACATGAAACCTGAATGCCTGCCTACCGAACTACAACGAAAACAACAATAAATACTTTGGGATCTGTTTCAAAATTAAAAGTACATAAAAAATATTTTCTAAAAGATCTGGCCGCGTCTTTTTTGCGTCTCAATCACTCACCCTTCAGCAGCCGAAGTAATGCAGTAAAGGCATTACTGACAGTAGACAGGGGAGACAAATCAAACTGAGTGGGCGTTGTGTTTCCTGTTACTTCATTGAGAACTCTTCTGTACCCAAACCTCTTGTCTGCAGAGAGTTGGTGTTGCATACCTGAGAGAGAAGAGATAGTGGAGCATCAAACTAGTACTAGCGCGTCTGCTCAGTACATAGATGTATAGATAGGGGCGCAGGTTTGGCACATTTTTGTGCAGCAACAACATGGTATTCTTTTGCGTTCCCGTTAGCATTAACAATGGTTGTCATATCGAGAACCATTTGTTTAAACAAAAAATTTCAAATTTGTTTAAAAGATAATTTCAAATTTGTTTTAAAAAAGTAATTTTTAGCCGACATTGATCAAAATTTGACTAGAAATGGAACAAGACAATTTTTGGGGTGACTTATTGAGCATGCAAAACAAAAATACGATATGAAGTTCTTAAAACCATAATATTATTTTACCAATGGTTTATTGTAAAACGCTTTTTACACTTTTACTTGAATAATTCATTCATAAAAAATCGATACACTTCCATCGTCCACATTTTTATTACAGCATAAAATGGTTTATTAACACAATTTTATCATGTTGTTGTTGCTACAATTTAATAGTTAAATGTATAAAATATAAACCGCACTTTCTAAACAAAGAGGCGGGGCTTAATTCACATAACAGCAATGGAACTGACTTCCTGTAAACTGCCATTGTGCGTCTTACATACTCGTCGCAAACCCAGAAACACTGCTAAAAGCTTTGTCGATCTATGGCTCTGTTTATACCTTTGTGAGTCAGTATGAGGTCAGCCATAACACGATATCACATGACATCACATCACAAGACATCACAAGACATCACATGACATCACATGACATCACATGACATCACATGACATCACATGACAACACATGACATCACATGACAACACAAGACATCACATGACAACACAAGACATCACATGACAACACATGACATCACATGACAACACAAGACATCACATGACATCACATGACAACACAAGATATCACATGACAAAAGACTCACCTTTCATAGAGTGTTCATCCTCCTGTAGGGGCTTACACCTAACAGGGGGGCAACAACTCCTCACTATCACATGAGTCAGGTCTAGTTTCATCTCTTCTGCTACTGATGTCAGCCTACCAACCAACCACAGACTCATCAGTAGGGCATTGTGACACCACACTGATGTAAGTAAGTATAACATTACAATAGCACACTGATGTAAGTAGGTATAACATTACAATAGCACACTCACTTAGAAGGTTCAATGTTACTTTCAAACATGAGACGTCCCATTGTCATGGTCGGTCCATCCACTAGCACAGCAGCAGGCCCTACAGAAGTGTGTACAGATACAATATCACTTCTACATACATAGTAGTGTGTACAGATACAATATCACTTCTACATACATAGTAGTGTGTACAGATACAATATCACTTCTACATACATAGTAGTGTGTACAGATACAATATCACTTCTACATACATAGTAGTGTGTACAGATACAATATCACTTCTACATACATAGTAGTGTGTACAGATACAATATCACTCCTACATACATAGTAGTGTGTACAGATACAATATCACTTCTACATACATAGTAGTGTGTACAGATACAATATCACTTCTACATACATAGTAGTGTGTACAGATACAATATCACTTCTACATACATAGTAGTGTGTACAGATACAATATCACTTCTACATACATAGTAGTGTGTACAGATACAATATCACTTCTACATACATAGTAGTGTGTACAGATACAATATCACTTCTACATACATAGTAGTGTGTACAGATACAATATCACTCCTACATACATAGTAGTGTGTACAGATACAATATCACTTCTACATACATAGTAGTGTGTACAGATACAATATCACTTCTACATACATAGTAGTGTGTACAGATACAATATCACTTCTACATACATAGTAGTGTGTACAGATACAATATCACTTCTACATACATAGTAGTGTGTACAGATACAATATCACTTCTACATACATAGTAGTGTGTACAGATACAATATCACTTCTACATACATAGTAGTGTGTACAGATACAATATCACTTCTACATACATAGTAGTGTGTACAGATACAATATCACTTCTACATACATAGTAGTGTGTACAGATACAATATCACTTCTACATACAATAACACAGTGTGCGCATACAGTTTTAAGGTTATGAACTGACCAGAAGATCTCAGTCGATTGTCGGTGATAGTCTTTTGCAAGAGAATAATCTGATCATTCAGAATGGAGAGATAACTCCTAATAAAAAGGAAACGACTGAATGTGATAGACCACACGTCACAAGAAAGGTTAGTTATAGAGCAGCTAAAGGCTATGAGAAGTATCACAGGCTATTATGGCTCCTTTCTCTGTTGTCTAAGGTACTTACCTATCTCGAGACGGAAAGTGTCTGCGAAGTATTTTGAGAAGAGGGTTAACTACGAATAGAGGTACCACCTGCAACTCTTTCCCAGATTTTTTCTGCAAGGCAACCGCATTTTCTGTCGTCTCTACCTCATTGCACAATTCCAGGAGTGGATCAATCTGGGGGAAGAGACAGGCATGGATCAACACAGACAATACATGAATGCATTAAAAGAAATACATGCATAGCAAGCGCTTATCTCACCCTTTCTCTCAACTCTGTAGGGTCCATGCTGAATATGGACGAGAGCAGACAACTACGAATAGAGAGACAGCCCTGTTCATCTATCGACACCCGTCGGACCATTGTCTGGTCAGATGAGAGCGCTATGTCACTGATGGCTAGGCATTTCTTCAGCCAATGTTGTAAACCTGCAGATAATGTTACAAGTTAGATGGGAGAAAGTTCCGGGCTAGATCAACTCAAAGCTGGATCTGGACGGGATCCTCTGGAGGAGATAGTCAATCGTAGATCTATCCCGTACACTTAGGGTTATGTTAATTTTAGCTTAGCATAAAAACTTGGGAAATACTACTGTAAAAGAATTAACAATCTCAAGGCCTCTGTACAAGTTACATTCCAAAAAATTGCGGGAGAAAATGGCTCATTGACTACAAGATTAGTTTGATCAACTAAATTAGCAATTCCTGCATATCACGTTACTGATATCTTGTCTTTCAAGCTATCAGTAACGCAATGGGAAGGAAATGCGTTTCAGTAAAATAAATGAAAGCATACATAAACAAGGCGATGATAACCAAACTTTTATTTAAGTTTTCAATTTTATTTATTCAAACGTTTACTAAAAGCGAACTTGTAGAAAATTCTTGGCCAATCAAATGAGAGGAAAATGTTGAATAGCAAAGTAAGCAAAAACACCAGTGGTCTGCAACCCAATGGTAATATTTCAGGAAACCTTGAATTCCTATGCGCCTGTTTATAGCATTAAAAGGAGAATCGAGACAAAAACCATTGGATGTGTGGATAGGCATTTAGTACACGCTGTGAACGCGCAGGAAGAAAGGATATCAAACATCGCACACCCACTGTAAAATTGCTACAAGTCAAATGCAGGCAAACAATGTTATCATGACTGGTGAGGCCTTGTGCCCCATGTACATCTACCGATTACCACCCTATTCGCCTTACTGATTGCGTAATTTGGCAGCTCTGTTTGCAGATAAATCGCCAAACCGGCAGTAGGATGGATTTTTTTTACGTAATCGACAGGTTTTGATCCACATCAAAAAATCGGTAGACAATTCGTGATTCGACCAATCATATCACCGCTCGCAGTTCTAACGTTTCAAATAAAAAGTTTCTCAAGCTCAATAATTTATGTGAAAAAGAGTCGTTCATAGGAGTCTTTGTTGTTTCAAAGCATTTTATGGCTAACTATGACATCAGATACAGCGAGTTTGACCGGTGTTGCGTGTGAATGGCAAGCAGAGAAAAAAAATACGGGAAGCACCTTGTCGTCATTTCCAATCGGTAAAGGCAAATCGGTAGCTATTCGGTAGATGTACATGTAGCATTAGACGTAGTATTTCTGGAACACTAACAAAATTGACTTGATATCAAACCATGGTGCGCACCGAATGAAACAATTACGGAAAGTCGTCGGCCATATTATATCGGGGATATAACAAAAGTTGGTACAGCAAATTTTTTTGCATAATATATCGTATTGAATAGTTAAAAAAATATACTAGTTCAGAAAGTCTTTCTGTCAGCCATATGGGATGGGGAGAACTTTAAGCAACTATAGTCGTTTCGATCGGCCGAAAAAGTCACTGGATCAGAAATACTACGTCCATGACAGCAGCAAACGAACAGAAGTAAAGTGTTTGTGTCACACACACAGGAAGTGACATTACTTGTGCCACACACACACAGGAAGTGACATTACTTGTGTCACACACACAGGAAGTGACATTACTTGTGTCACACACACAGGAAGTGACATTACTTGTGTCACACACACAGGAAGTGACATTACTTGTGCCACACACACACAGGAAGTGACATCACTTGTGTCACACACACAGGAAGTGACATTACTTGTGTCACACACACAGGAAGTGACATTACTTGTGTCACACACACAGGAAGTGACATCACTTGTATCACACAGACATGCACCGATGGTTACCAGAAGAAGACTTGTAGCTTGAGTTGACGTATTTCTGAGCACAAGAAAGCAGACGCTGGGAGCGCTGAGGAGAGCTGGTAGAAGTAGAAGCCAGATCTATGAGTACCATAGCAGTGGCTACGCTGGATGGTGAAGGACCCTGTCCAAGAAACTTCCCTACCTAAAAACATGCCATCATCACATTCTAGGTAGACGGACAGCAGTAGAAGTGGAGAGTGTTAGTGCAACTCCGTGAGCTACAAAAGTAACTCTATGAGCTGCAGAACTAACTCTATGATCCACAGAAATATCTCTATGATCTACAGAAGTAACTCTATGATCTACAGCAGTAACTCTATGACAAGAATTTCCATTCCGGTTGTTGACAAGAGAAATCTTTCTGTACCTGGAGGTCTTCACTATTGATTGCAGGTAAAACAGCCGATAAAGCTAAACTCTCGGCTTTGGTAGAGTCATCCATGGTGCTCAGGCTATTTGCAGCTGCTCGTCTCACAAATGACAGATCTAATCCACCAGTTAGACTCTTGGACTGATTCACTGGTGAGAGGCAAGCTGACTCCTGATTGGCTTGTTCCATCAGATACTGCTGATATGATTGGGCGAAACTAAATTGTTTACCCTCCAGGCTCTCCTCCTGGTTGTAGAGCTAAAACAATATAGATTATACAACTGTATATAGAGTATACAACTGTGTAGAGTATACAACTGTATATAGAGTATACAACTGTATATAGAGTATACAACTGTATATAGAGTATACAACTGTATATAGAGTATACAACTGTATATAGAGTATACAACTGTATATAGAGTATACAACTGTATAGAGTATACAACTGTATATAGAGTATACAACTGTATATAGAGTATACAACTGTATAGAGTATACAACTGTATATAGAGTATACAACTGTATATAGAGTATACAACTGTATAGAGTATACAACTGTATATAGAGTATACAACTGTATATAGAGTATACAACTGTATATAGAGTATACAACTGTGTATATAGAGTATACAACTGTATAGAGTATACAACTGTATATAGGGTATACAACTGTATATAGGGTATACAACTGTATATAGGGTATACAACTGTATATAGGGTATACAACTGTATATAGGGTATACAACTGTATATAGAGTATACAACTGTATATAGGGTATACAACTGTATATAGGGTATACAACTGTATATAGGGTATACAACTGTATATAGGGTATACAACTGTATATAGGGTATACAACTGTATATAGGGTATACAACTGTATATAGGGTATACAACTGTATATATAGTATACAACTGTATAGAGTATACAACTGTATATAGAGTATACAACTGTATATAGGGTATACAACTGTATATAGGGTATACAACTGTATAGAGTATACAACTGTATATAGAGTATACAACTGTATATAGAGTATACAACTGTATATAGAGTATACAACTGTATAGAGTATACAACTGTATAGAGTATACAACTGTATATAGAGTATACAACTGTATATAGAGTATACAACTGTATATAGAGTATACAACTGTATATAGAGTATACAACTGTATATAGAGTATACAACTGTATAGAGTATACAACTGTATAGAGTATACAACTGTATATAGAGTATACAACTGTATAGAGTATACAACTGTATATAGAGTATACAACTGTATATAGAGTATACAACTGTATATATAGTATACAACTGTATATAGAGTATACAACTGTATATAGAGTATACAACTGTATATAGAGTATACAACTGTATAGAGTATACAACTGTATATAGAGTATACAACTGTATAGAGTATACAACTGTATAGAGTATACAACTGTATATAGAGTATACAACTGTATATAGGGTATACAACTGTATATAGGGTATACAACTGTATAGAGTATACAACTGTATAGAGTATACAACTGTATATAGAGTATACAACTGTATATAGAGTATACAACTGTATATAGAGTATACAACTGTATATAGAGTATACAACTGTATATAGAGTATACAACTGTATATAGAGTATACAACTGTATATATAGTATACAACTGTATAGAGTATACAACTGTATAGAGTATACAACTGTATATAGAGTATACAACTGTATATAGAGTATACAACTGCATATAGAGTATACAACTGTATATAGAGTATACAACTGTATATAGAGTATACAACTGTATATAGGGTATACAACTGTATAGAGTATACAACTGTATATAGAGTATACAACTGTATATAGAGTATACAACTGTATAGGGTATACAACTGTATATAGAGTATACAACTGTATAGAGTATACAACTGTATATAGAGTATACAACTGTATATAGAGTATACAACTGTATATAGAGTATACAACTGTATATAGAGTATACAACTGTATATAGAGTATACAACTGTATATAGAGTATACAACTGTATAGAGTATACAACTGTATAGAGTATACAACTGTATATAGAGTATACAACTGTATATAGAGTATACAACTGTATAGGGTATACAACTGTATATAGAGTATACAACTGTATAGAGTATACAACTGTATATAGAGTATACAACTGTATATAGAGTATACAACTGTATATAGAGTATACAACTGTATATAGAGTATACAACTGTATATAGAGTATACAACTGTATATAGAGTATACAACTGTATAGAGTATACAACTGTATAGAGTATACAACTGTATATAGAGTATACAACTGTATAGGGTATACAACTGTATATAGAGTATACAACTGTATAGAGTATACAACTGTATATAGAGTATACAACTGTATATAGAGTATACAACTGTATATAGAGTATACAACTGTATATAGAGTATACAACTGTATATAGAGTATACAACTGTATAGAGTATACAACTGTATATAGAGTATACAACTGTATATAGAGTATACAACTGTATATATAGTATACAACTGTATATAGAGTATACAACTGTATAGAGTATACAACTGTATATAGAGTATACAACTGTGTATATAGAGTATACAACTGTATAGAGTATACAACTGTATATAGAGTATACAACTGTATAGAGTATACAACTGTATATAGAGTATACAACTGTATATAGAGTATACAACTGTATATAGAGTATACAACTGTATATATAGTATACAACTGTATATAGAGTATACAACTGTATATAG
The DNA here is from genome assembly GCA_945261195.1 of Cryptosula pallasiana. Lineage (NCBI taxonomy): Eukaryota > Metazoa > Bryozoa > Gymnolaemata > Cheilostomatida > Cryptosulidae > Cryptosula > Cryptosula pallasiana. The sequence goes on from OX183130.1 coordinate 19,301,078, forward strand.
AGTATACAACTGTATAGAGTATACAACTGTATATAGAGTATACAACTGTATAGAGTATACAACTGTATATAGAGTATACAACTGTGTATAGAGTATACAACTGTATAGAGTATACAACTGTATATAGAGTATACAACTGTGTATATAGAGTATACAACTGTATAGAGTATACAACTGTATATAGAGTATACAACTGTATATAGAGTATACAACTGTGTATAGAGTATACAACTGTATAGAGTATACAACTGTATATAGAGTATACAACTGTGTATATAGAGTATACAACTGTATAGAGTATACAACTGTATATAGGGTATACAACTGTATATAGAGTATACAACTGTGTATATAGAGTATACAACTGTATAGAGAGTATACAACTGTATATAGAGTATACAACTGTATAGAGTATACAACTGTATATAGAGTATACAACTGTGTATAGAGTATACAACTGTATAGAGTATACAACTGTATATATAGTATACAACTGTATATAGAGTATACAACTGTATAGAGTATACAACTGTATATAGAGTATACAACTGTGTATATAGAGTATACAACTGTATAGAGTATACAACTGTATATAGAGTATACAACTGTATAGAGTATACAACTGTGTATAGAGTATACAACTGTGTATAGAGTATACAACTGTATAGAGTATACAACTGTATATAGAGTATACAACTGTGTATATAGAGTATACAACTGTATAGAGTATACAACTGTATAGGGTATACAACTGTATATAGAGTATACAACTGTATAGAGTATACAACTGTATATAGAGTATACAACTGTATATAGAGTATACAACTGTATATAGAGTATACAACTGTATATAGAGTATACAACTGTATATAGAGTATACAACTGTATATAGAGTATACAACTGTATATAGAGTATACAACTGTATAGAGTATACAACTGTATATAGAGTATACAACTGTATATAGAGTATACAACTGTGTATAGAGTATACAACTGTATAGAGTATACAACTGTATATAGAGTATACAACTGTATATAGAGTATACAACTGTATATAGAGTATACAACTGTATATAGAGTATACAACTGTATATAGAGTATACAACTGTATATAGAGTATACAACTGTATAGAGTATACAACTGTATATAGAGTATACAACTGTATATAGAGTATACAACTGTATATAGAGTATACAACTGTATATAGAGTATACAACTGTATATAGAGTATACAACTGTATAGAGTATACAACTGTATATAGAGTATACAACTGTATATAGAGTATACAACTGTATAGAGTATACAACTGTATATAGAGTATACAACTGTATATAGAGTATACAACTGTATATATAGTATACAACTGTATAGAGTATACAACTGTATAGAGTATACAACTGTATATAGAGTATACAACTGTATATATAGTATACAACTGTATAGAGTATACAACTGTATAGAGTATACAACTGTATATAGAGTATACAACTGTATATGGAGTATACAACTGTATATATAGTATACAACTGTATAGAGTATACAACTGTATATAGAGTATACAACTGTATATAGAGTATACAACTGTATATAGAGTATACAACTGTATATAGAGTATACAACTGTATAGAGTACACAACTGTATATAGAGTATACAACTGTATATAGGGTATACAACTGTATATAGAGTATACAACTGTATATAGAGTATACAACTATATATAGAGTATACAACTGTATATAGAGTATACAACTGTATAGAGAGTATACAACTGTATATAGAGTATACAACTGTATATAGAGTATACAACTGTATATAGAGTATACAACTGTATAGAGTATACAACTGTATATAGAGTATACAACTGTATATAGAGTATACAATTGTATATAGAGTTCAACCAACCTTGATAACCTGCGCTGCTTGGGTAGAGTTCTGGCGGTTGGTGCAGATGTTGAGGAGAGATATAGGAGAGGCCAACATTTTAGGAATGAGTCCATCTATAGCAGGCTGCACCATTTGGGTCTGGCTACTGATTCGTTTCTTGTACCTAATAAACCAGAAAGTCCGTTACCAAGACGCTCATGCGCAATCAAAATCGTTAACTGCTATCTATAACAGAAATTGTTGATCGCAAAGCCTCCATTAAAGTTTAAATAATATCATTCAAGAAAAACAAAAACTGTCAGCAAGAGAAACGACAGCACCCTCAGGCATAGCAAAGAGAAGATTAAGCAGCAGTCGAACAGGAAGTAGTAGTGAGAAAGTGAGATGTAAGATTACCGCTTGTTTCTAGAGAGCACAGACGGATTATTAGTACCACTACTATAAGTTACTAGTTCACTACTAAGCTCAGACTCCTGACTTATATCCTCTGACCTATGTACACCGGCTGGGCACTTGTTAGTTCCATTACTGTGGATACTCCTTTCATACGCTCCTGTGTGCAAATATGATTCGTGAATGTTGAATCTCACCTACTTCGATCAAGGATCAGTAAAAAAATGTTGTTCTTTACAAAATATTAAACCAATTGAGACAAAAATGAACACAGACAAATCCACAGAAAATTACTATTATGCCATAAAGAAGAATACTCTGACGCCCATTCTAGCAAGTGTTGACATTCAGTAATCTTTATAAAAGCAGATAAATTCTAGAACGAAGGTCGACGAATTATGTTATGCGCTGATGGTAGTAAATGCTGACAATTTCTAGAACAATCAACAAAATACTATACTTCTTTACCGTATAGTAGAGTTTGGGTTCCATTTTTTCAACATTCACTTGAGAGTGTCTGCATATATTGCTAGATGGTTTTGGTCATTCCACTCAAAGTACATACCAATATACAAAGTTTAATTTCCATAGCTAAACAGATATATCTCACTACAAAGCTGCAGTTAACCAATGTTGCCGCCACCTACCAAAGCCCTCATCATTATGCACTCCAATGACAGCAGAAGGTCGTAGGGTCACAGAACCAAACTCCTTGCTGACGCTGTCTTGTACTATAAGCTGATATCTCCACAAGGCCTCACTAACTCGCTGCTGTAGCTGCGATAGTCTAGACATGAACGTCTTCTCTGTAACAGAGCTCAATGTAACCTGCATGAGCTCCTCTTCCATTTTTTTCAAGTCCTGCAAGTAGAAATATTTATAAGTATTTTGTATAAACCTTTTTTAGATACAAAAATAAATACAGATAAAAAGTTTTAAGGTTTAGACTGCTGAGGGTGTGGCTTTTGATGGCATCAGATTAAGCAGCCAATGGGAGAGCTTTTATAATGCTCAATTGACCAATGACAATGACACAAGTTGGGTGGTCTCATGTACCTAGTACAAATAGACTTAGAAGAGGGTGGATTTTTTGTCTTCACCATATGGCAATATCCAGCGACTAACATAAATACTAACAACTTTCATAACAAATCAGGCTTTCGTTGTTTATCATTAAAGTGTTGGCAGCCTGATAATCAAGACACAATGAATGTGGCAGGAAGTGTCACATGGCATAAACCAGTAGTCTATCACGATGTTCCCATCGTGCAAACTTGTTTGGATTGGACGTCCATTCGAGTTGGTTAGCATTCATTCGGGTTGGCATTCCAATCCGTTCCTATGATAATTCAAATTGAATCATATGCAGGAGTTGTCCTTCCTTTACAGTGAGTAGCGAGCGCAATAATTACTTGATTGCAGTGAGTTAGTAAACAATCGTGCTCGTATTACTAAGTAGTAATACGAGTCAAATTTGTGGAATGTTCACAGCATAAACTAGCAATCTAGTAGTAAGTAGATGAATAATAATAAAAACAACAATTTCTAATAATTATAGATGATTATTAATAAGTATAATGATAGCTATAAGAAATGATAAATAATTATGAATAATAAATAAATAAATTTTTCTAAATAATAAAAAATAATTTTTTTTGGCAAGTATAAGAATAATTTAGTTTGCCCACTTATCAGACAGATCTATGATTCAGTTTTCTGAACAAATGGTAAATAATTTATAACTAAGCTGTTGTTAAACTTGCAACGGATTATTATTATATGAATGTAAAAAATGCAATTGGAAAATACGCAAAAACTGATTTATAGCCAAATCGCCGGTTTAATGCCTTTTCCTCAAAAGAGCAGCTCGAACGAATTCATCAACACGAACGATTCCCATGATCCTAACGAATGCTCAACCCGAATAAATTCGGTTTGAGGAACTATACTGAGCCAACACGAACGAACCCGAACCAACTCATACGAGTCACAATTCCCATGACCCGAATGGACGATTTATGAGTTCAACCCGAACGAATTCGCACCATGGGAACATAATGTATGTTCACTACCCTTATGGGTGGTCCAATGGCAGTCATTCAAGGTTATATTTACTGCCCTACTTCCACATAGACATAGATGTGTGCTGTATAACCATATAGAGAGTGCAACCTACTGGGTCATTCATTGTCTCAAAACTAGTGGCAGTGACATCAGTGAGGGCGGCCTTGACAATGCTGAGCATGTCTCTGGTGATAAACTCATTAGCCATAAATCCGACAGCCGCACCTTGTCTTGCCTCTGAGGCTGTATTGTCATCACTGGATCTTTCAGTGCGGCTCACTAAATCAGCTCTTGTTGGCTTCAGCAGGCCGGCTTTGTGATGGACCTACCAATATATCATGTGCACTGACAGTGACAGTTCTACCAATATATCGTGTGCACTGGCAGTGACAGTTCTACCATTACATTGTGTGTATTGGCAGTGACAGTTCTACCAATATATAGTGTGCACTGGCAGTGGCAGTTTTACCAATATAGAATGTGGACATCAGTTTACTGCACACAAGAGTAGCTGTGCTAGTGCAAATGATAGAGAGGTCTGTGGTTAAGCCCCCTGTAATGTAATGTAATGTCCAACTTCTTATAGATATTAATTGTAACAAAGTAAATAAAGCAGAGTGTGCAATGCGTCACTGTGGTTGTAATATTGTATGAAACCAAAGTAACTTCATATACATTTCAGTGGGACGAGGCAGTAAATTCTCATCAAGCAAAGAACTAGACACACAAGAGTGCAGACACACAATAGTGCAGACACACAAGAGTGCAGACACACAATAGTGCAGACACACAAGAGTGCAGACACGCAAGAGCGCAGACACGCAAGAGCGCAGACACGCAAGAGTGCAGACATACAAGAGCGCAGACACACAATAGCGCAGACACGCAAGAGTGCAGACACGCAAGAGTGCAGACACGCAAGAGTGCAGACACGCAAGAGTGCAGACACGCAAGAGTGCAGACACACAAGAGTGCAGACACACAAGAGTGCAGACACACAAGAGTGCAGACGCACAAGAGTGCAGACACACAAGAGTGCAGACACACAAGAGTGCAGACGCACAAGAGTGCAGACACACAAGAGTGCAGACACACAAGAGTGCAGACACACAAGAGTGCAGACACACAATAGTACAGACACTCAATAGTGCAGACACACAAGAGTACAGACACATAATAGTACAGACACTCAATAGTGCAGACACACAAGAGTGCAGACACACAAGAGTGCAGACACACAAGAGTGCAGACGCACAAGAGTGCAGACACACAAGAGTGCAGACACACAAGAGTGCAGACACACAAGAGTGCAGACACACAAGAGTGCAGACACACAAGAGTGCAGACACACAATAGTGCAGACACACAAGAGTGCAGACACACAAGAGTGCAGACACACAAGAGTGCAGACACACAAGAGTGCAGACACACAAGAGTGCAGAGAACACTTACCAAGTTATACTTGACAGGTTTGACAGGACTCATCCACTCTCTTGCACTAAAGTACTGTTCAGTGTCGTCATCGCTTTCATCAGTGCTGACATTTGGCTCAGCATACGATGATGAGGTTGTCTGTACATAAAAAAGCAACCAGTTTCTTGTTCAATAATTTCAATATTTCAGTTAGCAATTACAAAATTGATAAAGTTAACATATAAAAAGCGTGGAGCTACGACTCAAACAGATAGAGGCAAGGGGTGGAGCAACCAATAGAAACACAAGTCACATGACCACGCACTGCTTCTGTTTTAGAAAACGTGGAGCCAGCTCTCACATCGGACCCCATCGCAAACAACAGCTGAAAGAGATCTTCTAGAACTTCTAGTTTCAAGGTTAGCGGTCGGAGGTCAATCAGCAATCTTTTTATTGTAGAAAGCATTGGCAAAACATCTTCTTGGTATCTAAAGCCGATCAACATGCAGTAAATAACAGAAACTGCAGAAGCCTTCATACAATTAGCCACTCGTTGAAACACTGAATGAAAAAATAGACAAAATGTATTGAATCCAGCGCACCTTTGTGAAAGTGGGACTCCATTGATTTCTTCACAAGCCTTACACAACGCTTGCATGAAGTTGTTAATAATGTAGAAGGCATTGAAGAGGTTGATGTCCCGCTGTTGTTTGATAGAGAGAGACCCGCTGTCAGAGATATCCTGCTCGTACTTGTCCAACAGTGCTACAAGTAGGTTAGGTTAGCAGTAACAATATAAGTAATATCGGGAGTCATCAGACCTTTCAGAGGAATACCGCTGCTGAGGTTAGATGATATACAATAGGCATTTTCGGATCGATAACGTTCATGCCAAAACGGGCAAAGTTTTTGTTTTTCGGCGAGTACAAAACCTGATTTTTGGAACTCTATACTGAATGGTGGTTTTACCATTCAGGGTGTTGTTCACTGTACGACGTTCTTGCTCCGAATACGTACATTTCTGCTATAATAAATATTTTTGCATAATACGAGCCCTTTTACGGCAGCTACCATTTTCGCTTAGATGCAACATATATATATATTAATTATAATTATTAATTATTATTTTTATTATTATGGATGGTAATAAAAATTATTTTTTATTTATTGAAGTATTATTATTGTTTATTATTATAACAATTATCTATCACTGTTATCTTCTGTTATTAGTTAGTAAATAGATAGAAAACGATGATGACTTTTATAGAATTAAAACTTGACGTCCTCTGGGGGCGGCCATCTTTTCATTTGTTTCCAGATTTTTGCGACTACTTGACAATAAAAGAACACAACTCCTGATATAGAAATTTGCGTTTTTGAACGTTCAACTCACTCACTTTCCCGTACCAATTTTTTCAAGGCATGGACGTTCTTGATCCGAAAATGCCTATTGTATTGGTTCACACACGCGATGTAGAGCTCACATATTGTGTCTCTTGATTTCTTGCGAGCTCTCACAGTTTTTGATATACAAGCTAGTACATACTATATGATATACTAGTACATACCATATGATATACTAATACATACCGTATGATATACTAGTACATACCATGTGATATACTAGTACATACCATATGCACTCTCGGCTGTCAGAGTTTTCATCATCTTCTGATGAGTCCAGGAGTCAAGGTCCTCCAGGCACAAGTAAAGGGCATGCAGTACACTGTGAGACTTTGGTACAAACAACACGCCAGATGTACCGTAGGTTGGGTTCCTGCTCCTAGCACTGTGGGAGCAAACAAACCAGCTCGTACATACGATATACTATTTATACTGTACAACACAGACATATGTATGTACACACAGACTAGCGTGTAAATAATACATGCTGTATACACCATACGGCACAGATAAAGAATCAAACCAACCTTGAAAGGTTTAAACTTTGTTCGATGACATCAATTCTTTGATGCTGGTTGATTAACGCTGTCAGTCGCTTATCTTTGACCTGCATAATACGGACGACAGCAATGTAATTGGTGCTGCAGCAGATGAATAATAATAATGATAAAAATAATAAATGACTCGAATAAAGAACAAATGAGAATCAGCACTCTTTCATTCAAGTTAATGTTGGTAGTTGTGGTCTCAATACCATATATATAGTTCAACTAAACATTGGACAAGTTAAATCTCTTTTTACCATTTGGAGTTATCTACTTAGTAAGAAGGAAGACAATTCTCAATCTCCTGTTGCTAAAACGAAGTGTCTCATATTTACTCAGTTTGATGAGATAAAACAAGTACCTTAAGAAAAGCGGTGATAACATGGTGACTCTGCTCGGTGTTTGTACACAACCTCCACGCTCTATGGAACACAAAAGGAAGTAGAGGGCGCCACACTTCTGTATCGAATATTGACACTAAGTCGATGTAGTTGTGTGCTTTCATAAACTTGTAAGCTTGAGCCTGAAAAAATATATGAACTTATTTGAATGATTTGTGCTCAGATTTAAAATGATTGGAAGGAAAACATCGTCTGTTTCATGAAAATTATGCCGGCGTTTACATCAGAAGTAGCAGTAAACTAAAGTCAATTCAATAATTAGTGAAGCAATTTGAATCGCCAGGTTGTACAAAAGTACTAGTAAACTGCACACATTTGTATCTACTAGTAGCTCCAAGACTCATTATTCTATCAAACAGGTGAGTTTCATTCCTTGAGATAAAAGTTGTAAATCATAAATAAATAAATAATAAATAGAAATTAGAATTATTCACTTTTGCGTGGGACCAAATAAAAAAACGTCAAAATTTTGTGGTTATCCACAATTAGTTTATAGAAAGAATACAACAATAATAATTGCACAAAAATCAAAAACAATGATTTAAAACAATATTAAATTTAATCAACTTTATTATTACGCAAAGCCTATAAAACTATCATGCAATTATCCGCTCATATACCGACTGCTTTGTAATATAAATAAACAGAAAATATATAACAAACAAAATCAATTTCTATCCACACAATATTATATGAACGAATACCAATATTTACACGACTTTTGTTATTTTACCACTATGTTTCAACACAAGCTGGCTAACAGCAGCCTGCTATTTAAAGGCATTAAATAATTGCATAGAGTTATACAACAACTTAGCACAGAGATGTAACGGGAGCCTACACTTGCCGACAAACAAAAGATGTCACCTACATTGGCGCAATGCACGTTTACCGCAAAACGATGAAATTTCACAGTTCAATTACCGAAATTACATGTTAAAGAGAGTATTAAAACTAACCAATTAGATGTTATAGAGAGTATCAAAACTAACCAATTAGATGTTATAGTGTAGAGAGTATTAAAACTAACCAATTAGATGTTATAGAGAGTATTAAAACTAACCAATTAGATGTTACAGAGTATTAAAACTAACCAATAAGGACTCAAAGAAGTGGGTCTGCCTAGTAACTGTATCTAATGCTTGATCTCTCCACCGGTTGCACTGTCTAGCTTGTTCATCCAGTGTGTCTGCATACACAGACTGAGCTAGTGTGTAGAGATCTTTGTCTGTACGACTTGCCATGACAGACATCAGCTCACTGTACGACAGCAACGGGCTCTCATCTGCATAAGGGAACAAGCTTGTGGACCTAGTACATAGCATGTAGCCAGTGGACCACTACATGAAGTGTAGACATAGACAGAACAACAACGCATCAGGTATAGCCCGGGGACCAAGAGTAAATCTATGCAATACATACCCGCTGCCTGATGACTGGCAGCAAAGACTTTCTTTAGTATCAGCTCCAGCCTGTCCTTGGTCCCGTCTACAGCCAGGTCCAGCCTACCCCTCGCTAGCAGTTCATACAAAGAGCTTTTGTTCTACAATGTCAGCATTCATTACTCTATACATAGCTTGGGTTCTACTACTTTATACATAGCTTGGGTTCTACTACTCTATACATAGCTTGGGTTCTACTGTGAAACAGTATCGGTAACCACTATTGATGGTGATGTGGAAGCAATAATGTATCTTTTGAGGTGAAACTTTGGACAGGTGTAAACTGAATCTAGCTAATAGTGGCCTAGTAAAAACCAACGGGAACTGTTGTCTACAATCTCAAACCGCTAACCAATGAGCAGCCGTGATATGAAATTAATATAAACTTAATTTAGCTTTGTTTTTTTTATTTTAGAAAAAATCAATGTTTTATGCAAAATGTTCCAGGGCTAATAGTAATAAAATTGAATGAGAAAATTTTTTTTCCCTTTTCCTGGAGTCGTGCCCTCTTCACACAAAGTCCTTTGCAACGCTTATGAAACAAACATCTGTTATCTCTATTTTTATGCATTATCAACAGCAAATTGATACTACGCACTCACTAAAGAAATAGACTGTATGTATTTTTCACATAACTCTGGAACACTGTTGACACTGGCAGTGTCCGCATTAAATATTGGTTTAGCTCATTATTATTTTTTAAAAACTTTACATAGAACTTACGCTATGCATAACCGAAATTTCGTATCACTATCAAAACCAATGATATAGGGAAAATACATCCAAAATATTAGAAGTGTTCAGCTGCTACTGTTTCGTCATCCAAAACAGTTGCAGCATAAATAAAATACGACAGAGAAGACAACTCCACAACAAACATTTTCATTGAGGTGTTGTTATTGGAGCGGCTGCTACTACCTTCTCTGTGAGGCAAGCATCTACAGCGTCTAACAGGATGTTGTTCATCAGGAATGTGAGATTATCGAGCGGTAGCGAGTCCAGCAAGAGAATAGCGGGAGACGGAGCTCTTATGAGTAAGGAGGTAAGATAAGCCTGACATTGTGTAGAGAGCTCACTAACTCCATCTCTGTGGAATGTGTAAATCTCCTACAAATATTCAAAGCTATTATGCATATAAAAACAAATAGGTCTCTTTGGTACAATTCTAGAACAATCTAAAATCGAATATGACGAATCTTACCCGAAGGATGTCTGCTTCACAATCATTGCAGATGCTAGCCAGGAGATATCGGAACTCTATAGCTTTGCTTATTTCCTCCAGCTTCAACACACAGAAGTAACATTGACTACACACACAGACTGGTGCTAATAAAACTAAAATAATATTGATGAAACAAACACCTGACTGGAGTTGTCCTCCAACTTTTTATACTCTGTGAAGCATGGCCATGTCAGAGGATGAAGTGGGTTGTCACTGCAATATGGCAAATATATTGTTACGCGTAAATTGCGCATGGAAACAAGAGTAGCTTATGCTAGTTAATATTAATCTGATAAATTGACGAAAAGTGGCGTAAATTAAACGAAATATTGGTTCCATGCAAAGGTCAAATAAACTGCATGATAGATGAAGTTATTGTGATAGCTTCCATATACAACTACATCTAATCTATACTACAAAAAGGATGTCAATCTTGGGTTTGGTCATTGTTTTATATATCTCGGAGGCTACAATAATTGGACACTTAGTAAATAAATGGGTACTTGTACAGTGTTTACACACTTAGTAATATGATAGTAGATAAATGTACTTATGATCAAGCCTAATATACACTCTGTCATGTATTCACATATAGCTAAATGATACCAATTGAAATTTTTACAGCGCCAACCAATTTTTTGGTGGTCGGGATAAAAGAATCAACAAATAATCTTAACAATACCAATTTATATGGTGGCTCAGAACGTTTTGTGTTTTGCGTTTTAAAACGTCTGAACGCTTTCCAAACCGTTTGAACGAATTTGAAATAGTCTGAACTTTTGCAAAACTTCTGAACGCCTTGTGAAATCGTTCGTCGGCTATGAAAATCTGAGCCGCTTTGCTGGTTCGCTCTATAGATCATAGATCTACAGTCCATTTATGATTGATAATGTTTTTCCTAAACACCGAACAGTTGAATTTTCTTTAAATGAAAAACTAATTTTTTTATTTATTAAATATTATTTGTTTCAAATTATTTTAAATAATAAATACAACCTAATTATAAATGTAAAAATTAATTTTAGAGATTATATTCAACAAAAGTTTTATACAGTTAATTAATTTGCTCTATATCTTTTGATTTACCTCCATGTTAATAAAGTTGCATAGAGGCTATAAATAAAATGATGACGATCGCTTTTGGTTCGAAAGCCATGTGCCTTACTAACTTTTCCAACCATTTCAAAATAGTTTAGACTATTTTAAAACAGTTCAGACTATTTCAAAATAATTTATACGGTTTGTAAATAGTTCATACTCTTTCTAAAGCGTCCATACGGTTTGTAATTTTCTACATCATCTGGATCATTTCTAAACCGTCTGAACTATTTGCAAGACATCTATACGGTTTGCCAATTTTACAATTGTTGGAGAGGAAATACAGTTTTATAGCATTAATCCCGCAACTGCTGAGGCCGACAATTAATTTATTATAACCAACAAGCCCGTTTTTAAACATAGTTTTTTGAGCTATTTGACTACAATTACCCAATTATTTTCAATGTAAAAGACGCTTTGCAAACCATCTGGACTATTTCAAATCCGTTCATACGCTTTGAAAACGAAACCGTCTGACGTTATGGGCCACCATAAATTTATGTGAACCTGATAATTTCGTCAACAAAACTACATCAATTTTACAAACACAATTAAAAGACTAAAAGTATATGTTAAAAAATCACCTAACTACGTGGTTATTACATATTACACGGTTTTGTGTCTCTCCGTTTATTGTAACTGCCCCAAAAATTCCTTAAATTAGCTAGTGATTTTTTGTCTTGTCTGCAGCTGTAGCAATAATAATCACACCACACTTCTACTATCTTACAGCTCTCCTTTCTCCATCTCCATTCTCTCACACTATCTAAGTTCCCCATTTCTCACTCCTACCGTAACCCTACACCATCTTTTTTTCCTTTTTCCCCTCTCTTCAAAGCTTTCTCTCCAACCCTTTTCGGCATTTACACCTGTGTGAGCACCCACATTCATGTTGCTAGTCTTGGTAGCTTCAACTGACAACTACATAGAGGGGAAGTTCTTCACAATGACTAGTCTTGCACTACCATAGTTCAAAACTATTACTGCGAACTATACTATTTGTGCGCTGAGAAGAAAAGATATAAAAAAATAATGCAAAACTACATTATTAATTTTGTTTGTTATGTTACTATTGACTTACTTTATCAAATCAAACATCTACGAACAAGAAAAAACTGATGGTTAAAAAATTGAAGCGTCATTGTTTTGCCAAAAGCAAATATTATTTATTAATTAATACAAAAGAGTAGATATATAAATAATAATAATAATAAATAATAACCATTTATTTATAATTATTAATAATAAATAATAAATGTCTGCGACATATTCAACAAAAAAGACATTTCAGTTGTTGTTAGTCTAATCAATTATAACAATGTATAGCAATTACCTTTCACACCATCTTTCTAGAGCATTGCAAAAAACAGTTTTGACTTGATGTCGGAGAAAAGAACGTTGTTCGTGTAATTCTTGGATGCTAGCTCTTGCCCACTCAAACTGCCCAATAAATAAATTGTTGCAGAAAGATCTGAACAGTAGCTGGATAGACGCTTCGTGCTCTCTCCCAAATGGGTATTTCAGAGCCAGCAATTCTGCAACCTCCATATTTTCATACAATATACACGGATATTATCATTGCTATTTATTATTATTTCACATTGTTGTTGTTTTTGTAACTTCCCATTCACCAGAAAAGGGTTCTAAGGGGAGGCCGAAGAAAGGTCATAGAGGGTAGTTTTGGTCACGTGAGCATAAAATGAAATAGTGGATCAGCTAAAATTTTGAAGCGTTGCCCTAATAGCCAATGAGAACCGTTAAATACATCTTTTGGCCAATCATATGCCATAAAGACAAAGGCACGCGGTGGTTTAAATCAGAATGGAAGTTGTTGCTGCTTTGCTAAAATAATAATATTTCCAGCAGATCTTTTTTTGAGGACGGAAAAAGTACGGTTAAGTATGTTGAAATAATGACTTGGTTTGTTGGCTACTAATCTTAATCTGGTTGCTTTACCTCTAGTGTTTGTAGTTTCATTGCTGCCATGACATTGCTGCTGTTTGTTACTTACTACTTGAATATAATAATACTACTACTACTACTACTACTGCTGCCACTACTAAAACTAACTACTGCTACTACTACTATTATTTGGTGATGGTACTTGGTGGTGGTAATCTTCTGACTACTACTGCTAACTAAGAAATTTGACTACTTCCTACTGTTTTTTATTCACTCACTCAATCACTCACTAGGTATAATATGGAAGCTCCAGCACAACAAAACCACCATGCACTGTGGCCACTCCAAAAGTGTCTTTCTAGCTTTCTAATCCCCTCCAGCTATCCACAATCCTTTACCTACCCTCAACCTTCACTAATCCAATAACTACATAATGCACAATTATTATAACATGCCCTTTTTTTCAAACTAGCACAAGACACAAGATCAACAGTTACAGCTAGCTTCAGAGGTGAAACATCCTCATAAGCATACTTCAAACTATGCACTGTGGTTAGGGGCAGAGACAGTATCCACACCGGCAAGGTGTACAGTTAGGTAGAACAAATACATACCTCACCCGTGTCATACCTACCACTGGCCGCTCACCACAAAGACTCAATCTCACCAGGATCGCTATCATCCGTATTGCCACAGCGGTCAAACCAATCTCGCACCACACCCGAGGTTGTTCCACCATCATCATTTGGTTTTGGTCCCGGACCACACAGTTCGCCTTCACCTCCACCTGGCTTTGGATCTGAGTTACACAGTTGACTCTCACCTCCATTTGGCTTTGGTTCCAGACCACACAATTGGCCTTCACCTCCACCTGGCTTTCGATCTGAGTCACACAATTGACTCTCACCTCCACCTCCTTTTGGTTTTGGTTCCGGACCAAACAATTGGCCTTCACCTCCACCTGGCTTTGGATCTGAGTCACACAATTGACTCTCACCTCCACCTATCACAGTCTCACCTAGGTGAGTAGCACTATCACCCTCACCGAAGTGAGTATCGCAATCCAAGTTCTCACCGGAGTGAGGCCTCTGAACAGCCTCGGAGGCAAGCTGTTGCCGGGTCACAAGTGACTGCTCAGCAACTACCTCCTGGCTTTCCTCCGCAAGAGCCGAAGCTTCCGCAGGCCTAACAGACGAGTCCCTCTGGGCTGAGACCAGCTCCTCGGAGTGGGTAGGTCTGTTAGGGGCTTCAAGGGTGCCGTGAGCTCCCCTAACTCTGACACCACTTGCAGGTTGGGCCACAGGAGCAAACCTTAAATGACCTATGTGAACCTCACTCATTTCACTAGCACAACTCCCTTCACTACTGCAGCTACTACCTCGATGACTATACCTAGCAGTATGTTTATACCTTTTATAACGGCAGTCCTGGGAAGTATGATCCATACCATCACAAAACCAGCAGTGTACAGCTGGGCAAAACTTAATTTGGTGATCATCTCTGCCACAGCAAAAACACGCTTTAGCATCACGGAAAGCCAAATAACCTCTGCACTTAGTCCCATCATTTCTTCTATCACTTTCAACCCTGCTCTTACTAGAGTCTTTTCTACGTCATACAGGCATGAACCTTTGATTGTTAGAATGCCTAGTAGACCTATAATTTCTACCATGAGCAGACCTATAATCATCACAGCTGTGGCCAGCCTCATCTTTCATCTTTCCTGCATATTTCTCAGCATATCTACCATATTTCGCAGCAGATTGACCATTGCAAATGCTATGTACATTCAAACTACTGTAACACTCACCACCATGCATGTTCTCTTTCATATCAGATACCTGAGTGGAGTTCAGCTGCTTTGCCTTACCCCGCTCCATGGTGTTCTCTGAATCTCGAGCCAATTTTCTTGCCCTTAGACTGTCAGTCAGTCCTTTCCAGTTTAAATTACCTTGTTGCATCAGCTGAAAACGCAGTGAAGATTCTCTCAAACCATTCACAGCTATAGCTAATGCAAACTCCAGCCTAACATTATCATTATTCCCAAAACTTAAGGACCTACTAAGTTTTTCAACACGTAGCAGATGATCAATTTCATTCTCCCCACAGCCTGATTAGCAGTGACAAACTTGAATGTTTTCTCACAAACTGTTTCCTCGAAACCATGAACATTTTTCAAATGAGCCATCGCTTGTTCATAACTACTTGCCTCACTTCTCATATCAAATCCAAAAGACTCTAGGGCATCTCTACCTCCTTGACCAATGGCATGCAATAAAGCCAACAATTTCATTCTCCCCTTGTTTTCTCCGATTTACTGTTTCCTTTTCTAGTTTAAAGGTAACCATTTCCACACTAAGCTCAAATTCATTTAACCATGCCTTCCATGAACCATAAGTGTCATCAGGATTGATAACTAACTTAGGAAAATCATTAAAATCAAATCTCAAGGCCGTATTTCACTAACCTGAAGTGTTTGGCAACACTGACCTTAAAAACTGGTAAAGTAGATGCCAACTTCTTCACAAATCTTATTGACTGTATCCTTCAACAACAACAGCTGTAATGCACCACCACAAACAAATAACAAACACTCACCTTCACCACCACCAACTGGCACCAGTCCTATAACAACGGCGCTAATAAATCCACACCGACCTTCACTATCACCACAAACCCTTCAATACTTCTTTCACAAGATGACGAAACACAATAGTATATGACAACAATCCTCCTTTCCTTTCGCCTACGACGCCATGTTAAATCACTCACTAGGTATAATATGGAAGCTCCAGCACAACACCACCACGCACTGTGGCCACTCTAAAAGTGTCTTTCTAGCTTTCTAATCCCCTCCAGCTATCCACAATCCTTTACCTACCCTTAACCTTCACTAATCCAATAACTACATAATGCACGATTATAACAATTATTGTTAATAATTATTGTTATCAGTACTTCTTTAGGCTTTATTATTAGTAATAAATAAATATTATTATTATTATTATAATTAATTATTATATATATATATGATGATAGTAGTAGTAATATTTATTATTGGTTAGTTTTTGCGTTTTTAATAAAAAATATGAATGTATTACTATTATTATTTATAATTTCACCATTATTATTATTTGTTGTTATCATTTATTATTATAATTATTGTAAATAAATAAATAATAATTATCAATAATAATTGAGATGATGATGATAAGGGTTTAAAATTTAGGATATAACGTCATCTTCTTCACTATTATAAACAAATCATCATGTATAGAAAAGTCATAAACTTTTTTTATTGATGTTGTTATATCATTTATGTGGCAAACAATTCTTTATCACCAAGAAATTTTGAAACATCGACCACCATGAATTTGGAAGATTAATTTGGGCTACATATAGCCAATTTTTTTGAGCTGAGGATAATAAAAAAATGAGTGGATGAGGAGCGATCCATTTCATTTATTACAACTTGCAAAAGGAATCACCGTATAAAGCTCCGTGCTGGTTAAAAATTAGGATCAGCAAAAACAAATTAGAAGAAAATCAACCTAATTACTTGTTGGGGAAACGATGAAGAAATCAGCAACTGCCTCTATTTAGCCAGCACTTGTCTGGATCTGTTGTAATAAAAAACTTCTCTTTTTTAATAAATCTTTGTAGCATTTTGATGTTGTTTTGTAGATAGGTTATTACACCATTGTTCTGCTGGTCTTTGATTTTTAAAAGTAGATTCTTTTTCAAGGTTTGAACTCCTGACCTCATGAGGTTTAAAACCCATTGAATATTTGGCATTTGCTGTGCTGCCATACAATATGACTTTACCAATAAATCTTCTAGTCTTGTTTTGGACTATTCATTCATCCTTCTTGCGGTTTTTTCAGCTATCGCTGTTATCATTATTATAATTAGACATCTGACAATATCTTGATGGCTAACTGATGATGTTACTTGTCGTTTATTTCTATTTATTTTTTATTAGCGTTTTTCATGAATCTGGCAGAAGGATGCCTTCATCTAGTTTATCAGACTTTGAAGTGTTGTACACCATTGGGTCTGGCTCGTATGGCACATGCAAGAAAGTGAAAAGAAAAACTGATGGAAAGGTAGGTGCAATCATTAGTTGTTGCTTTTCACTTTGTCTCACATCTACACTATACCAAAAGTTCATGACTTCTCAAACTGAACTGTTACAGATTTTTGTGTGGAAAGAAATGGATTACGGCTGTATGACTGAGTCAGAAAAACAGATGCTGGTCTCTGAGGTGAGTTGGACACTTGCATCATCTTTCATGTGCCGTTATGCAGTAGAAATAAAACACTCAGTACTGATATTTCAGGTGAACTTATTGCGAGAACTAAAGCATGAGAATATAGTGAAGTACCACGAGAGAGTGGTTGACAAGAAGAGACAAATCCTCTATCTGATAATGGAGTATTGTGAGGGAGGGGATTTGGCAGCTGTTATCAAGCGATATGACCGAGATGGGTCCGTATTATCTTTATGGTTTATAGTCTTGGATGCACATTAATTTTTACGGCAATAATGCATGTTTATTTACTTGCAGCCGACACTTTGATGAAGATGTGGTGTGGAAGACACTGGCGCAGTGTGCGTCTGCACTCAATGAGTGTCACAAGAGAAAGGATGGTAAATCCATACTACACCGAGATCTCAAACCAGCCAACATCTTTTTGGATGCGCAGAAGAATGTCAAACTTGGTGACTTTGGGTTGGCGAGAGTCTTGCATGAGACGAGCTTCGCTAAAACATTTGTAGGCACTCCTTACTACATGTCTCCAGTAAGTTTCCATGCGCTATATCCTCAACTATATCTTAGCTAGTCTGCAAATTGGAGTTGTCATTTCGCTTTTGGTTACATGGATAAGAGAAGATAGCTCTAAATTAATTTGTTTTGGAGTTGACATTTCATGTAAATATGATTACAATTTTGTCCTATAGGAGCAGATGAACAAACTATCATACAATGAGAAATCTGACATTTGGTCTTTGGGTTGCGTGTTATATGAAATGTGTAGTCTGCGTCCACCTTTCCTTGCCTCTAACCAGCGAGAGCTAGCTGTCAAGATCCGAATGGGTCAGTTTACTCGCCTGCCTTCACGTTACTCCAGTGAGCTATGCAAAATCATTGGGAAGATGTTGAGTGTGGAGGTATGAGCTATAAATGAGAATACACTTGGCTAACAAATTTTGACAATTTTTTTTTATTGTTTCATTACACATCGTTACTGCTTTTGTTCAGTGCAATGCAAGGCCCAGTATTGAGAGTTTGTTATCAAATTCTCGTATCAACAAGTACATTGGAGGTATTAGTGCTACTTCATCAGCATCTGCCACAACTGCCAACGACATATCGAAAAGCTTAGCGGAGATAATGGAACGGGAGAGAAAATGTGCTCTAGCTGAGGCAAGGCTGGAAGAAAGAGATATCCTACTGAAAGAAAAAGAGTCAAGACTTGATAAGCTTGACAAAGAATTGTCAAGGAGATTAGCCTTGATTGAAGGTTTGTTTGTGTCAGTTGATGACGCTTTTATTGCTGCTTTGAATGCAGGAATCTGGTGTCTTTCCTGAGTAAAGGAGGTAACAAAATATAACGCTTAGAATGTGATACCATTTGATTGTAGAGCGAGAGAAGCAGCTAGCCAAGGGAGACCAGAGAAGATACGCCAAAGGTTGTGGACTACAGATAAGGGACAGCAATGTTGATCCGGCCAGATTAAGTTCGCATGAAGGTAGAAAAGTGAGCCCAATAGCAGCCGTAGTGCCTATTAAAAGAAGATATCAATGCACATACGACGAGAATTTTATTTAACCAGCCCATTATTGTATAACATCAAATTTTGTTTTCTTTATTAACGTTAAGCTCTGACACCTGTACTGTCTCTCTATCTTCTCTCTGTGTCTATTTCCTGTCTTTTGCATGCTTGTCTAACATTTTACAGATGTACCTAATAAACCCATAACACCTATCCTGAGCAGGGCCAAACGGCCCCCGGACTCTCCATCCAAACACGTATCATTCGAGGAGAGCAAAGGAAAAGAGAACGATATAATATCGATGCATACAGAGATGGCAGCTCGTCGAGAGAAAGAAGCTAGTTTGTTTGCTCTGAGAGAGTTAGAGAGAAATAACACAGAATACCAGAGACGCAAGGAGCTACGAGATAGGCTGGAAAAGGCGAAGCAAAGAGCTACACAACTTCGTGCTGCTGAGATGGAGTCAAAGATGAGAAACAATTTACTGATTATCAGATAAACGGATAAATTTGTTCTTCCATTTTTACTTTTACTAAAGTTTTACCAATATTATAGTTTACAGTTTATGCCATTTTCATCCACTTTTACAAGACCAGATATATCTCTAGTTGTAATGCTTTATTTAAAAAAAAAACTTATAATAAATGAAGAGAAATAAACGCGAAGGAAACTGTCACAATAACACGTGTAACATGGCAAACAACACAAGATGAACACATATTATAATTGTCAATCATCTCCAAAGCTCTTCGCCCTCTTTCAGTTGCTTACCACCGAATAGCTGAGTCTTATTCTTGCATCCAGAGAGACTTTGTGCATTCGATCTCTCCATCTTGTAATACAATGGAGTCGAAACTCCAGCAACTAGGAACAAGTATTTACCGGATTTCTCCCAGAACATTCTAGTGTACATCAGTGCAGAAGACATCTGTAATAGATACAAACATTTTGTAGAAGAGACATTGGGAAAATAAGTGCCAGAACTAACACCTGCTGATGGTGGTTCATGACAGAGACGTTTTTGATTTTAAAGGCACCTGTACGCACAGGAAATAATGTAGATGTAGAAGTTTTCTTATAAATTAAAAATAATAGGAAGGATATAATGCAGCGGTGGGGAAAGTGTGGCTCTTTACAAAATCCAGTGGGGCTCTTTTACATATGAAGTTTTTCACGCACTGATCAATGATAGTTTACCTTATTTAGATAGCATATAGCAACATTCGACCAGCAGCTTATAAAAAAATTTCCTGTGCAAAACACAGTCAGCTGTTTTAGTAACTGTAATAAAACTTGGAGTTGCCTGCTCTACTAGGGAGGCTAATTACAAGAAAATTATGGACAACTACAAACAATCCCATAGCTCACACTGAAGTGACAGTGTTGTAATATAGTTTTATGGTTCTACCCATTTGCGGTGTCTATATTTTGTGTTTCTATATTTAAGCTGTTTTAGTAGCATGCAAGAACATTATTATGCTGTAATAATTAAAAATACAATATTATCTAAATGAAAGTATATCCATTAATATATCTATCTGACACTTCAATGCATGTGGCTCTTGAAAATGGCACAATATTCAAATTTAGCTCTTCTAGGAAAAAGTCCCCCCCCCCCTCGATATAGTGAATAGAGAGATCAACTTCAGCCTGGTTCACATACATATCGTAAGTGCTCGCAAGTGATTGCAGATCAGCGTACGACGGCGTTAGACAGGAAATACCGTTGAACTGCATGAAATTCCGCAACTTTCAAGGACATTATTCATTGATTAAAAGCGCTGAACCAATTTTTGAGAGTTTATTAGGCTATTCACAGCACTTTCCCAATCGTCCCAAATGTAAAACAGTGCTTTGCGAAGCGCCTAGACTATTTTAAAACTGTGCATATACTTTTGAAGTGGAAAGGTTTATTTTACAAGCCACCTTATAAATGGCTTAGAAATATTATGAACTATTCTATTCTTCTTTCAGCTACTTTAAGAAGCTAAAAAGGTAAGCCTCATTAGGCGTTTTCGGCCAAGTTCACGCAAAGGTACGATCAAGACAAATGGGCGAATTTTTCTTGTTTCGGAGAGTACAAAACATGAGTTTTTCACGCTGTCGCTCCGCAACAAATTCAAAGGGAAGATGATAGCGAGAAACAGCGCGTGTTTGAAAATCAGGAGTTACCTTGTCTGTATTTATGCTTACCAATTAAAAACAGAGCCGTTTTATGGCAATCAACATTTGGTTTGGATAGAGCAACAAAAAGAACAAGCCATCATGCAAGCAATGGGGTCGATGCAAGGCCATAATAATTATGATAGTTTATCATGTAAAATATCTTCGAGTAACAGTAACAATATATTAGCGGTGCTAAGTGTAATTATTTATTTGTTTTCATTGTTTTATTAGAATTGATTATTTATTGGGTTACTAGTAATAAATATTCTGTCATTATTATTATTTTTTAATTTTGTACCCTGTACGACGTATAATAGTTGTAAGAGAAGACAACTCGATAAATATGTTTTTATGCATGGATAAGTGTTTTGCCAGCTTCGCGTGCATCCACTTTCGAGAACACTTGAAGATTCGCACAGTTCTCCACGCCAACTTAGTCGAAAACACCTTCATAATCTATACATAAAATGTCTGTCATCAACGTAATGATCAACAGACAATAAATCATTCCATCAATTGAACAACTGCTAAATAGTATAAAACAACATAATTTTACAAATATGGAGAATTTTGTTTCATTAATTGTAATAGTAATAAATAAGGTGATGAAACCGTTTTATTATTCATTTGTTTCTATTACACTTTTATGATCGGTGTATAGCAAGCAAAAGCTTACTAGCCTTGAGTGAGTAAAGATATATATCATCAAAGCGAACCAGCAATTGATTTGAGATTATAAGAGGTATAGACAGTTTTCAAAGGTTTAGACGCTAATCGAAGTGTTCACAAAATGTCATGAGCCACCATAACCACACCTGAGATAGTGGCTGTTGTAGTTTTACATAACTTTGTAAAGTCAGACTGGCCAATACCAAACAATAAGAGTATTCGCGACCTCCGCTCGCCGAACACATTGCAATAAAAAAAATCAGACCGGCAATAAATTTAATCAATAAATAATCATTTTGTTCGGAACTCGTGGGTCAACAAAAAGTAGCTCACTGAATAAAAAAACTAATCAGCATGTATTTATTTGTATTGTTCGTAGGTCGCGAATGAAACTGAACACTAAATAAATAATAATGAGCGAGTTAATTTTTTTCATTTTCATAGACCGATTTTACATCCTCGAAAAATAAATCAAAATAATGCAAGCGTTCAAGATTTACTAAATTAAAGGGCACCTTGACAAACTATTCCAGTTTGTAGCAGTTCAAATTTTATTAGTTTCATGATTATTTTGAAAATTGGGAGTTATCTTCTTTATGATTTGTTCGGTAAACTATAACATTTCATTGAATATTATGTTGTTCTAAACTAATGTTCCGTTGCTTACGCGACATATTGAACTACGAAAACCTCTCATTTTTTGTATTTTGTTCGACGAACAGGTCGCGAATTCTCTTATTATGTGAAATTGTCAATAACCTATGATTACCTTTAGTTTGATATGACAGTTTCAGGTGTAGGTTTAGCCTTGCTGGCCTTGTAAGCCTGAGTTCTCGAGTAGTCACTATAGATAAGAAATCCGATCACCAAAGGTACGCTCACGGATATAAAACTTCTTCTCACACCTTTTCGCAGAGTTTGAAATAAAGCCTGCTTTTCAGCAGCAGATGTCTCCATTCAATGACGTAGTGCCCCGTGTTATAGGTTTTGGTCTGAAAATAAAATATATTTGTAATATTATAAATTTCCTTAAAAAAAATGAAATACAAATGTGAGTGGCCAAGCCAATGATGTAACATTTTGGCAAAAGTGATGAAAAAGGCAGTAAAAGGCCGATTTGGGCAACATACGAATTAAAAGTATAAAAAATTAAATTTATATCATCCTCATCGCATTATCAGGCTCTGTTTGTAAAACACAAATTAATAATACCAAATCGATTAATCTTGAATGAAAAAACTTGAAAATCATTACAACGAAATTTTTACTACTACGCTATATCAACAAAACGACTGCATTGAACACCTTTTTTGTTGATTATCTAAATATTGCGGTCTCAAGAAGCAGATTAATGAATTGGATGACTCTCTCAGCCAACTCAGCCCTGATCTACAAGCCTGCAAAATACTACTCGTCCAGAAATGCTCGTCAAATTTTGCACTGCACAAAAATAACGCCATCTTCGAGTCATAAGCAGATTACTTTCCTTCCTGTACAATATTTATTTGCCCAATTAGATTTAAATAAATTATTAACATCAGAATATTCTAAAATTCATTGAAACAATGTTTAATGCACTCAAATTTTAACAATTAATCATAATCGATCGCAGTTTTTTTCACAGTAAATGATACTATCACTAGCCAACTGCCCAAAAATTGTGTGGTTCGGGCCCCTTTCAGGAAATCGAGCAGAGTTTTGCTGTTTGTGGTTTGAAGGTAAGACACAGTGTGAAGTATCTTTTAAGCGCTGGCCTGCTGGCTCAGAAAAATTTTGGACAACACTCCACCAAGAACTTGACACATACTTTTTTCACCTCGATCAGAAAACTATCTTCGAAGCAGCACTGGCACATTTAAAAATTTTTTTACTACCACATGTCGTCTGACGCCATATTTTTTTGTGATCACCTGAGACTTCTGGCTAACAATCCTTAATTTACGGGAGTGATAAAAAATACTAACATTGCGTTTTTAAACAATTGATTGAAAACACTACATTAGCACGAATATATGTAATTTATTGCACGGCGTATTGTCTCTATTTTCTTCAGCAAATCCTGGAGCTAGTGTTGCAGATCCACACAAGACTTACAGCGGGCTAATACAAGGTGCCCAGAATTTCCAAGCAGAAATGAAAACTCTCCGTTGGCCCTGTAAATTAGGACTTGCTAGTTAGGAGACTCAGGTGATCATGAGAAATTTTGCGTTAAATTCAATTTGCAGGTATGAATTTTGGAATTACCCTTTTTTGCTTCTAAGGTAGTTATCTGATCGGAGTAAAAAAAATGTGTAGCGACAGCCCAGAGGGTGTACTTTTTGATAAATTCATGGTAGTGCTGCCAAAATTATTGGTCAGCCAGTAGGCCTTGACGTGAAGACAGACTTTTCATTCACACCAGAACTTACCTTTAAAACACAAACAATTGAACAATTTTTTAACAGGAAGTTCCTCAAAGAGGCCTAAAACCCACTATTTTTGACAGTATGCCTGTGGGGCAACCTATTGCTCTCTGCCCCAACTCCAGAATAGGCGCTAACAGTTTTACTGAACTAAATAATTAATATTTTAAAACTAATCATGCTAATACTGTTAATACTATACCATCACCATGCTGTAAATTATCAGCAAATTAATATTATATATTTGATAATAATAATTATTAAAAAAAAATGCTATCGTTACTACAACTACTGGGATTGAATTGATTATTATTATTATAATGGGGTTGTGACTGGGGTTATCCCGCTTATAGAGGGTGCTGATGTACATCCAACCGGAAGATGCTAAAAGTTTCATATAGAGTACAATGCACAAATACGGAGCTGTGATGTTTCAACTACAATAAACAGGCTATTGCGATGCGACTGATATAACTTGACAAGCCACGGAGTAGACAAGGCTATAACAGATTACATTTCTAGAAGTTTTTAATCACATTAGTGTAGCGATAGAAGATAATTATTACGTAAACACAATTTGGTCAGCGGTTATATACAATCGTTGACGCAGTACTGAATACCGTATATATGACACCAACTATAATGAAGACCTATGTCAAACCGCTGAGGGCATGGTAGAGCCTTGGCTGCACATGCCAATGATTCTCACAATCAGCTGATGTGTGTGTATTAAATGTATTATTCGGTGTCTGCCGTTGAAAGAATACAAATATCATTAATTAAATAACTATACTATTGGCCCACTATTATCATAAATGACAAAAAAGATTAGATGTTGCATTCATTTAGAAAACTAATTATCTATAATAAAAACAATTATAACTTATCATAATACTTTTAATTATATTTAATTTTATCAAGTATAACAATAAATAATAATAATCAATAATATAAATAACTTATTATAGTAATAACAATTACAAAAACAACTATAGATGAATGATTATAATAATAACATTCACTAACACTACAATTATAAATAATTACAAAGAAACATTAAAAAAAATAATTTTAATATAATCTATAAAAATATATATAATAATGGCCATAACAACTACAATTTCGACGAACAATAACTATAATAATAATTATAAAAAGTGATTAAAAATATAAATACATCTTTTTGCAGGTAAATTTGATGCCTCTGTCTTTTAAAAAATTCTCAAGTCTTTTGTGGCAGCTATCTGGGAAAAAACTTTGCATGAGTCTGCTTAAATTAATTTAATTATATTATATACTACGACTTATAGCCGTTTCCTGTTGGATGTAGAAAGTTCAAAGAGACATAACTCTCAATGTTACAACCCCATTATTATAATAATAATAATAATAATACAGTGAAACAACCTGCATAAGTAATAAGTCGATGTTGAAGAACCAAGAAAAAACCATCTAATTAAGGTAACTGGACTGGACTTGTCGAATGGCGGGATGTCGACAACCTGAATGGCATCAAAGTTGGATTGGTTGTCGGCAACTTTGACCAGATCGTCGACTAGCCTAGATTGGATGTCGACAAAGCATTACACCAATGATAATTGATTACACTGTATACTTTTAAAACTGATTTAGTTTGTTTTTTTTGCAAATGAAATATATTCTATGGAAAGAGGGAAAAAAATTATTTGAAAAAAATTACCTAAAGATATATTCTAATTTTCGATCATTTTATGTTACTCTTTCTTTCATTACTTTTGAGCAGAGCAATGAATAAAATGAATATCATTACTGTTTTAGTACATGACATTGGGAGTTGCCTTTATTAACAAAAAGAGACAACTACCACTTTTAGTATTTTTGATTACTATTTACATTATTTGATTTATGGCCATACATGCAGTGGTGTAGTGATACAAAATTGTCTAACCAAGATTATACTCCAAGTCTGTAATTGGGGGGGAGTTGCTGTCACAAGGTTGGTGCAGGAGGTATGCTAAATAGCCCTGCAACGAGTAGAGGGAGGGGTAAAGCGGGCTTTAAAATCTATAAAAGCAAAACAAATATCCAAAAATCACACAGCACTTTTTCGCAGCAAAATATAAACAATATTGGTAACATACTAAGATCCGTTCTATCACACTGCAATTACTATGTTAAACAAATTTTCACCGTGTGATCCAGTCTCACATTTTTTCACCTGATGGTCAGAAATCAATTGAGCAGCAGAAGATTACTTCATTTTATTTTGAGCAATCTTTGTTGTGTGGCAATTTGTCGAAATGTCACAAATATAATGATTACTGGACAGTCTAGATAACTCCATGGCACTCAGGAGATGATTTTTCCAATTATGACTGTCATGGACACTCATGGTATGACCAGAGCCCTGGGTAACACCACACACCACCGCATGGTACATCCATCCATACCGTTTACTTCATATAAATCATGATTTTCTTACAATATTCAGGTGCATGTGCAATGTTCACATGGAGCATTTATGAGCGTTCGTATCCAAGATTGATTGATTGAATTCCTTCCCATATTAATGGACTTGTTAAAAAAAGCTGATTGGGCTGAAAACAATGTGAGTTGTCCTTTCCTGTAGAGTTTGAAGTCAGAAATTGTTACCATAAAAGCTAATGATTGTTTAGAAATACTGTACAGGAGGAACGCTGAGCTACCAATTGTATAACTTGGTTGCTAGGAAACACTTCCATGTTGTTAGTCTCTAACTCTTACATTTACCTTTTATCCCCTATTAGCATTTATGCACGAGTGCACTGTAGACAAAGACATTATGTAAGCATGTGATGTAACAGTTTATATAAAAGCAGCTGCGAGCCCTTAGTTCGTTAGTGTTACCTTTGAGCTGTATCTATTCTATTGAATAAACGCTTTAAACACTCACCCAAGTTTCACTTGACATCTATCTACAGACGCATACAATAACGACAGGCTCCACTGCTCAGGAGGACAATAGCTATAAGACTCACTGTCGAAATAGCCGAATATTGTCTAAACGAGCAGTGGACAACAGGCACACTTGCTTGACAAGCGTCGTCATCCTGACCTGCTGTTGTCAGCCAGCGATGCTGACAGCTAGGCAGTGATTCGGACGGACTGCTAGCAGGCCTGCCTAACAATACAGACGGCTCTGGTCATAGACGCCTAAGTAGTGCAAGTGGCTACCTGCGGGACTGGTTAACTGTTCCTATAAAATCCTGTACAATACTCCGTGGACACGAAGGTGAGCTAGTCGGCCAACTGGTCAAAGTTGTCGCCAACCGAACTTGCTTTGTCGCCCCTCGATCGAAATTTGTCGCCATCCACGTTTTCGACAATCATAATAATCAGTCAAGTAGTAGTATTATATTTAAATATACCACCTTGGGAGACTACTACTATCTATAAATAATAATAATAATAATATAATGTAGTAGGAATAGGCACAAAAAATAACATCAATAATAATAATTATCATCATAATAATAATAAATTAAAATTAATAATAATAATAATTAATTAATTGATAGTAGTAGTTAGTTGATAATTAGTCACAGTTAGTACTACTAACTAACTAACAATAATAACTTATTATTTATTATATATAATTATTATTATAATTATAAAAATAAATAATAATAATAAATTATTATTTATTAAATAATAATAATATTATTATTAAATTAAATATTTATTAATTATTATTGATTAATAAATAAGCCCATAATATTACTTATAACCAATATTCTAACTTTGATTATGGTACGAAGAAGTTACTTACTTCAAACAGAGTTTTACAGATGAATCTCGAGAGCTTTGGACGATACTGAAAAAACAAACACAGCTTCTTAATTAATCAATCATCGATCAAAACTTAGCTTTTGCGGCCGGTTTTGCAAACGGAAACCAGGAGTTAGCCGAAGTTCTGAAATTACATAACCAGTTTTTCAAGGGGAGATAATGTGTCTAATCAAAGACGTAGCACTGAAAGTTTATAATCAAGAATTTGCAAAATACGTGATCTATGCACCCAAAATCCTTGAAAAGTCTCACGACCTTTCATCGACCTTGCGAGAATATTGGCCAATAGAATTACAGCTAAAAGAAATATACTTGAAATAATATTATTACAGTATTTTTGTCCATGTGTGATGTAAAAAGTTAAGAGTGAGTGTGAGTGACAGTACAGTACCAGTAATACAGTAATAGTATAGATAAATATGTAGTAGCTTTGAAATTGCCTATTGTAATAACTGGACTATTAGAGCTAAAATTTGCATATCATCTGATCCAAAACAACAATCATCATCTTAGTTATTATTATTTATTATTATTATTATTATTATTATTATCACCGGCGGCTCCAACCAATCCACTGACCTGGCGGTGGGGGAGGATAGTTGAAAATAGTATATACTCAAATCCACCCACCCACCGCCAGGTCAGTGGATTGGAGCCGCCTGTGATTATTATTATTATATATATAGGAGAGAGGGGTGAGGGTTGGACATAATAGTAGTAGTAAGCATTTTTGCTTAATAATAATAGCGGGACAACTATTATAACAATCCCTCTAATACTTGGCCATGCCTTATAGACCTATTTTTGATGTTTGGTAGTGATGTTTGATAAACCCAACAACCCAAAAAAAATCACCAGTTTATGTTTTTGTTATATCACTGAAACGGCCCAACTCTCCCACACAGAGGTGAGTGTTGGGCCCCTTAGTGGGAGAGTTGGGCCACACTCAACCAAAGGAAGTAATACACAAATATTGCTTTAAATATGTTGGAGTATATTTACATATACAGCCATTAACATAGTAAATACCTTTCTGATTTAATAATGTAAGCATACTATTGCACATTGTACATACTAATATTTTCAGCAAAATAACTATTTCAACAAATCTTGTGGTGCCACCAAAAGAAATAGGCGCACCAAGATTGAGTACAACTAACTTCATCAGCACATCAGTATCTCTATCTTGTACCAAAGGGTACTAGAAGTGTCGAGAGGAGCCTTTTTTCTTTCTCATGAAATTTGCTGTGATGGTCTCTTTTTCTCCATCCACACTTTCAACGCAATCAACAAAATACTGTGTTGTCATTCTTTGAGTCACATATTTAATCAGGACATGGTCACCTGCGGAAAGTTTGTCGGTATCAACAACCATATCAGCCCCATATCAGTTGGCTCCTCATCTGTTGGTTCATCAGTGTCAGAAGCAAGAGACATACAGCCATCATCATCATCTTCGCTGCTAGATTCTGGGATGATCTGTTTATTTTTATTGGCTTTAGAAATCTTTCACCTTCTCTCATAGTGTTCCTGTTCGAGGCGGTTCTTCTCTGGAGTGTAAGTGAGTATTGCCTTTTTTTTCGTTTCCGTCTGGCATGTGCTAGCTTCCGTGGTGGTGCATTTGGAAATGGCAGAGTATCTCTAGGACTAACACCGCCAGTTTGAGATGTTGATGGTGTATCAGTGTTGGAAACCAGTTGTGGTGATGGGACTGGTTGGGAGCTTGTAGCCTGTGGTAAGGGATCTTCATTTTCTGCCACAGATAATGAGGGTCGGTCGGTGACATCACATGGCAAAAACACTTCATCTGGAAGTATGTCCGAGTTCATGGGGGCGATACCAGTTGATTGGAATCCATCAAGTATGTTGCTGGGTGTCATTGCAAGCTTGTGAGCTCACGCGGTGAGAGCAGCTATTTGCTACATAGTTATTTGCTGACCAGGATTGGTCCTCATCTACTCATTGCAGGCACGGTTGTAAAATATTTTCATTGGCCCATACATAGAGTGGTCTAGTGGCTGCATTCTATGGGACATATGTGGAGGCAGAGTCAGTACCACCACACCATTTTCTTTAGCTTTTGAAATGGCCTTCAGTGAAATTTGGGACTCATGACAGTCCATTATTAGCTGCACTGGGTGGTCTTTAGAGCATCAAGTGTGTCAAATAAAGAATGGGAGGTAGATATCAGAGAATATATCACTATTCATCCATCCAGATTTTGTAGCTGCAGCTTCCGAGCCAGGTAGAGCCCCAACAAGAAAACCTGGATTCATTCGTACTCTCGGAAACACATATAAAGGTGGAATAGATGGTCCACTTGCAGTTATCGAACAGAGCGCTGTAACTAGCTGTCCTCTCTAACCCGGACAAATAGCACCTACTTGCTTCTTTCCTGTAAAGCTTACTACTGTTGATGGAGCTCGAAAATTCATAAAGCCAGTTTCGTCAATGTTGTGAACATCTTGTGGCGAGAACTTAATATAATGTAATAATATAATATCAGTAAGTGAGAGTTGGGCCACCGGCCCAACTCTCCTACAGGAAATGGCCCAACCCTCACCATTTCCTGTTTTGCTATGAGAAACAGTATAATGGCCACTTTGGAGTGAGTCCTATTCAAAATTTAAATCCTCAGTTATTCATTGACATGTTTACCATCTATTAGCATACTCACAAACAAAGATTTTTGCTATTTTTAATCAATAAACTGATCCTAATGTGAAGCTACTAATGTTAGAATATTGCAAGTATTATAGGATTTCTTGTTCAATTCACTCACCTCTGTTGCATACTGGTTAAATTACAAAAGAGATAGGAATTGACATCACTCTTCATGAAGATAGGTCATCCACAAAAGCATGTGCTCTTTGGTTTTCTGTTAATAGAGAGTGGCCCAACCCTCCCACTGACCCAACCCTCACCCCTCTCCCCTATATATATATTATTATTATTTATATATATATAATAGTAATATATATTATAAAAAATAATGATATATTATTGATTGATATATCATAATCATAATAATTATAATAGTAATAATAATAATAAATATTTATTCTTATAAAAAATGTAAATAAATAGATGATTATTATTATTGTATTATTATTATCAGATAATAATAATAGATAGATGATATGCAAATTTCAGCTCTAACTAATAATAATAGTAATTAATCATGATTAATAATAGTCCGGTTATTACAAACAATAGTAACAGTTAGTTAGTAGATAACTCTCTTCTTCTTGCATGTGAAAGAGAGTTACAACAGCAGTAGTACTAGTAGTAATCATCAATCATCATCATTGATTCATATATTATTATTATATTTATTATCTCAACAGTTTCATTTATTTTATAGTTTATTTATTATTATTATTGAATAATATTAATTAATAATAATAAGATGAGTATCACTTTTTTCAAAGTAATAGTGTGTGGAATTTTATAGTAGCAACGTCTGTTACCCCGTTAGCCACCTGCATTACCCCTAGGTAGGCATAGTTGTCTACTTGCTGTGACCAGCTTGCTGGCAGACCGTCGGTACCACTACCTATCCTGCAGCATTGTCTGCCGAGGTAGGTTTGGATAGGCAGCGTCTGCCAGGTAGGTCTGTATTCCGTCTGCCACTCCTAGACAACACAGGGCTTCTAAACCAATAGCTGGTTGAAGCAATCGTCTTCTGAAGCGGTAGAGCTGTCTAGTCTGTATAGGTGTGAGAGAGATTCAAGATGAACTTGAGTGAGTGTATACTTGCATATTTATTCTTACGAACAAAAATCCAGCTAAGCCTCCAAGATTACACTGATTAGTGAAGGGTTCAGCTGCTGTATTTATACAAAGTGTTATGTAAAGTTCTTTTGTGTAGCAGTTAGCCTTAATGACATACAAAGAAGGGTGGCTAACAAAGAGCGATTCAAGCGCTTATGAAAATAGCCTTAGCAGTATAAGATTGGCTACACAAAGAAAAAGGGTACAATACGTTTGTCATGTACGCAGTTTACAGAGTTGTTGCTATGATTGTTTGTTTACCGGTATCCACTGGAAGTCACGCTATTTTCCTGTACAATAGTTATTATTAATTATACTATTATAATTATCATCATAATAACTTTTATTATTTTGAAAAAAAAACTAATTTAATATTATTAACATTCAATAATAAAATATAATAATTTATTATTTATGATAATAAATTATGATTAATTATTATAATGTATAATAATTATGAACTAACGAGAAGTAATGATGAATAAATAATCATAATGATAAATATTATTGTAATAATAATATGTAGTAGTAGTTAGTAATTGTTATAATTATTATTTGAAACGAACCTGCGCTCTCTGCAGAGATGGGAGACAACTTTTAATCGGACTGCAACGATGGGCAGTCAACTCTCTACTTTTGTAGAACTGGGCAACTCCTATCCACCGGTAGCACCATGGCTGCCAGGGGGGAAAACAACTTCCTACAGCACAGTTGGTGTACTATCCCAACCTCAATACTAGTGGCTATGCTTGTTCAGCTATCTACTAGGGTTGCATTACCATAGACACGGCTATCTATGTCTGGCCTAGCGGCTGAGCTCATTCAGTTACCTACTAGGACTTGCATCACAATAGACACGGCTGAGCTTGTTCAGCTACCGGTGTATAGTTTGAATGCCTAGCGGCTAAGCTTGTTCAGCTACCTACCAGGACTTGCAAGCAATAGACACGGCTGAGCTTGTTCAGCTACTGGTGTCTAGCCTCAGTGCCTAGCCTCAGTGCCTAGCGGCCGAGCTTGTTCAGCTACCGACCAGGTCTTGCCACACAATAGACACGGCTGAGCTTATTCAGCTACCGGTATCTAACCTTAGTTCCTTGCGGCTGAGCTTATTCAGCTACCAACTAAGTCTGATGCTGTCAATTCCACAAAGTTTCAATCGTGTAGTAAATAATATGTAGTGCCACTGCTACACATATACTACTCAACGCACCACCTTCAGTCTATACTATCATCAGTATAAACTAGCCAACGCAATACTAGAATACTATATACAATACTAGAATAATATAGTAATTAAATAATTAATATCAACTACAGAAATATTTAAATCATTAGCTATAAAGACGCCATTGAGTACATTAATAACTACTCAATGTCTACTACTATTCAACAGATCGTCTGCCGGTAATGCGTTGATAGTGTCGGTTAAGCATGAAGAAAATGAGTTAGTAATTCACAAGTTGAGCTCCGGCTACCAACTGATTTACTCAAACAACACCGCGAGCTTTTATGCTCGACAAACAGGCGTCTTGCGGATGGCAAATTAATATCTGTACATAAAAACAACTTGTGAAATGAGGCTGTTTGATTGGCCACTGACTGAACAGCAAAAAGAACGTCAAGTAATGGGCAGTATTAAATTAAAAAGCATACGTAGAGAGAATATAGATGTATGACTTAATAATGATAATAACAGTAATAATGATTGATAATAGTAATTAATTGATGATACCAATCAACAAAATAATAGTAGCAGCAGTAACAACACCAATAATAATAATAATAGTACAACAATGATGATCATAAATGATAATAATGTAACTAATAACTACTACTACTAGCATAATAATAAAATAATAAATAAATGAATAACACCTGAATATAATATTTAGTAGTATTTACATTTATCTCTATTATATATGCATTTCTTTCACTTGATTAATATTGTGAATAAATTACATAAGTAACACTTTACTACTTTACTACTTGACTATCATTTATAATAATCATTTCAATCATTGATTAAAAAATAAATAATAATTCAATTTCGTTGTTTGTTATGCATGCTTTTTTAGTTTAAAAATTATTATTCACCACAGACAATAAAAAACACCTATCAATTGGTGTTATTCATTGTTAATTAGTGACAAGTGTTCCTGTAGAAACAATAATACTTGTAGATTGCAATGACTTAGAAATGTAAGATAAGTGTTTTATTATGATAAATATGATTGATGTTTACATTTTCAATGTTAGATGAAAGTAGTCATTTCTGCTAAACTAGCCTTGAGTCTTTGTAACACCCAAACATTAGTTCATTTCAATGAATCAAAACTAATATGTTCAAATATTAGTCTGTTATTGTAGCTAGTACATTTGAAACTTTAGTATAAAAATTAACTAGCCTGGGATCTGTAAATGTGTAGATTTTTTCTATTCAATGAATTTGAAAAAAACGCTGGTTGAAAACTCCAGGCTTTATCTAAGGCTTTGATGAAATCCATGTATTGTTATTGAAACATTGGCTGCAGGTTCACATTTGAAAAAGATAATTTATTGATTTTTATTTTCTAAACAAGCACACCAAAGTTTTACAATGACAACAGACGGCACAAACAACCTTAAACCAACATAACCGAAAACACCGAACTTGTGGAAAACCCGGCACACAACCGAGAAAATCGAAAATGGGAAAAACCAAACCTATTAAACACCAATACTTTCCATTTAGTCGGTAAAATAAATACCGACCCAGCACTACTTGACAGTATAAATACTGGCACAATATCTTTAGTAGCCAGAGTTGTTTTAACTGTAGTATTTATGAGAAGATTAAGTTCTGTGAACAAATACACCATTTAGATACCTCCCAACCTCCCTCTCTCTTTTCCTCCCTCTCTATCTCTCCCCCTCCTTCTCTCTCCCTCTTCCTTCCCCTCTCAACCTCCCCCCCCCCTCTCTCCCCCCCCCCGCTCTCTCCCCCCCCCCCCCCCGCTCTCCCTCCCTCTCTTTCCCCTTCTCTCCCCCTCCCTCTCTCTGTAATAGATAAGCAGACAATAGCAGTGGAGTCGACTATTCAGTCAGTTGAATTAGCACAATAGAGCAATTTTTGCAGGATGGGTTGGGCAGTAGTGGACTAGGCGGTGGAGACCACCTCTTCCAGCTTGTCCAGCAGCAGACAAAGAAGATCAGCACTCAGCCTAGGCCAGCTATGTTAAGGAACTGCTGCTGATCAGACCTGTCCACTGCACATTGCGAGTAGACTGACGGCGGAATGTTGCCTAAGGGTCAAGCAATTAGGGTAGAAGGTGCAGGTGGCGCTACCTATGGTGTGGCCTTTGAGGGGCCACCACAAATTCCTACACAATATATCCAAAAAGAATATTAACCAACCTGGGGCAAACACATACGATGCAGTTAAGATCAACAAGTTGACATTCTTTCTGAGAATTTAGTACCTAGTGACTTGTTTTTCTGGACGGGAATTGTCGACATTAATAAACTTTCATTGAACAGGAAAAACACTTGTATTAAATGTCAAGATGATAAATTATACTTTGCTAAAATTGTGCATCTAAATAATCTTTTTACCACATCTGTTGCATTTTAAGCTAAAGGAAAAAAACATGTTCAAGGCGTTTTAAAAATTATGTTTTCTGATGCAGACAGATCAAGCAAGACAAGATGTTAGATATAATTTCAATCAGCCTATGCATGCTGATCTCGTTATTCACTTCCTGTACGGCCTACAATGGACATCTCATTAAAGTTGTCGAGGGCACAGTCGGAGCTGAAAACTTCACATATTACACATACACAGACTCTGGACCTCTGCTTATAGTATTACAATCCATTTCAGGTAATACATCGGATGATTCCTAGCTGTTTTGATAACTGTCATATAGCCTGCGTTTATTTCTAGTTATGTGTTTGGTTGGCAGGGGATGCAGATTTATATGTATCCACCCATAACAGGAAACCAACATATATAGACTACGATGCAAAATCTAGCACATGTGGTGAAGACTCTATGGATTTATCTCACATGAAAAGACCAATTTATATAGGTATGTATGACTGTATGGTTTTTATAGTTGTGTATAGCTCTATGATTTATAAGGGTATAAGTAACTCTGAATTATATTGACATGTACTGCTAGTGGCTGCTAACCATAGACATATGAAAGGCTAGCATTACATTACAATACGAAGTTGCATTTTGTGTCATGCTTGAATGTGTTCTCTTTACAATGTTTTAGTCTAATTCGGCTTTTATAGTTTTTCACATAAAGCAAATAAAACAGCTCACCAAACCTAAACCAGCGATGTAACATATAAGCAGCTTTCATATTTTTTTCACACTGTTGTCCTCATTTTTGTTGGTGTTTAGTTTCTGGTGAATATAGATTAACATTATACTTATACATCTAACTGGTAAAACAGCGATAACCTGAGAGTTTTTGTTCTACTCTGAGCTGTGAAAGAGAAACAGAAAGCTGTTTTATTCCACTCACTTATGGTTTAGTTAAAAGTAAAGATTGCAGTCCAGCAATAGTAATCTGCATCATCGGCTACTTGGTGTATTATATACATTACTATATGGTATGTGGCTATGTAAGATTATGACTCGCACTCTTACTACCTACGTGTGTGTGTGTGTGTGTGCATGTGTCTGTAATTCTATGTATCAACGATATAACTTTATGGTACATGAGTGTGTGTAGCTCTATGGATTTTTATTTGTTAAATGTAAATAATGCCAAGAATGACAGGTTAGGGAAGACAACTTCAAATTTATGAAAAGTTATGATTCATACAAAGTAGACAACTGACATAAAGATACTAGCAGTTTATGGTAACAAGGCAACAGTTGTTTTACATTCTGTTGCCTGCAATTTGATTAATTTTCTCATTTCTGATTTCAATTTATTGAGTTTGGCTATAAATTTGATGGGTTTTCTTTAATTTTGACGCATACCTAAGTGATTGAAATGCCATTGATTCATAGCAAATCTAAAACGCAACAGATGAGTGTCTTGGCGAAAAACTTACAGGCACATATTGCTCAAAGAAAATTTCTATCAACGGTTTTATGTGAAAGAAAACAGAACATGTATGTTTCATCTTATGCGATGTTACTATTTGTTAGTAATTTCTGTCCTACAGGAGTGTACGGAACTCATGCATATGAAACCACCGAATACGCCCTCTATGCATATCGCCCATACTTGGATACGTCTGCTATAGATATAGACCAGCTATCTAGTGATGAAGCTGATGCCAAAATAGCCAATCAACACGAACCACCTGACACTTCCTCTGATTCAGAAGGGTTTAAACTTTGGCCTATCTTTGAGTTCCTTCTACACGTACTGGACTTCATAATACAAGCTATTCTCTAACTCTTTTGCTCAACAACGATTTTTCATGGTCGACAGTTGTGTTGTCTCCTTGTTATTCCTAGCCGGCAATGATATCTCTTTTTCCTCCTAGACTCTGATTTTTTAGTCTTGCTATTTTCTATGTCACTATGAAGGCTCAACCTAGCTTGTCATACAGGGTTTTTACAGTTTCAATCACCACATTGCAAAGTTATGGTTCTGTTTAACATCAAGGTGCACCCTGGTGCTTTTTTTTATATTCCTATCGACTGCTGCCAGTGATCTGCATCAGAATAAATATTATCAAATTATTCTACCCAAAACTTTTTTTTAAAATGAACATTTTATCAGCTATAGTTGATTAATGAGGGAAAAGGCCTACTGCCGCTGATTGGACCATATATTGGTAGGTTTTGGGCTACTGTTAGGTACCTGATGTTGAGTATTGCTGTTTGTATTTTCTTTTCATCTCAGTGCTGAGATAAACTTGGCATACGATCTGACAAAAATCAGGAGTTGTGTTCTCAACAAGCCTGCCAAAAATAATTTGGCCTTGACATTTGATGCTGATTTTATAATGAAACAAGGCTTGCAGCCAACCGAACCTTCTTGCATACATAAGATAATTAATAATTATTAACAATAAAAATATTTTATTGTTCCAAGAAATTACGGAAAACTTCTAATTTCCTAACAAGCCTGGGTTACTGTATTATCTGACATTGTTTTACCTGTCATATCAATTGTGTTGTGACTTTCACTTTTCTTCTGAGAAGATATACTAACTTAAACTTTTAACTACTACTCACTGCTAACTACTACTATCTATCTACTATCACTGCTACTGTAACTATCAATCTTCTAATCTATTATTATTATTATAATTATTAGTATAATAATAATAAATTTAATAATAATACCATTAATAATAATATTATAAATAAAACAATAATAATTATCATGATCATCATCACAGGGGCACCGCAGTGAGTAGTAGTTGCAAGCATGTCTCTTTGCCTAAGTCCACTATCAAACACCATACATACACCCTACATACACCTACATGTATGTAGGGTGTATGAATGGTGTTTGATAGTGGACTTAGGCAAAGAGACATGCTTGCAACTACTACTTGTATTATCCGTATATTTAGACACAGGAGTAGAAGCAGAAGCATGGAGCGATGGATCAAAAGTTGGCACTCAGTACATATGTAAAATGATTACACATATTAATGGTGTAATATTAGTCCAACGATATTTGGCACATGTTACAAAAGCAGCAAGTATTAGCTATACACATAATATGTTAATATGAATAGATCTTGGCTGCATAACACTTAGTGAGATCTGATCAGACAATAAAAAGCATATCAAGTGAAAGAAGTAATAGTCAGGTGGAGACCAATCCAAGTTGTGACATGCCCCTGTTTGAGATAGTTTTAGAACTATTTGACAGCGTATATAAAGTCTGGGCTTCTATTCCTTTTGACCTTCCTTCCGGATCTTGTCGTGTATTCTCGGTTGTCAGGGATAGTAGTGTTAGCAGGTTCATCTACTTGTTGTTCCCGAGTCTCGTCTACTTCTGATTCAGTTAAGGGTGGGTAGCTAGTATCCTGTCCAGGCTCCGGTAGTACTGCTGGTGTCTGTGGTCTAGAAGTCCAAGTGGGTGCCTGATCTATCTCAGGTTGATGAGGTAATGCTGGTTGCTCGAAGTAGGTCGCTGGGTACCTAGGCTTGATGTCATGCCTGTTGCGTCGTATCCGGCGATTCTTCTCATTGACAATCCAGTATGAGTCTGGATGTGGATCTTGGGACTCGATGAATCTTGGTCGCCATTCTGGAGATCCATGTTCTGTGAACCAGATTGGTTGGTTGGGCGTGTAGTCATCCTGTCCTGGTTTGGAGAGTCGGAGAGTAACCGTCCGCAAAATGCAGGATAATGCGTAGTTTACAAGCCTGAACTTCTTGCAGAACTTTATCCCAAGAATGAGTTCACAGCCTGATCTTGTGACGTAGAACCGAGCTTTGTCCTTGATCTTGTTGCATGTCACTATGACATCAGAGTATCCAAGGTTCTCAAGGTCGATTCCTGAGACACCGCGAAGAGTTGCTTGACTGGGTTTCAAGTGATGCTTTTCGAGGCCAATTCTCGAGAGGGTAGAGATAGGCATACATGACACCATTGCTCCTGTGTCCACTTTTCCGTTGATGGTTGGACATTTCACTACAGATGAGTTGATAGACTGAGGGTGAAACTTGACAGAGGCGAGTATTTCCTGGGGCTGAGGTTTGCTGCTGTTGACAGCAAGCATGTTGACAGTTTCAAGATCATATTCTTCAGATTCATCCCAGAGTTCGGTAGTCAATGCATTCTGACGCTTGTTGACACGGTTTTGGGCCTTTTTCTTCTTGAAACAGGCTCTCTCAAAGTGTCCCTTGTAGTTGCAGTGCCGGCACACAGCATCTTTAGCTGGACATAAATATCTGGAGTGAGGCTTTTTGCCACAGTAATTGCAAGTCCTTGGTTTACTTGTCTTGTTGACTGATGATCTTGGAGAGTTGTGTTTGACACCATTCCTCCGTGACTTCCTAGTTGGGTCTCTGGAGTAAGTAGTGTTGACTTGAGGAGATGGTTCATGT
Source organism: Cryptosula pallasiana (assembly GCA_945261195.1). NCBI lineage: Eukaryota > Metazoa > Bryozoa > Gymnolaemata > Cheilostomatida > Cryptosulidae > Cryptosula > Cryptosula pallasiana. The sequence goes on from OX183130.1 coordinate 19,341,471, forward strand.
TGTCCCAGACGTTTCATCGTGATGTCGACTGCTTCATGACGTCGAAGTAGCTCCAAGCAGTCTTTCATTGTGACATCTTTGCCTTTTGTCATCAGTTTTTCGCTTATACTCTTCGGCCTCCCATCTCACCTTGGAGTCGTGGGCGCAGCCTAGGCTGAGTACCTTTCCACCTAGCTCGCCTACTAACGCATTCGCTTTTGGCTTACTAGGGCCTGACTGTACATTGAGCTGGTCGCGCAACCCTTGGGGATTTACTGCATATGCGAACCAACCGGCCGGTGACCCAGTCGATAGCGATCACCTTGATCTGTTAGGGCGGGTTAGGCCCCCAGAGGTAACCGACGGTCTGATCTATACCCCACTTTGCTATGGGCATATGAACTTTGACCGTTTTCACCAGCCTTGCCTGTTCACCAGCGTTCCAGGATATGGGCTTACCTTTGCCATTCCACGCTGGCTAGGTGTGGACTGTCATCCACGTACCACTCGCTGTAGTATTTTCTGACCTACAGTCGAGCCGACTAGACGGTACCACAGTATCCTGTTAATTCAGGATTCGAGACACAGTGGGCCTTCAGCTCCTCCCACAGCGCTATATCACCGATTTAATGTGCCTCCAGAGCCTCACGGTCCCACTGCCGCCTGTTGCAGACAGACTTCAGGGAGCCTATCCCCCTAAGTTTGTCTGCACTGCATATCGTTGCAGCCATGGATGAGTCTATCCACAATAAGAAAGTTGGTTCCATCAGGAAAATCAGCTCTCTTGTAGATTTCGATGATCCTGGAGTAGAATGTTGTCGTATTCTCACCTGCTTTCTGTCTGATGCTGTAGAAAGCTTCCCTAGCTTCTCTGAAAGAAGTTTCATGAGTAAGACATGCAGCTAGTTGGTCGAGAAGTTTCTCTGATGTGTCGAGATTGAGATCTGGATTTTCGTTGCTGGCAGCTTCAATCAGCTGTTCGGCATGTGCACCAGCCCAAATGTAGATGTGATTGAGCTTTACACTCTCTTGTTTTGTGGCAAGTGGTCCTCCTATTATGCGTTCCACTTCCTTGCGCCAGAGCTTGAACTGTGGAAATGCGTCACTGGATGTCCAGTCGACCTTGATTTGTGGCTCATAGAGTTTAGCCATATTCTTCTAGGGCTCCTCTTCTAGTAAAGTGTACTTCTCTTCAGTGGATGGAAGGTTAAATCCTCCTCTTGGTGGATGCTGAAACCAGTCTTCTGATGAGCTTAGTTCTCTGGGAGATGTGATGATGGCTCCTCTATTCGTTCTTTGAATGGTGCTGTGTAGGCTCCTCTTCAAATCTTCGAGCAGTCTTCTCTCCTCTTCGTCCAATGAGTGAATGTAGAATCCTAGTAGGCAGTCCAGAGCACGTCCAAGGTCACCATGTATTATCCATATATTTAGACACAGGAGTAGAAGCAGAAGCATGGAGCGATGGATCAAAAGTTGGCACTCAGTACATATGTAAAATGATTACACATATTAATGGTGTAATATTAGTCCAACGATATTTGGCACATGTTACAAAAGCAGCAAGTATTAGCTATACACATAATATGTTAATATGAATAGATCTTGGCTGCATAACACTTAATGAGATCTGATCAGACAATAAAAAGCATATCAAGTGAAAGAAGTAATAGTCAGGTGGAGACCAATCCAAGTTGTGACACTACTCACTGCAGTGTCCCTGTGATCATCATCATTGTTTGATTTTGTTTTTAATTATTATTATAATAATTATTAATCAATAATTATAATAAGCATAAACATTGGCAAGTAAAGCCATAAAAATGTATGGTAAAGTTGATCTTGAGAAATTCAGCATTGTGTTGCAGAAGATTGATGACCGATTGTCTAAAACCTCCAATATCGATGAGATGTGGAGTATGTTCTCAGCAGGATTGAGTAATGCTATAGATAGCTTTGTTCCTACAAAAACTGTCAGGATAAAAACAAATCTTCCTTCTTGGTTCAACAAGTATGCCTCCAAACTGGTTCAGAAGCAACGCAGAACATATAATCAATTTAAAACTACAGGCGACCCTTTTCTTCTACAACGCTACCGAAAAGAGAGGAAGGAAACAAAGAAGGCTATACACAAAATCAAGAAAGAATATATTGAAAACAAAATCTGTAATCCCCTAAAAAAAGGCAACAGCAAACCCTTCTATAGACACATCAAGCAAACTGACAAATCGGAAAAACGAATAAGATTATTTCAGCTGAATGGCCAGACCACTGAAGACACAACCGAGTGTGCCACGTTGTTAAATGAATTTTTTCACATACAATTTTGCAGAAAACATCAACTTGAGCTACAACCATATAATCGGACTGAGTATACAGGGCCAAAAATTGTACCTGAAGGAATTGAGAACCTAATCAGAAATTTAAAACCAGGGAAGGCACCAGGACCTGATTCATTCCGCAAGGAAGACTTGCAAATAGATGTCAAATTAACCTCTAACTGCCTAACTCGCATATACAATAGATCTCTTGCAATTGGGAAATTACCCTCCGCGTGGAAGTTAGCAAATGTTACGCCAATCCACAAAAAAGGGCAAATGGATCTACCCAACAATTATAGACCTGTGTCATTAACAAGCATACCCTGCAAAATTCTAGAACATTGTGTTCTGAGATCATTAAACTCAAAACTGGACTCTGTCCTTCATAACCGCCAACATGGATTTAGGAGAGGATTGTCCTGTGAAACACAGCTTTGTGGCACAATGCATGACATTCTCAGCTCAGCAGAAGACTCAAACAGTATACACGCAGTTATACTGGACTTTACCAAAGCATTTGACAGGGTTCCCCATGGTCTGCTAATGCAAAAACTATCAGCTATAGAGGGTATTGACAATTATCTACTGAGCTGGATACACGACTTCTTAACTGGTCGCAATCAGTGTGTAGTCCTCAATGGTGATAAATCTAGCATGATGCCAGTCACCTCAGGAGTACCACAAAGATCTGTTTTAGGACCCACCCTCTTCCTGACATACATTAATGACCTCCCAGATTGTGTGGATTGCTCTGTTAGCCTGTTTGCAGATGATACCTTAATTTATCAAGTTGTTAATAACGCATCTGATAGAAGGCATTTCCAAAGAAACATTGACATGCTGAAACTATGGGCAGATAAATGGGAAATGGATTTTAAGGCCACAAAATGCCATGTCATTGGGTTCAACAATAAAAATGTAATACCTAAATATACACTTAGTGGCGAAATACTAGAACATGTGGAGGACACACGCTATTTAGGGGTTAAATTGCAGTCGAACCTGAGATTTGACAAGCATATTCACGACAAAACTTTACTTGCCAAACGACAGTTGGGCATGCTAAAAAGGGCATTACACTGGGCTCCTCAGGCTGCTAAATTACAAGCCTATAAATCACTCTGTCGTCCACACCTAGAGTATGCTGTGGCAGTGTGGGACCCATTTTTGAAAAAACATATATCATAAATGGAAAGCATTCAGAACCAAGCAGTACGCTTTATTTGCCAACTCAAAGGGAGAGAGAGTGTATCAGATGCAAAGGAAGATATTGGACTTGAACTACTAGAACGACGACGAAGGGACATCCGGCTAAGACTTTTAATGAGAATCCTTAATGAAGGTGATAAACTACCAGCGCTTAATGCTTCAGATGATGAGCTCATCGATAAAGCATCCGACACTGACATTCAAACTAGAGCCCAGAGTAAAGGAATACCCTCATCTATAGGTGCAACTAAAACTGAATATCATAACAGCTTCCTACTAAGAACAATAAGAGACCTCAAAATAAATGCTAGCGATTGTCAGACTCTCACAGTTTAAACAAAACTTGCAAGTTTAATGCTTGTACTACTGTCTAACATAACTACCTAATTACTCGAAAATTGAAAATCACTGACAACCAAATTTTAACACATGAGGCGCACCACTTCCACATTATGTGGTCTAGTGTGAAGATAACTACGAGGTAATACGAGGTAATAATTATTAATAGACTACTACTACTACTATAGTAAGTAATAGATAGATAGATAATAGTAGTAGTAGTAGGAGGTGGTGGTTACGGTAGTAAGTAATAGTTCTTTTTTAAATAGTAGTCATTTATAATAAATAATGATGATTATAATAATAATAATAATAATTATAGTTAGTGATTGCTTAATAATGATGTTTTTGTTGCTGCTTTTAAACAACAGCGAAAAGCAGCAACAACAACATTATTATTATTATTGTAATAATAATCTCTACTATAGCTATACACTCAAATCCATTCACCCACCACCAGGCCAGGAGATTGCAGCCACCTGTGCTCTTAAGATGATCGTTACTACCTAGATGAAACTGTAACAACCACAGGCTAGTTTTGGATGCCACCAGTATCCACTCTTCGTGAGCAATTTCCAGTGAAGTTTTAGAAATGACAGCAAAATAAAATTTGGTCTACCTGCTGTTTTTCTCTTGAGATTTTTAGAAGGCTGCTTTATCTGGCTATTGCTTCAACTAACTTTGCTTTTATGTATGTATCAATCAATTTTTTCTTGCTCGTCAAATTATGCTCGGTCTTTTGGTTCTCATTATTTTTCACTGATGATCTTAGAAAATGGCGTACTCTGATGCCATTTATATTTTTATTGGTATTTTCAATTTTCGCAGCGCCTTTTAACTTCCATACTACTCTGGCTTGAACCTATTACGTGGGCAGTTTCCTTTAGTAGTTGTTTTAGTCAGATTTCCACCTTCTTCAGCTTACTCTACTGTTTTCAATATCTTCGCTGAGTGAGCTTAACCATTTTTTAACTGACTAATTACATTGACCTAGAAGACTTCATCAGCAAATGGAGAAGCTTCTGCCTATCTTGATCTTTCTTTATCATGTATTCTGTCCTTGGTTTTGTAGCTTGCAGTTGCCACTGGGTTTTGTACAGCTTGCTGTCCTCATCAGGCAAGATATTTACTGCATGTGTAATTGTTTCTTTTTGCAACCATTTATTTTGGGTTGCTATTTCTCCGTAGGTCTCTCTAGCTGTTCCTCTGGGATGGGAGTCAATTAATCATTTCCTTATCTTGTATCTGTGGTGTGGGTGATCTAATTGTATTACCAAATTTGACCCTTTAAGCTAAGAGTTGTCAGCCCCTGTGCCGCTAATGTCTTTGGTCTCCAACTTGCATTGCAATTGGTCGGCAAGGTCTGCACATTTTAATGTTTTTTGCCTTTATTATTGAGAACCCCATTGTATGACCCGATAAATAGTCTGTCAGTTTTTAGCTTTTCGAGATAAATCTGTACACTTATCGACCATGAAATGTCTGTTCTTTTTCTTTAAGGTGCCAAGTTTGTCCTCCTCAAATGCTGACAGTGTCTTGCCATCATTAAGTTTGTTTTTCTTGTTAATTAGTAATCTCACTTTCACATATTTATTAGGCTACTGATAGTCAACTCTCATCTAATTCTCCTTGCCATTAAGGTAGAGTATCAGAAGCCTGATTGACTTCTGGCCAGTAATTATGATTTTAGAGTTTTTGCGTACGTAGCTGCATATAGAAGTATCAGTAGGTTTTAGGCTTGCAAAATTCACCGAAAATACATGTAGTTATTATCATTCTATGCAATAATTATAAATAGTTTAACAGCTCAACCAAAAATGCATTTTATGGTTACAAAATATTGCATGAGCACGGTTGCTGAAAATGGTTACTGATATTGAAGCCAACAATGGCAAAGAAGCCACCTTTCGCAACGCGCGCACCGCCTTTGTTGCAATCATTTTCTTTATGTCATTGAAATTGTGGCATGATCTATTATCATCATGTTGTTATCACAGTGATTACTATTATAATTATTATTTGAAGTTTATATTTTTTTGTGCTGTAATTTGTTATTGATTCTTATAATAATAATTTTTAATTAAAATATGTTTTAGTTTTTTGATATAATTTGATTAATCTTTTCATTGACATGTCATTACAACACTAATTATTTATAATAATTTATTTACTCGATTATTATTAAATTACAGTTTTCATTTTTATGATACAAGATTGTTTCAATATTATTTTTTTAATGGTTTAATGATAATATTATTTGGTTTTGCAACAAGTATCAGTGCCCAACATTTCGATTTCTGCAAAAAGACAGACTGCTTTATGTTTTTCAATGTTTTTCTGTTACGATTTCAGGAGACCATACCTGTTCAGTGCTACAAGTCAATAGGCTATCACACAAAGACATCATCGTATCTGTCAACATGAGTTTTCAAGGTATAGATATTTCTTTTAGCGTTACTCTAGTGTTACAGACTTTCTGTGTACAATTTTCACTAGTTATTATTATTTTTTAACTTTTGGTCAGTTTCTGAAGTTTTGTGTATTTTGCCAGTATTTCGTCAGCTGCCAAGGCAAAGCTTCCGCCTTTCAAAGATGTCTTTCTCCTCTGCTACTGCTGTGCCACGTCTCAAATCAGAAATACAGAAACAGCTTGAAGAGATCAAAGCTACTGGTACATTTAAAGAGGAGAGAGTAATAACCTCTAAGCAGTCAAATGTCATAGATGTGGAAGGAACACAGAAAAGTCTGCTCAACTTCTGCGCTAACAACTACCTCGGATTGTCCGTGAGTCCGTCTAGATGTCAGAAATATTAACGTACTTACATTGTTTTTTTCAGATGATGATTTGCATTAATATAATTTTTCAAGTTTGGATGTTAACTTGTCGTGTGCGATACAGTCGTGTGGCATACAGTCGTATGGCATACAGTCGTGTGGCATACAGTCGTGTGGCATACAGTCGTGTGGCATACAGTCGTGTGGCATACAGTCGTGTGCGATACAGTCGTGTGGCATACAGTCGTGTGGCATACAGTCGTGTGGCATACAGTCGTGTGAAATTGTGTATATTACCATTGGTATTCATTCATAGAGCCATCCAGATGTGGTAGAAGCAGGAATAGAGAGCCTGAGGACATATGCTAATGGCATGAGTTCAGCTAGATTTATCTGTGGAACCAATGTGAGTACTAATGCTTGTTTCACCCTGTTTCGTTGGTGACTAATCGGCCAAAGTAACTTAGATCTATTCAGCATATGCTACTAGTCATATGACTGTCTCCCCATTTTGGGGGGGGGGTGACAACTCCTAAGGACAACCACCGATGTCGTGTTGTGCTACGTTTGCTACAGGACATTCATATCAACCTGGAGAGGCTGATAGCCCAGTTTCATAACCGAGACGCCTCCATATTGTATGCCAGCTGCTTCGATGCCAACGCTGGATTATTTGAGGTGCTGCTGCAGCCAGATGATGCCGTCTTCTCTGACGAGTTGAACCACGCTTCCATCATCGATGGTATTCGACTCTGCAAGGCCAATAAATACAGATACAAGCATAGCAACATGGCCGGTGAGTGTGTCACAGGTCAATGCATGTGTTTCACATGTCTATGTCAACTCTTCGCATGTCTATGTATGTCTACTTGTTTATGTTGACTCTTCGCAAGTCTATGCATGTGCTTCATATGTCTATGGTGATGTGCTGGCTCATTTTGGGTGTCCGAGTTGTCGTCTGCATGTCCAGCTCTTTTGCTTTGAAGATCTGGAGGAGAAATTGAAGGAGAATCACAAACTAAGGCCGGAGAGCAGACGACTCATAGTCACAGACGGCGTGTTTAGTATGGATGGTAATGTGTGCAAGCTAAGGTGAGTGCAGACAGACAGTGCAGATGCTGTTGCACATTGCCTCCGTTGCACCATACAGTTTTCGAGTTTTTTTTGCCCAAGAGTTGTCTTACCATCGTAGTTAGTGTAGTTACAGTGGCTTCCTGATGATGCAGTTGGTTGATTGGTTTGGATTTGATAATTAATAGTTTTCTGTCGCGTCGTAGATATCTAAGCATTCATATGCCTTTTGTACATCTTTATTATGAAATTATCGGCTATTTCCTGAAAGATTTAGTAATTCATAAAATTTATTAGTAAATTGAAAAAATATGACTCAATTTTAAACAGCTTTTTTGTCATGTTTGTGTCCAAGATGATAATAACTGCCAACAATGTTTGTTAATACTCATGAAATATATGAAATTACATTTATTTGATTACAATAATACAGATTTACGATAGTATTAATAATAAATTATTGTTAATAATCCTACAATTTTATACAAGTTACTGTTTACAATATATCCAAGCTCAAATAAACAAGATAATGGACACCCTATATCAAACAAAACCATTGGTTCAACTTCGTCACGTGGCTATAAAATTGCTGTTATTTGACACTCGAACCCGACCCTGCTGGGTAGGTGTGTCTCAACCTGCTACAATCTTACGTCTCCCTCAACTTTGGTCAATTTTTGTCTGTTAAGATGCATCGGCAAACTTTATAATAAAGTCTCTTCATTTAATTGCTGCCGTACTCTGCATGTTCAGTTTAGTTTAGTTTAGTTCAGTTTAGTCTGTCATTGCTAGCCAGGGTGGCTCTCTATGAGGGGCATGGATGAAATATAACAGGATTGCCAGCTGCGGCCGCGTAATAGAAATTTTGTGACGAGCCAAATGTAGCCGTTTGTGGGAACCGCCATACTGCTCCGAAATTGTCAAGACCACTTGGATCTCGTAATAAATATCGTTTTCTTATGAAATTTTACACGTCAAGTTCACGTCGTGGGCGTACTGCGCTAGTTTTGACGATTCAACTATTTTTACTTACAATACCATATCCGCTCCGAGAACAAAATTGTATATGCCAACGATAACATATATGTAATCTTTGGTTTGTGGCAAACTTTATGCAGCTTCCGCTCCGAAACTAGAAAATCAGAACATCGCGTTAATACAAATATTTACGATTATTTTTCTGAGCTGCTATAGTAGTTTATGTTTCCGCTCCGAACAACCAGTTCAATATGGGCGCCATGGATGACTTCCCATTGGCCAAAATTGGCTACACCCCGTTCGGGTTTCTGGCAATCCTGTTATATTTCATCCATGATGAGGGGGGAGGGGGTGAGAGAGAATGAGAGCCAGGGACACATTGACACGCGGTGGGCGGAGCTTACATTGTAGTTGAGCATTAATCCCATTATAACTTCATCGTATTACTAACAGAAAACGAATGAGACAGTCTATATCACTAAGTAAGCATGACTACTGCGGTTGTATTTATTATTAGCTTCATATAGCTGATATCATTCCTTTGTGTTGAATTGAGAGCTCTGTTAAATGGTGGCACCTAACTTGGCCACAAGTAAACTAGACCACTTTTTCACAGAGCTTATGAGTGATTTGAGCATTGTTTATTCTTACCCAAAAAACTTATCAAGATAAAGCTAAAATGAAGATTTACTCCCACTGATGATAATGGCTTTCTAGCATTCTTTCGTGCACAATTTTACGGAATTTATAGAACATGCATATTTATGGATTTATGCATACAAAATCAAAGAAAAAGATGAAACAATAGATTAGCAAAATGCGTGAAATAACATATTGTAAATCAGAATTTTGCGGTGAATAAAAATTAAACAGGAATTTTGTACATAATAAGTTATCACATGAACCATATAGTTGAGTGCAATTGAAAAATACGCACGTAAACAATTATAAAAAAAAATGTACATACGTATATTTGTAATGCAGGAAATATAAATAACTATAAATGAAAAAAGTAACAGGGGAAAACCACTGAACTGAGCAAGTAGCTAACCAGAAATACAAACATTAACACAGCCACCAGTATGGAGGAAGTAATATTTCTCATCTCTCCAACTCAGTTTTCAGTTACAAATGAATCAGCAGGCTCATTTCCTGAATGAATAACGGCTGTAATTGTTGTCTTGTAGCAAGGAAGTCGCATCTATTATAGGTACTTTGCATAGAGAAAAATGCAGAAATAAGAATGAAAGCTATCAATAGTTCACAGTTTGGTATAACTCAGCACATAGAACTTCCCTAACTAATCAACCAGAAGTCTAAACAGGAGGTCACCAAGTGCAAAGTGAAATTTGTTTATCGTTCACATATTTTACAGCTCTTCAATGATCCAAACTTTCAGTTGCAAACAAATCACCATGCCCATCTGCATAATGGCTGGAAGATCAATAAAGCCTTGAAGCAAGGAAGTTGTATTCAAGAGCTCTTCGCAATGCCGGTTCTTCTGAATAAAGCACGACATTTAGTCAGTAATTGTCAGAAGATATAATGGGATTATTCCACCAAAGGTTTACTGCTGCATTCTCCTACAACAATTGCAAAACGCAGTTGTATAGAAATAGTAAGCATGACAAAGACGTCTATTTAAACAAACAGAGTGTAACTGCCAGAATTTTTATTCTTTTTTACCTGAAAACACAACACTAGACATAATCACATTTAATTAACACCTTCCAGCCATCTACCAAAAATATCTCAAACAATAATTATGTTACAGTTAGAAGTGGTGAATAGCTAAACTATTACGCCTGCAGTTTTATTAAGCAGACAGTCTAAGTAATATGAAACTCAATTTCTTGCACTGACTTCAGAATTGGTGTAGCCTGTCGTAACATAGAGATAGAAGTTTAACTAAAAATGACAAAAATACAACCATGTTCAACCACTTACCATCTAAGTAACCTCAAAGCCCCCTCAAAGCAGAAAGAGTGGAAGTTGTAGACAACATCTAAGCCAACTTCTGTTGATTTTCGTTTTATTTGTCAGCCGTCAAACTCCACAATTCTGGGTGTATTCCTATAATATTGAAAAACTCACTGTCATATATGCATTTTAATGTACAAAATTCAATAAACGAAGACATTTTTTATATGTTTACACTATGCTTGCCATAATTGCAAATCTCAGAGTAGCAATAAAAGTGATTATCGATTTGTATCATCAGCAAATAAAAAAGCTGTCTGAGCATCGCCATCGTACCGTCGTATCAATTAATAATACATAATAATGTTGGTATTGTTTCATTGGTACAATGATGATGCTGCTTTTTGCTTACTACTACCTACTGATAAACAACAAATCATCATTACCATATATAATATTTGTACACGACAATTTTATATCATTAATAAGAACTATTAATTGCAAGTAGTATAAATCGAAACTAAAAAAAAACAATTTATTTATTATTTTAAATAATAATAATTTTATCACCACTACTGTAACTGTTATTATTAATATAATAATTATTAGTAGTAGTAAATAAATAAATAGCTCAACTACTTCAAGTTCACAGCTAGCCGATAATTAGTAGTAGCAGTAGCAGCAGCAGTAGTACTGGCTAGTTAGTACTACTACTAGCTAGTAGTAGTACTAGCAAGTAGCAGTAGATGACCGAGTAGTAGTAGTAGTAAGTTACTACTACTACTGCCGCCGCCACTACCACCGCTACTACCAACCCACCACTACTATTACTACTAACTATTACTATAATACTAATAAATAAAGTAATTATTATTTTTTATATTAATTTAATTAATATTATTCTTTATTTATGGTTTATTATAACAATTACAACTGAAAAATAATCGATGATGATTATTTTTATCAATAAATAAATATTATTATTATTTATTATTGATTGATGACAATAATCTAATGTTCATTAATTAATTAAGATTAAATATTTAACAATAATAATTATTATTATTTTATACTACTGATAATAATTATCAGTAGTAAGTATTATAATTATAATAATAATAATTATTTTAATTATCATAATAATTAAAATAATAATTAATAATACACTACTATTAATTATAATTATCATTACTGTTATTATTATAAATAATAATAATAATAATTATCATTAATGATTATTATGATAAAAATAAACATTTTAAAAATGCTGCTTGTTGTTGTTTGCTGCTTTTGTTATTATTATTTATTATTATTAATTATTATTTATTATAGTATAGTTATTAATTAATAAATTTAAATATATTTTAATTTAATAATAATAAAATAATAATATATAGTGATGATAATGATAATAATAATAATGATCATCATCATCATCAATAAATAAATAATAATAATATAGTAGTAATAATAATGATGTTGTTGTTTAACTTGTTACTAACTAGTTTTTTTCTATAAATAATTAATAATAATAAGTAATTAATAATAATAACAAAATTAATATAAATAATGATTATAAATAAATAATAATAAATAAATAATAATCAGTTGTTGTTAGTTAGTTGTTATTTATTATTATTATTATGATTATCAGTACGTACTAACTAACTACTTACTTACTTACTACTACTACTTGTGATGATGATGATCATCATCATCATGATGATGGGCAGTGAGTTACGTTAGTGGGTATGTATTACGCTGTTAGTAGTAGTACTTACTGTGACTTTCTAGTAGTAGCATTGAGAGTTGATATTAATCAATCGTCCTTTGAAAAAAAACCATTATTTATTACATGAAATAGTAGTAGTATAAGAAGATAATAAATATTTATATGAATGATAACAGCAATCTGGAGAGCTAAGCTACCGTGGCCACATGGCGCTCATTTGAAAATACCATAGCCTTTGCTAACAAACCGTTTTGGAATCGGATTCTTATTAAAAAAGGGACGGAGCATTCAGACTATGTAACATTCTGTTACAGAATGTTACATTCAAAATCAATCTGTCCCCGGCTCTCTTTCACTCTCTCCCAAACCCCGCCCACAACTACAAACCCCACCCCTTGAGAGCCGCCCCGGCTATGTCATTGCTTGCTAATTGTTTGGAATCGTCTTCTTTTTGCAGTTTGTACAAATACTAGAAACTGGCATTATTTGATGCTTGTATTAAATTGTTTATGCTATGCTGCTAGGCACGTTGAACCATTTATACTAGTGGGTCAAGGTCAGTGCTTGATATGATGTATTCCAGCGTCCACTGCAGAGGGGGGTCGGCTTTACGGCTATTGTGGTTGCTCCATTTTAATCTTTTATATTTGGTTTGATTTCTTATGTCGCAGGGAGTTGTGTGACCTGGCTGATGAATACAACGCTCTCACTCTTGTTGATGAGTGCCATGCTACCGGGTTTTTTGGAAAAACTGGTCGGTACGTGTCAGACATATTAGTGATGTCATAGCTGGTGATGTCATAGCTAGTGATGTCATAGCTGGTGATGTCATAGCCAGTGATGTCATAGCTGGTGATGTCATAGCTAGTGATGTCATAGCTAGATGTATATAGTGATGTCATAGCTAGTGATGTCATAGCTAGATGTATATAGTGATGTCATAACCAAGTTCTTATTCCTATATCACATCCTGTAGCTGTCCTCCTGTCGTTGCTGTAGAGGTACTGAGGAATACCTGGATGTATCTGGTCGAGCCACTTTGATCAACTCAACTCTTGGAAAAGCACTTGGAGGTGCTGCGGGTGGGTATACATGCGGCCCGCAGGAAGTCATCACATTACTCAGACAGAAATCTCGACCGTATCTGTTCTCCAATGCTCTACCTCCGGCTGTAGTCGGAGCGGCGGTCAAGGTGAGCCTCCTCATAGCTTAGATCCACTGATCAGAGCTCGCTGTGTGATGTCCACAACTATTCACTGTAAGTGGGTCAGTAAATAGTACAAGCGAGTCAAGTTATTTCATTTCAACAGACTAGCTGCACATTACCATTAACTGTTGACCATGACCGACCTTTTTGTCGTAATGAGAATACAATATAATAGAATAAAGGTTTTGTCCCTAAGAATATTGGCTTACAACCATACCATTCCTTTTGGTTGAAAACAATTTTGATATAAGGAGTTGTCTTCTTTATGGTTTGTACAGGTAGCCAATACTGGGTAACTAGCTTTGCTCCATTCTAAATCAAACCAAACTCGCTCATTTATTGATTTTTGTGATGTTTCAATTTTCATTGGATGAACAGGCCATGAAAATTATTTTTGTAGTTTTTATAGCAGTTGTCTCATCTTGGGAAAGAAACTGATTGTTTTGGTCACATGTCCTGGAAGCACTTTTGAATGCACTTTTTTCTTGACTCATTTGGTCCATGGAAAAAAAACGTTAATTTGTCAAAAAGGAGTGTAGAGATGTCTGATAATTTGTATATTGAGTGTAGAGAGTATAAAATATTCCTTTGTAGGTATTTGAGTTGTTGATGAACGAGTCATCGTATGCAGAGAAAGTTTACGAGAACACAACAAAGTTTAGAACTGCAATGAATGCCGCTGGGTTCACTCTCTCTGTAAGTGTTCACTGCTAGTTACACCCCTGTCTACCATACTGGTTACACCCCTGTATTTGATGCTAGTTACACCCCTGTTTACCATGCTGGTTACACCCTTGTATATCATGCTAGCTACACCCCTGTCTACCATGCTAGCTACACCCCTATATACCATTCTATTTACACCCCTGTATATTGTACTAGCTACACCCCTGTCTACCATGCTGGCTATACCCTTGCGCTCCACTACACCGCTATAAATCATGTATGCCTTTCTACATTATGCTAAGTTCACCCCTGTTTACCACGTTAGCTACACCCCCTGTATACCACCATCAGTTCACCTCTCATGTAATGCATCCCAGTAATAACTCCCAACATTTCTGTTTAAGGCCACGTGTCTATGTAGTAAGCAGTATACACTATAATTCTGTCCGCCAGAACATCAAAAAACGGCCCTTTTGAGGAGTTGTCATGCCTTGCACTACCAAAGGCCACTGTTTTTGACTTTGCAAGGTGTGACAACTCTCGAGCAGGCATAAGGGTCGTTGGTTGATCTAGTCCTTGAGTGTATGCTGCAACATACACAAAGTAACACTGTCCTCTCATTACCAGTTTAGCTGCTGGTTTGTGCGTCTAATCACTCTGATTGTGAACATATTACAGGGGGACCTTGCCCACCCCATTTGTCCCGTGATGTTGGGAGACGAGAAACTGGCTCATGAGTTTGCAAACAAAATGCTGGGTAAGTTTTGTTGTAGGCTGGGTGGACAGTAGTGTGGTATGTTGTGTGGTATGTTGTGTGATATGTTGTGTGGTATGTAGTGTGGTATGTTGTGTGGTATGTAGTGTGGTATGTAGTGTGGTGTGTTGTGTGGTGTGTTGTGTGGTCTGTTGTGTGGTATGTTGTGTGGTATGTAGTGTGGTATGTTGTGTGGTATGTAGTGTGGTATGTAGTGTGGTATGTTGTGTGGTATGTAGTGTGGTATGTTGTGTGATATGTTGTGTGGTATGTAGTGTGGTATGTTGTGTGGTATGTAGTGTGGTATGTAGTGTGGTGTGTTGTGTGGTCTGTTGTGTGGTATGTTGTGTGGTATGTAGTGTGGTATGTTGTGTGGTGTGTTGTGTGGTCTGTTGTGTGGTATGTTGTGTGGTATGTAGTGTGGTATGTTGTGTGGTATGTTGTGTGGTATGTAGTGTGGTATGTAGTGTGGTATGTTGTGTGGTATGTAGTGTGGTATGTAGTGTGGTGTGTTGTGTGGTGTGTTGTGTGGTCTGTTGTGTGGTATGTTGTGTGGTATGTAGTGTGGTATGTTGTGTGGTATGTTGTGTGGTATGTTGTGTGGTATGTTGTGTGGTATGTAGTGTGGTATGTTGTGTGGTATGTAGTGTGGTATGTTGTGTGGTGTGTTGTGTGGTCTGTTGTGTGGTATGTTGTGTGGTATGTAGTGTGGTATGTTGTGTGGTGTGTTGTGTGGTCTGTTGTGTGGTATGTTGTGTGGTATGTAGTGTGGTATGTTGTGTGGTATGTTGTGTGGTATGTTGTGTGGTATGTTGTGTGGTATGTAGTGTGGTATGTTGTGTGGTATGTAGTGTGGTATGTTGTGTGGTGTGTTGTGTGGTCTGTTGTGTGGTATGTTGTGTGGTATGTAGTGTGGTATGTTGTGTGGTGTGTTGTGTGGTCTGTTGTGTGGTATGTATTATGGTATGTAGTGTGGTATGTTGTGTGGTATGTTGTGTAGTGTGTTGTGTGGTATGTAGTGTGGTATGTAGTGTGGTATGTTGTGTGGTATGTAGTGTGGTATGTAGTGTGGTATGTAGTGTGGTATGTAGTGTGGTATGTAGTGTGGTATGTTGTGTGGTATGTATTATGGTATGTAGTGTGGTATGTTGTGTGGTATGTTGTGTAGTGTGTTGTGTGGTATGTAGTGTGGTATGTAGTGTGGTATGTAGTGTGGTATGTTGTGTGGTATGTATTATGGTATGTAGTGTGGTATGTTGTGTGGTATGTTGTGTAGTGTGTTGTGTGGTATGTAGTGTGGTATGTAGTGTGGTATGTTGTGTGGTATGTAGTGTGGTATGTAGTGTGGTGTGTTGTGTGGTGTGTTGTGTGGACAGTAGTGTGGTATGTTGTGTGGTATGTTGTGTGGTATGTAGTGTGGTATGTAGTGTGGTATGTAGTGTGGTATGTTGTGTGGTATGTAGTGTGGTATGTAGTGTGGTGTGTTGTGTGGTGTGTTGTGTGGACAGTAGTGTGGTATGTTGTGTGGTATGTTGTGTGGTGTGTTGTGTGGTGTGTTGTGTGGACAGTAGTGTGGTATGTTGTGTGGTATGTAGTGTGATATGTTGTGTAGTCAGCTGTTTTATTGCCTTTTATGCTACGTGTACATTTAGCGATTACCTACCGAAATGACGACAGGGTGTTCCCCTATTTTCTTCTTCTCTTGCCATTCTTTTTCAATTTTGGTTAAAATCGCAGCATTATTAAGCATATAATGCTTCGCAACCACAAAGAAGGGGCGTTAGTCATCGGCCCTCTTTGTATAAATACTTGAGCTCAGGAGATAACTTCACTGGGAACAATTAAACTACAAGGAATGATATGATTGCTCAAATCACGAATTGTCTACCGATTTTTTGACCACGATCAACAACAGCCGATTGCCCTAATTAAACCGCTACCAACTGTTTTTGCACATTTAACCAGAAATGGAAATTGGAAAATCCTCAATCGGTACGTTGTCGGTAGGTCTACATGAAGCTATAGTTTACTTATTTTGGTGTTTAAATGATTTATTCGCAATGTCGGATACTTTTCGGTTGATAGTATCCTGGCATATATGTCGTGTATGACATCATCACTAACCTAAATGTTGCTGTGCAATAGGAGTTGTCTCCTCATCTCACTTGAAGTAAAGATGTACTGAATGTGTTATTGTATTGTGAATTCTTTCCAGGGCTTTGAGAAAATTTCAATTTCTAAAAACATGCTTGCTCATGTCAAAAATTGACCTAATAAACTTTTATCCTCCTGATTTTGTGGTGAAACTTCACCCGCTCTCTTGTAAAGTAGCATGTGACCATTCAGTTCTACACTTTAGAATCGTGTCACAACACAACACCACCTGCTCATAAGTTATTTGTGTGGTTCAAAAATGTTGCTGAAAATTTCCACTTGACTCAGTTTTCAAAACAAAAGCTGCACAAGTTTCTAACCAACTGATAGGAGAGTAAATGACTTGTACACTGTAATGTGTGTGATAGAAACATTGGTTTTCATACGTAGCCTTAGCACTAACAGTACTGTGTAGTAGGGTGTGCAGCAGGGTTAGGAATCGCTGATTGTTAAACTAGGGATTAAATCGCTTTCGCTAATGCTGTTACAAACTAGGGGATAGGGCTTTCCGCTGGTGTCCATGCTAAGTTATTTCAAACTAGGGGATACCATCATTTCCGCTGATGAAACCGCTGATAACATTTTCAAGTTTTTGATAACTTTGCATATAATCTTATAACGATTAAGATTTATACAAACACGAACAAAATTTTATTACACAGCAAACAGAGTACAAAAAAATTGGCTGAAAACGTATAAACTTTTAATTACAGGTTAATAATGACAGAGCAGATTGGGTCAACAGTAGTCTATCTATTTTTTAAGGTGTCAGTGATGCAGCCAGCTGCAGTAATGCAGTAAAGTTATATGCATATACATATGCCTCTATTATGATATAATAAACTGGCAGGCAAATGCAACGCTTCCAAGATGATAACATTTTGGCATGCATGAATGATTTGGGCATTGTTGGCAGATAAATCAGCGACTTGCTTCAGCGACTACTAGTACTTCAGCGATTAGGCTATTCGCTGAATGTCTAATCAAACTAGGGGATGTGCTGCAATCGCTGATGCATGACTAGCGATTAGCACCAGCGATTAGCGTTTACAAACCGCTATTCCCAACCCTGGTGTGCAGTGTGTGGGAACCAAGGCTTCATAGCACGCACAATGTCTTACGCAGTCGCACTTAGCTTGTAGAAAGTTTTACTAGCCACACCTTCTCATGGTGTTAGACAATTAGTGATGCTTTTGTTACCTGTTTTAAAAGAAAAACATGCCCATGTCAACATGGCCGCCTTGAAAGCCTAGATATTTTTAATCAACTGTGGTCCAAAAATTTGTGAGCAGAAGTTATTTTTTATTGATATAATAGTTTTTTTATTATGAATTATTATTTGTTAAATTGGTTAAAACATAATAAAAAATCAAAAATAATAAAACAAAAAAATACACTCTTGTTTCCAACCTCCTGTAGACTAGTAAAATGTCACACAGTTTGAATTATAACTACTTCGTAAGAACCTCAATCATACCAGTTGGATCCTGGTGAGCATTTACAATATGTTGTTCATCAGCATGTAGTATATTACTGTTGGATGTATTTTGTTTTGTTATGCGGAGATCAGAAAGGTTGAATAGAGAAGAACCATACCACTAACGTAAAGACAGTCTCCAAATGCATTAATGCAAAGCAGAATTTAATTATTAGCTTAAATGGGACAGAACTGTCTAACACTCATCGTCCAACTCAGTCATTATATCAAAGCCTCTGCTCTTCGATGTACTTTGTTTGTGTTGCACAACAAGCAACCCTTTGACAGCTTGTAATTCCACTAAATTTATCAATTGCTGACACAATGAGCATTGACAGGCGCTGACAGTTTGTCTGTATTTGTGACCTAAATACTTCTGTAATCTGAGTAGACTACAAGAAATTAGTTGAAGAGAAGTGTATGCTTCCTTCTACATCGTCAGTGTACTCTTCCTTCTACATTATCAGTGTACGCTTCATTCTGCATCGTCAGTGTACGCTTCCTCCTACATCGTCAGTGTACGGTTCTTTCTACATTGTCAGTCTGATAGTATTTGACTGCATTGTCATATTCTAGTAATGCTATGTGTGTTGTAGACCAAGGCATTTATGTAATTGGCTTTAGCTACCCGGTGGTGCCGATGAAAAAGGCAAGAATCAGGGTTCAGATCTCCGCTTGTCACACTAACGAGGACATCGACAAAGCTATAAACGCTTTTATTAGCGTTGGCAGAGAGCTTAATGTTATCCAGTAAACATTATACAAAGTTGAATCTCTACGCCAATATCTACTGCGCACTTTGACTTGCCTTTTTTTTTAGACAACTCTATGTCCACATAACTCTATATGTCACTTGCATACCATTCCATAACCAAGTTTATTGCATAATATTTTATTTAAAACCAAATTATCTCTACAATTTTCGGTGTCCTATATATAAGGTGTCCTATATATAAAGTGTCCTATATATAAGGTGTCCTATATATAAGGTGAAGGTTATTTGTCTTCTCTGCTGTTTGGAATCTCTACATTTGAAATCTCTAGATTTTATTTTGTGAATCTCTCTTTATTTTATGAAGTTTTACCGTGAACCATGTTTTTTGAGTAAAATGTTGCATAATATTATATTGTTTGCATTAAGAGATGCTTGGCTTCGACTAAATAAAACAGATATGCTTTCTGTCTCCCAAAACTGCCTGTTCATTCGTTAAACATCAGGTCAATTATTAGGCTGCTAACTTCAAAATTTCACTTGTACGAAACCCTTTACAAGTTCTATCACATTTCAAGAACTGCTGTGGTTGGAATGGAGGTATTTTATTTATCAATTTTTTGAAATTCTACAAATGATGTCCGTTGGCTTCAATAACCCACTGGTTGATTAAAATTCAAGCCACAAATTACTCCTGCAGAATTAAATAAGAATATGCAGACTTCATCTATATAACCGACACCTGACGGAAGTAGAACGGCACATGGCAGATACATTCAGCGCATAAGTATTAGTGCATTACATTGCACCACTCGTCTGGTGCTCCAGAGCAAGGCTCAGATCCATCCACAGTTATTAGTTACTAAATGCTCAAGTATGCTGTCAGCAGGTCCATTTACATCAAAATTAAATCAGATATCAGGATGTCAACTACTAGTTGGCATCCTGCCAGCTGATTCTAAGGCGACGATCATACTTTTAAATCGCTCCAACTGATTCAAAGTCAGCATTTCATGTGTATGCTCATGCGCCCCAGCTTTGTAGTCATCGGGTTGGTGCTTGTCGCAAATGAGTGATTCATATTACTGCTTGATAATTATGAAGCCAACAGATACAACCTTAATTAGCGTATCACATCTTACCCTTGTCACCCAGGCTATTTGATTTCGATGAAACACTGAGCAAACCAATACTTGGGTCTATAAACAGATTTTCAACTGCGAGACTTCACTTATTGGTTGGCCTTCACAAACTTTGTTAATTCACACACAAACTGATCACATTCTATGATGCTATTTTGTGGTTTATTTCATAGAAAATGAAGTGATGCCAGTGATGGATATAAGAAAAACAATCAGTTAATGCATGAGTCACGAGTTTATTCCTGCGGCTAATAAATGTTTTACAGAGATATTGCATTTATAGTTGACAAAAATACATCATAAAACATTCCAGGTTAAAGTTATACTCAGCGCAATCAACAAAGAATATTCCAGTGTCAATGGTTGCCATGACGAGTGTAGTATTTCATATCCTAAGCTCCAGTTATCCATCTACCTCCGTAGCGACTGAGTGAAAACTGCTGACTTTACACATTGTCAATAAACTTATTGGACCAGGCTTACAAAGATATTGCTGTAAGCTCTGGAGTAATAAGCTCATCCGACAATATAACCTTTCCTGTTCCAGCTTTCACACTTTGCGAAAACGAAAAAATTCTATCAAACATTTCGTTTTATACTTCTATGATTTACGTCATAATTACACAGAAGTACGTTTGCTGCGTTTATAGTCAGCTAGCTGTGGCAATTATCATTTGTGCAACGCGTCTCCTAGCACTGCGAGAGCGATTCCGTTATATATACACTGCTGACAACTGTGGACTTCTGGGAAGATAGCGTTGACAGATTTGCTGAGGAATTTTATAAAAAAAATTCAATCATCGGTTTTGTTTCATCTAAATATCGTACCGTGAGGCTGTTTCAATTGTTAGTTGAAGCCGAGAAATACTCAACTGATCTTGTTTTGAATTAATATTTAGCAAAGCAAAGCGTTATCCACTAACCTACACCAAACTAGCAAAGAATCCCCGTAGCAGATAGATGTGTCTTTGCCATCTAGAACAATCCGAGTGTGAGGGTGTTTAACTCATGTAGCTTGCCTAGTCCTTAATGCTAAACTTCCTCCGTTCCACGATCCTCCCCATAATGCCTTTCTCATTCAACCATTTGGTATAATCATCAAAATTTCAATGACTCAAGTTAATTGTATTTTCATCACTATCATTACAGCAGATGTGGTCTGATGGGGCAACTTGGTTGATACAGTTAAATCGGTGAGACTATGTATGTCAGTCCTATATTTAGATGGTAATCACAGCTCTATACCATTGATCATTGTGGCAGACGAAATGATACCAAAAATGCAATTGGACCTTATTGACAATATTCTTGTATCAGTGTGAATTATCAATCATTGCTAGGAAAACTATGAAACAGACTGCAAATGAGCATCGCCTGCATCAGACAGAGCAGACAACACCATGTGGACTCATCAATGTCAGATTTTGAATCAACTTCTGTTTAAACAGTTTTTTACCAAACTGCATTTCATAATTTTCCATCCCATTCAAATGTCAGGAAACATTTATTTTGTATTCTACAGTATATTTGTGATACCAACACGACAGGCAGAATAGAATAAAGGAATTCGATCTGTTGTCATAACTTTAGGGCAAAATTTTTTTTAATAGAAAACAGGATGATTGTTAGTCTTCGTTTTACTGTAGATGCTTTGTTTGTGCCTACGAGTGATATAGATCCATCATTCATTTATTATCAAAAGATGAAGGGTGGCGATAACGCCCCCCCCCCCTCTGAAAATCACAAAATGTTATAATGAAATTAGTTATGTTCTGATGCATTGTATTCACACAAGAAATCTGTTTTACTAAATGATTTATTAACATCAAATTTTGTAACAAAAACAAAATATAACAGGCATCAAGAGCAAAAATATTGAATGCACAAAGTTGTCTACTTCTGTTGATATTCCAAGTAGTCACCTAACACAACAACGTTATATAAATAACAAAAACATGCACCATAAAGTACTGCTATACATTGTCAACAATTACAATTAAAAAATAAATTATAAAAAACATGGGGAAATAATTACTGAAAAAGCCTATTAGTTATAAATAAAACAGCTGAGATCTGGGACTAAACATCGAATACCATAGACTTGGGTTTGTAATGTAAAGTTTGGTGCAAGTTATGAAAGTCAAAGCAATCTCTGTCTACAGTTTGGGTAGAAAAATCACGAGTCCAAGAGACTTCTTTACATTTGCCACACAACTTAATGTCAGTAGGATGAGCGGCCATCTTGGCTAGTCGGCTGTCAGATGCGTTTCTAGGTAATAATCCATTCTGTGGTACAGTCTTTCTCATTGGCTGAAGTGTATACATATAACAGCTTATTCAAAATGGATGCAAATTATTTACCACGGCAAGTGGAGTAAATTGATGTTATGGTAGATGAATCCTATCACAAAATTTTGTTGATTAAAGACTAGCTCGATAGAGAAAACACATAACCTAATTTAATGCATTACTTCCTTCAAGCTGACATTACAAAAAACTATATCAAGTTTGGAAGCATTTTAAGGAGAAGGAGAGCACGACTCTATGTAATAAGAAATTAGCATCATTTTGCTGGAACTTGAGCAATTCAATGTTTCTGCCGACAATTACCTTTGGGCTATGATCAAACATGGCGGCGCAAGGTGGAAATGTGGTAATAGGAAGACGAGATGGGGATACATCTTTAGCCTCATCATCAAAAACTGGGTGGCTCTCCTCATGTTTGCTAATGGCGCGCCTCAACCCAGCAATCTTGCTAGAAACCTAGGCAAATTATATGACAATTGAAGAGTTTGCTAACATGAGCTCAACAAATTTAGATCCCACTGGGTAGATAGAGCCAGCTGGCTGTAAGCAGGAGTTGTTTGCCCATGACTTGGGTATCTGCCAGCTGGGTTAGCCGTTGGGATGCACAGAACTATATATACACAATTACAAGTACGCAATCAAAGTGGAGCACAATATAGGATAACTCTACTTTTGAAGTAGATCTATGAACAGAAAGAGAAATGACTAAGTGAAACTAGCAGATGCTAAAGTAAGGCATTGAGAAGAAAGATTTACTGCCATTGCAAAGGCTAAGGAGTGAATTTAGTTTTATAGCCTGAGAAGTGCAAGTGCGCACACACACAATATTGCGCACACACACAATATTGTTGGTTGTACATTCAACAAATCAACAGAAACAGGCAAACAGCAATCTTACCAGCTCAGAATGCTAAAAGAATCAAAAGCAAAAAACGATGTAACAGGAAGTACAGCGAATAAGATATAATCAGCACAAATGAAATGATATAATGGACTCACTAGTACACTGTTCACTTGTTTGTTGCTGGACTGGTACTGCCTCAGTAGGTCCACTACTACTTTACACTGCGCTGCTAGCGTGTCCTGCAATAGGCAGCAAAAAAATATTTTACCATTTTGGTTTTTATCTTCTTTCTCTATCCTTCATGGTTGCTCGACAAACTAACCTTCTCATGCAAGATGTCTGCCACTTGTTTGTCGGCGTCTTTTAGTTTATTGTGTATATCTTCGTGTATAGCCATTGTAGCTTCTCTTTCTGATTCATTGCTCTGTACTAGTTGCAGTATTTTGTCTTCTAAGTCATGGTTTATCACCTCAAGACGTCTATGACTTTGTTGTAACCTGCGCAAACATTACAGTAAAGAGTGTGGTACACTTGTAAAATAACGAGCTTGAAGAAGTCATTTCAGGAGTTTTCTACTCCTCACTTGAATTAAAACCTAGCTAGGAGTTGTTTTCCCATATCCTTGTATTCAGGAGAGGATAAATACAAAATATTTTCCACACAGTAACTACAAAACTGCTTGTCAACTAACCTTTCGTAGCGTTCGGCCATCTTGTCTAGGTCTCTCTGATGTTGTTGCTGGGCCTCCTGAAGGTCATACTGAGCCTGTTTAGCTTCATTCTTTAGACCAGCCACCGACTGACGAGCCTCTTTTAACGAGGCTTTCAACACTTCGATTTCATGCTGGAAATCTAAGCTAAAAAATGCAAAAATGTTAACACATTTATCGAAGACAAAAATGAAACAGGAAATATTTATAAATGTACTGGTTGACGAAATTCACCTGTTTGTATTACAGAGTGTGCACTGGCAACCACATTCCTACAACAAACACAAATAAATAACGCGTATGAGATACTACCAACTACAGGCAGCTGCAACAAATAGCTTGGTAAAAACTTGTAAAGAAAAAAACGACACAAAACTATAAAAAAGTTTCTGTCAGGTAATAGATCAGCTCGTTAACTATGAGACTTTTTCAATCTCCAATCATTTTGTATGAGTAGTTAGCTGTATCATTTGATGCAATAATAGTCACTGCAAGTAAGTACACCCTTCACTCTCAGCCTAACACTCCACGCAGAATATACAGACTGCAAGAACAAAATGTAGCAGAGATGTAGCATCAACCAATGACAGTGCTTGTAACAAACTACTCACCCTACAATCTCCCATCATCCTAGGCAACACAATAACAGCCTTGTTAGTGCGCACTGAATAGCACTTTCTACCTGCTAGACTACCGACTTGGTAGGAGCCACTCGCAGCAGATTTATCTATAGCAAAATATGTGTAATATATACATATCATAGCAGTGTACATATGTAATATATATCATAGCAGTGTACATATGTAATATATAACATAGCAGTGTACATATGTAATATATAACATAGCAGTGTACATATGTAATATATAACATAGCAGTGTACATATGTAATATATAACATAGCAGTGTACATATGTAATATATATAACATAGCAGTGTACATATGTAATACATAACATAGCAGTGTACATATGTAATATATAACATAGCAGTGTACACATGTAATATATAACATAGCAGTGTACACATGTAATATATAACATAGCAGTGTACATATGTAATATATAACATAGCAGTGTACACATGTAATATATAACATAGCAGTGTACATATGTAATATATAACATAGCAGTGTACATATGTAATATATAACATAGCAGTGTACATATGTAATATATAACATAGCAGTGTACATATGTAATATATAACATAGCAGTGTACATATGTAATATATAACATAGCAGTGTACATATGTAATATATAACATAGCAGTGTACATATGTAATATATAACATAGCAGTGTACATATGTAATATATAACATAGCAGTGTACACATGTAATATATAACATAGCAGTGTACATATGTAATATATAACATAGCAGTGTACACATGAAATATATAACATAGCAGTGTACATTTGTAATACATAACATAGCAGTGTACACATGTAATATATAACATAGCAGTGTACATATGTAATATATAACATAGCAGTGTACATATGTAATATATAACATAGCAGTGTACATATGTAATATATAACATAGCAGTGTACATATGTAATATATAACATAGCAGTGTACACATGTAATATATAACATAGCAGTGTACATATGTAATATATAACATAGCAGTGTACACATGTAATATATAACATAGCAGTGTACATATGTAATATATAACATAGCAGTGTACACATGTAAATGTAACATAAATGACATGTTTTGCTAATGTCCATTACAATAATATCAATTCTAAAATATTTTCAAGTTACAGTCAACCAAAGATAATGTCTGCTAGTTGAAAAGCAATGAGAGGCAATGCTACAAACCTGTAGAGCTCATTGTTAGAGATAAAATACTGGCTGTGCCAATCTATAGCTATGGCAGAGACTGACCTGATACAGTTACAGATAACTATAATAACCATATTCTGGATCAATAAAAGCTACTGGAAGATAAAACAGCATGAATAGAAAATAGAAGCTTGAAAAGAGACAAAACGAGATCTCATCCGCCAAATACTACGTCTATTGATTATAAAATTTCATAATCGTTATTGAGTTTATTAAAAATGAGAGAAAATTGAAGATCCGTAAGATAAAATGATCTGGTCCGTGTCTATAATAAATGAGATTGCACCTAATCAATGATATAAATGGGATGGAGTGGGCTTTTGTAAAGCATGAGTACTAGATAGTTTTACTAGATATACTGCTGGTGTATGTTCAATCAATAGACCTAATAACTATAACACACTCTGTCAAGGTAAACAAACCTCTCCAATTTCATTTCATCCGACAAACATGGCAATTATTGTTACAATCAGTGGGATTTATCTTCTCATCAAGTACTTTGAATAGACAACTCCTTTACAGGAGATAAGTCTATACTTTTAGAGATATATATCGCTCTGTATAGCAGTCAGCTGACATATAATGTGTTACATGTATAGCAGACAACTCCTTAAGTGGATATACAATATGTATTATATAGTTACACTTATAAGAACTAAGACTTTTGTAAATATATAATGTACTATATAGCAGGCAACACGTAGATATATATACTACATCTTCTAACATAAAGAATGTGTAACAAAATCCAACTCATTCGCGAACTACAACAACTGAAAATGTGTAAATTTCTACTTTTAATTTTTGGTATGAAATATTTTTAGCGAATAATATCTCTGAAAAGAGCATATGACATTGCAATAAAATGTATCCAACTAGTAATACGAATAAAGAGCGTCGATATAAGTCTGGTAGCCATTACAGCTCAACCGATAGTTATCGAGTGAGACAGTAAAGGGATTCAAAAAAGAACTTGTCCCTATTTGTTCTTTCAAAATCTCAAATTAAGTTTTATTAATAACTCTGCAAACAATCCACCAATCAAAGGGAAAATTGTTCTCCAAACAGCTAATCAAATTTCCTTTCTGATTGCTTGTCAGTCAACAGGCGTGTAAATTGCGCTCTCCTCACTAGCAACTAGTCATAACCACCAACCACCCGACTTTGGCGCAAATGTGCAAAATCCCCTGGACATTCTAAGAACTTTTGACAATTGCGACTTCAACACCAATGTCTGATCTGCTCGCTGACATTTTGTTTTAATGATTAGTATTTTATGATTTCTTATTAATTAGAATTTTTTCAAAAGGCTTACTAATAACTTCTGAGCAGTGTATGAATATGCAATAATATTGTTAAACAAAATAATTCATTAATTGCGAGTGCTATCACATACCTGCCAAAGTTTCGCCCAATTGGGTTGGGGCTTTTCTAGAATAACAATTGCGATAGATTCATAGATATAACAATTGTTTCTATTAACAATTTTTATTAAAATTTCAATTTAATGGTTTAAAAAGTCATTTATACCGATATACTTCACACCACAAGCATCACCACGTCTAGCTCTACAAGTTGGTATCAAACTTATTTACTGAAGTCGAATTTGAAAATGGAGCTGCAAAGGCTAAAAATGGTATATACAATATTTATGTTGCTAATACTAAGGCAAACATTGCTCCAAAAGCGTACAATTCAGTGATCAGAAGTTGACATCAACTAACCATTTAGGCACTTCTGACTAACTCTAGACTAAAACTGAAACATTATAAGTAATTAGTTTTCTGATTACAACAATCCTGTGAAACTGTCAAGTTAATATACTTAAATAATTAGTATTTCGATTAACTCTGAACTTTAAAATAAGGAACCCAATTTTTTGGACATGATTATTACATCACCATTTTTTCCAAAATCTGTCAAAGTCTTAAAAATTGGCCTTGTTTATCAACTCAAGTTTTTACTCTTCAACACTTGAGATATGTATAGGGATGAAAACTAAGATGAAGCGTCGAAGTTCGCAATTTTATTTATTTTCCGCTGGTTTGGTCACAATGAACTCATAAAAAAATTAATAGTCGCAGAAAATGAAAAGCGTAATAAACTAGAATGTAGTAAGTAGTATAGTATGTAATTGCAAACCAAACGTATCATCATTAACGCTAATCTTAAGATAGCTACTACCGATAGCTATCTTCTATCATTTCCATTAATTGCTATATTTTATGATGATAACAGCTGGAATAAATAATAATTATTAATAATATTTTTTGCCAATATTATTAATTATAATAATTCATTCACTTAATGACTGAACCCAAAGTATTAGTTAAATTTTTTTAATCAACCGCTTGATACAAAGACAATTCTAAATCATTACAGTATCAAAATATATGTTACCGTTTTATTATTATGTATCGTTGTTCTTGAAATGGATGAATATTAACCTACCACTACTATAACTGTTATTTATTAATAATAATAAATAATGATATTAATTATTGATAATGTTTCTGGCACTATTGTTATCATCTCATCACTTTCAACATTGTGTCAGCAACGTCTTATTTTGCACCACTATCAATAAAAACTATTGCGTACAAGACATTGTAGGCCAAAGCTAAAGCATGCGCCCGAGGTGTGGGAGCCCTTCAGGAATAAGCATGTTGGTGAGTTGAAGATGCTGCAGAACAAGGCAGTATGTTTTTTTATATTAATTATCTAGGGAAGAGGTGGAGTTTCTAGCAGCTAAAGTTATTTGTGGCAGTGACTTACAACCAGCCGGTGTTGCGAAAACTTCCGTTAGGCCAATAGCAGCTGAGTATTTTAGGCAGATATCACATCCCATCTGAGCCATTCGCCATTAGCAAAAGATTAGGTATAAAATTAAAAACATCAAAAATTACTAGTAAAAATAGGCCAAAGGGCAAATTGTTATGCACCAGTAATGAGCTGAGAGTGTACTCTCTTAGAAAATTGGCAAAAGGTGAGTGATTCACAATGTTTTTCAAGACATTTTTGACATTTATTGAGAGAGCGCCGTAATGAAATGCGAACGAAGTGTCCACACTTTCAGTATTATATATATTATTATTGTACATTTTTATAATTATTTTTTATTACCACTCCAGTTTGTTACCAATCATGCATGGCTCACTGTGATTTTTCAAATGTTTAGTTAGCGGCTTCCACTCTTCTTTAAGTTTATTGGTCTAGAGGCTCTTATTATTATTTACTATAACTAGAACCAGAAATGCCATGATGATGATCATCCTCAAATCATCATTCATATATATCTTTATTATATCATGATGATTATCATAAATTCAGAATAATAATTAATAATAATAATTAATAATAATAATCATCATAATAATAATTATTAAATAATAATATTATTATTATATCATTATTATTATAATCTTATTCAAATTATTCATCATCTTGATCTTCATTCATTAATTTTGGGCTTAGGCCTGTTATTATAAGTAGTTATATTAATTATTATTATTTCTGGCTCTTAACTCGACAATAATAATAATTATTATTATCATTATTAATTATTATTATAATAATAAATTATTATTATTATTAATAATAATTATCACAGGGGCACTGCAGTGAGTAGTTGCAAGCACATGTCTCTTTGCCTAAGTCCACTATCAAACACCCTACATATATGTAGGGTGTTTGATAGTGGACTTAGGCACAGAGACATGTGCTTGCAACTACTCACTGCAGTGCCCCTGTGATAATAATTATTTATAATAATAATAATAATAATTTATTATTATTATTATTTATTATGCATGCTAATAATAATAATAAATAATACATACCTACTTGAAATTATTTTAAAACTGCATCGGCTTCGCCCAGTAGCTTCAAAATACTTGACACGATATGAAATCATCCATACAACTACTGCTGTTATGAATTATTAGTTAAATAAGAATTAGATATCAACAACTGCCAACTCACCTTCCAAATATTGTTAAAGAATGTTGAAAGAAGTTTAACAAGTTTGAACCGCTATAATTAGAATGAAACCAAGACTAACAGACCTAAGCATTTCAATAGAACATCCCATAATAGTTTTAGGTCTGTGTAAAAACCATATGATCTAGGTCTAAGTATGCATGCGTTGGCAGTTGACAATAAATTTATATGGAGTTGTCTCCTCTTTCTTGTCCAAAATCTAATTGAACTGCTTAGAAATATACCTCACCGCGGGGGGGGGGGGGGATATTGACTCTAGGTTATTAGCTAAGGGCATGGATGAAATATAACAGGATTGCCAGAAACCCGAATGGGGTGTAGCCAATTTTGGCCAATGGGAAGTCATCCATGGCGCTTATATTGAACTGGTTGTTCGGAGCGGAAACATAAACTACTATAGCAGCTCAGAAAAATAATCGTAAATATTTGTATTAACGCGATGTTCTGATTTTCTAGTTTCGGAGCGGAAGCTGCATAAAGTTTGCCACATACCAAAGATTACATATATGTTATCGTTGGCATATACAATTTTGTTCTCGGAGCGGATATGGTATTGTAAGTAAAAATAGTTGAATCGTCCAAACTAGTGCAGTACGCCCACAGCGTGAACTTAACGTGTAAAAAGTCATAAGAAAACGATATTTATTACGAGATCCAAGTGGTTCCGAAGATTTCGGAGCAGTATGGCGGTTTCCACAAACGGCTACATTTGGCTCGTCACAAAATTTCTATTACGCAGCCGCAGCTGGCAATCCTGTTATATTTCATCCATGGCTAAGGGGCTTTCGGATACCCTACGCGTAGGGCTTAACGATGGAAGTGACAAGCGAGGTAGGTAGCGTCGTTAAGGGCATTGACTTGTTTCCACCTAACCAACAATTTTAATGAGTCAATTGTTTCTCCCCGTTTTAAGTCGTGACAATCCATTATAACGTATATAAAAAAATACGTCTGACTATAACATCATCGTAATTAATTTATGTTTTGTGAAGAAACTAAAGTGGGCTCGCTTTAGCTATACTACAGTTTCCATAGACGTTGATGGGAATAGAAAAATTCTCTGGTTTAAGCGCAAGCAAATTTGGTTAAACGACAGTCATCGTTGAGCCCTCAACGAGTGTTCAGCGAGTGCCCTACGCGTAGGATATCCGCCACACAAGCTACCTTTTTTGACACTTGTTGTCTCACCTCATTATCCCAATAATCTCCCCTTACATAGCGAGCAACCATGGCTCATGCATATAAAGCATACAAATACTGCTAGAAACAGCGCATGTAGCAACATTTGCTGACATTGATACTAAAGTACTAATGCATTCACAATTTGTGTTGATTACAAGCTGCCATCTGAAAAACAGCATTAAAACAGAATTTATTTAAAAGTAACTGACACAACACAAACGTATTAGTATTGATATCTCAATCAGCCTTTCAAACTTCTGCCAAATAAACGGTATATCAATATACACTATCATTGTTCATAAATGATGTTTTTCATACAATTAACCAAGTAAGTTGGCTTCAGTGAGAAGGCGAATTTTCTCTTCTTCTGTTGCCACACCGACTGGTGCACGAGGTATAAAGTCAGCATCTACCAATTCTTCAAACACTATCACTCCAGAAAATCTTGTCCGTAGCCCAAATTTTTCATGGATTGAAATACCATAGATTGTCTACAAAGAAGAGTAATAGAGTTACCAAATGAGGTAGATAGAATATAGTAAACAGTAAATCACCAAATAAATTGCTCTCATTACAAAAACTGATCCTTCATCACTTTTACCTGACATTTTACAAAAACGATCAATTTTTTCTACATACTATTTGTTTGTTGTAGAATATATTTTGGAAACATATTTACCTTTTGTGACCATTCTTGCGGTTCATTGAGGATTTGGTTTCTCTGGTGGTAGAAGGCTCCACCGGCTACATGCGCTGCTGTGGAGACATGAACTACAGGCAAATATAAGCCACTTGCTGTCTCTCTCATCTTGTTAGCTTCGATGAAATGCATCGAGCTTTTGTTAAAGCACGTACCAGAGAGGGCCTGTCAAGAATAAATAGTCTAAACTGCTATACTACAGGCTGGGGGTCGAATCATAGTTTCACATGGTTGACCAGACCCAACTAGACCAGATTAGCTCACCTGTTGTATTTTGTTGAACTCCGTCTTCAACATATGAGGCTTTTCCCAAGGACTGGAATTGACATCGTAGATGAATATATACGCTATTGAATCATCTGGGTATTGCAAGCTCATCTCAATTCCTTTCTCACCGGGATAGTTAGTCTGCACTTCTCTGTTGTAGTCACCTATCTACAATAGCCAAAGATAGTGCTGAGCATTTATCCAAAAACATAAAAACAGCAATAAGAAAATTTTAAGTTTTTATATAGTTTTGCCAGTTATTTATTTAATTCCTGTTGGGTATTCACAAATTGCGATGTACGTCCATAATTTTTTATTTTCAACTCCTAGTGGCCATAATTGCAGGTGTAATTCACGAGTAAGATTCAATTAATTTCGAAGTAGAAATTCCCACGCATTCTCTAGCGCGATTTCCACAATCCCCCTATTACTATATTCAGGTAGATACATAGAGTTCTAAGTATACATGAAGGCTTAGGTATCAAATATGGTAATTGTCTAACCCTATTATATTGCGGTTAGTGTTTATGGCAGAGAAAACGCTAGATTTTAAAAAACTTTATAAAAATAATTTTTAGCCTGAGATTACGAAATTTATAATTTTTTTGGCAAAAAAGTTATATCAAGTAATTATTGGTTTAATCAATTGATTGGAGCATTATTACAGTAATGAAGCTTTTAAAAATAGTAACATTAGTTACCCAATTTATGTGAGTTGTTTTATTTGCAAATGAATAAATCATTTAAAATATACTCATATAGGTTTTCATCATACCAAGTTCATCATCTGCTTATCAATTATATAATAAAGTGGTTTATAGTCAAAATTTGATTGTTTTTTATTTTATTATTATTATCATCATTATCATTATTATTGAGCCCCAGTCAAGGGTATATTAAGCACCACTTTAGAATGAAATAGGTGTGGCTTAATCATGGATAAAGTGTACCAGGATTGCCCGCTGCGGCCATTAACTTCAATCACAGAATTGAAATGTAAGCGTTTGAGAGAGTAGCCATGGGGATCTGTTTTTACAAATTTTGAGACTTAAATGTGCAAAATATCACTTCATTGATTATTCTATATGCAATTGTTGGTCATATAGCGAAAGAGGCAATTGAATATTGTGTTATCATAAGATTTAGTCCACAGCAGCCCTTCACTATAGCATTCAAATGTAGCTGTCATGATTTCCGATCCCAAATTTGCAATGCAAAAGCGCTAATTTCGGCTACATTTGTCTTGGTTTTCTTGCGATCTTCCTATATTTCATCTACAGGGTTAATTGATTTAGCAAACATGGATCGTATGTTCTGTAGCTTCCTGTGATATGCCCTTTATACGCATTTGCCTATCCGACTACCTAAAAAGGCCTGTTTGCTGACCTATATCTTTGTCTATACCTCTATGGGTCTTTAATTACCTTGAAAGGAAACGCTTCCATCGCCACTCCATCGTCTGCTAACACTTTGGTCACATGACTAGAGATACTGCTTACACTACAATATCATACAAAATGGTTGCCATGGTTACCAATAACTAATATGCTCCTAACATTCAGTTTTGTTTTTATTGATTTCACTTACACTGGTTAAAAACATGCTCATACATGAAGCATGAGCTGTCTATGCACTTGTTATGTCTATGCAATGTATCCTATCAATAAATAGTGTGATACTCACTTGCATGCGGGTGCCACAAACAGGGCTATCCCGATAGCCAATATAACTTCCTGGAAACAGAGGAAAGTATAACAGACTAAGCTGCAAACAATGGATAAAGTATGTGCAGAGAACAAAAGCTACAAAAATGTAGTTTTATCAGCTACAATGTTTATGTTATATCTTTACTTACTGTTACTAATAAATATTTCCACATTTCCTTTCTTCTAACACAAAATATAAATTCCAACTGTTAAATTTTCATCGTGCAAAACAATTTTTGCGTAAACAACTGACGGTTTTTTCGTAGTAGTAAAATGAGAGGAGAAAGCAGCCCCCCCCCCTCCCGTTCTTTATCACAATGGTTTTTAAGACCCTTTGTGAGTTAGCAACCATCTGTTTCAATGATGATAACACAATTTCCTTGAAACCTAGTATATAGTAGTGAATCATATCTACAGTTTGGCTAAGTGCCAATTTCCGTCTAGTGAACACCTTGCTTGTCTCTAGCAAGTTTCATAATTTTTTAAGCATTCACTAAGGCCTAGCTACACTTCCTTATCGTTCTCCACAGAGGGCCCCGGGTTAGAACCCCAAACAGCTCAAAGAAAACTTCTTACTCAGGAGCTCTGATACACTTGTCTGTTTTCTAGTATAACCAACATGTATTCACTCAATATAGTACACTCTGTAGTGGCTTATAACATTGGATGTTTTCGATTTCAATGCGTATGAACGGTTGTGAAGTAGTCTAGATGGTTTGCAAAGGGTCTTTTACATTAAAAATAATTGAGTAATTGTAGTAAAATAGCCCAAAAAACTGTATTTAAAAACGGGCTTGTTGGTTATAATAAATAACTTGACAGCCGCAGTTGCGAGATTTCGTGCAATAAAACTGTATTTCCTGTCTAACAACCATAAATTTTGCAAGGCGTATAGTTGTTTTGCATATAATTCAGATTGTTTAGAAATGATTCAGATGAATGCTTTAAAAAGAGTATGAGCTATTTACAAACTGTATGAATTATTTTGAAATTGTCTGAGCTGTTTTAAATAATCTAAACTATTCTGAAATAATTTGAAAGGTTTGCAAAGCACATGGCTTTCGAACAAAAAGCGATTGCAATCATTTTCTTTATAGCTTCAATGCAACATTACCAACATAGACATAGATCAATAGACATGGAGCAAATTAATTAAATGCATAGACTATTGTTGAATATAATCTCTAAAATTAATTTTTTCACCAACATAATTAGGTTGTATATATGATTTAAAATATAATAAAACAAATAATAATTTATAAATAAAAATTTTGATTTATAAAAGAAATAGCTGTTCAGGTTTCAGTAGATACATTATCAATAGTAAAAAGACTGGAGATCTGTGATCATGGAGCAAACTAGCAAATCGACTTGGATTTTCAAAGCGTATGAACTATTTTACAAAGCGTTTAAATGATTTTCACAACTTCAAACTATTTCAAAAGTGTTCAAACGGTTTGGAAATTGTTCAGACGTTTTAAAACGCAAAACATAAAACGTTCTGAGCCACCATAACACTCAGAAGGAAATGATGCAAAAGGCATACAGGTACATTATTTTACCTGCTGTGCTACAAGAAGAAATTACCTAGTTAGCATATAGTCTAATGATATAATACAACTTGGTGAAACACCCAATGGTAACAGTATGTCATCCATGCAAGATGGCAGAACTTTGCTAAAGGAGGCTGCCTATTCTACTTTGCACTGTTTTGTGTTTAATAATGTTTGGGCGAATGTATTATTTTATTTTATTAGAAAGTTCCTGGTGTGTTTGAGTCCCTGACTTAGTTGCTATGGAGGAGAAGCTGCCAAGCATCGTGGGAGCGAGTTCTAGACCAATGTAAGACTGTGATAATTGGCGGTGATCAATTGCAAGTTGTTTCCATGGTGACAGCAAAAGCAGCTTTGATTAGCAAGGACCAGAGTAATAATATAGGAGCAGATTTCTGTCTTGGAGTCTAAGGACAAGGTTCTCAAGGACCAGTAATTCCATTGAAGTATAAACCAATAGACTTTTAGTTTACATTTCAATGTCCAACTCTCTATTACGCTGTCATAGGTCTGCATTAAAAACCAAATTAAAAGCCGTAAAAAGATGTAAGTTCAGGGTTGAAAAGGAGATGATAATTCCAGATAAATAAAGAAGACAACTCACAAGCATTGCCAACAAACACACTTACAATGCAACTGCATTGCAACCTACCGTTTTGGACACTTGTTGTCTTACCTCATTATCCCAATAATCTCCCCTTACACATAGAGAGCCGACATGACTCACGCATATATAGCATACAAATACTGATAAAGCAGCGCAAGTAGCTGTAATGCAACTTGCCGCCACTTGGTCACAACTGCTACTCTGCTTGTCTAGGTGTATATCTGCAACCCCCTTTTTTGGGGCACCTAAAAGACTAGTCTTGAAGTTTGAGCTTTATTGCAAGGAATAAAACTGAGCTCTCTGGCTCAGTCTCTCATATTTATACAGAAATACAACATATATCACAAAATCTATGACCAATCACATTTTACTATAACAATAAGGCATATAGTGAATCACTTGAGCATATCCTTTATTTATTGTCCTATTGGTTCTTGACAGTAAGATAGGCGGACTTCCTGTCCGACCTTTGACCCTCTGATTCCTTTGCATTACACTTGTCAAGAATTGTCATCTCTTGATACAGTTAGGAGGAGGCAACTTGTAACCTTGATGTCATTTTTCACTTGTAATTATGATTAACTGCAACTATCTTACCCTGTACCAGGTAAGCACGATTTGTCAGAAAATTTTCCCACGTAGCCACATTTGCTGACATTGATACTCAAGTACTACCGCATTCACATTTTGTTTTGATTACAAACTGCTGCCTACAAAATTATTTATTCACCAATTCATAAAATAACCCACAACAAATGCGCAATTAATTTATCAACTTGCCCTTTTTAAAACAAAATTTATATAAAAATAATCAACACTACACAAGCATAATTTGTGTTAATATATCGGTCAGCATTTTAAAATTTTGCCCATAAACGAAATATCAGTGTCTACCATCATCGTTCACAAATGATGTTTTGTATGCAGTTAAACAAGACGGTTCGCTTTATTGAGAAGATAAATCTTCTCTTCTTCTGTCGCCGCAAGGATTGGCTCAGGAGAGGTAAACTCAACATCTACCAATTCTTCAAACACCATCACTCCAGAAAATCTTGTCTTTAGCCCAAATTTTTCATGGATTGAAACAGCATAGATTGTCTACAAAGAACAGTAATAGAGTTACCAAATGAGGTAGATAGAATAGTGCAAAGATAAAAGTTTGCAATATCAAAAACTGTGCCATGTCACTCTGTTGCTTATCTCTATCAAGTGAGCAATGAAAAATCACTCGCTATCAGTAGTAATGTAAGAGCAGACCTCTGTCATGGTGTCTAAGGACAAGAAGGTTCAATTGCTATCACTTTTTTCACTCCTCTTTGAGGGTTTGAGAAATAAATAAATAGTCTAGTCAACTAGTAAATATCTCTCCACACAGAGCTTGTCACTTGTGGACATAAGCAGTATTTGTATGACAAAGAGTTTAAATATCGCACAGGATTTGTATCGAAATTTACTTTGAGACACGACTAGTGCACCAGAAACAACTCTTAGCAAACTGAGAGAGTGTGGGGTATGCTGTTCGTGAAATCAAGGCTACATCAGCTATGCTCGACGTATTTCCATTTCACTATGTCACTCAGTTATACTCATAGCTATGTAAAAGCTTTCGTGGTATTCACAAAGTTGTTCTTTGAATACAGATAAACTCGAAGTAGGATTTACTGAATTCTCGGTCAGAATTCAGCATAGAAAAACTTACCAACCTCAAAGTGAAGTTAAGACTCGACCTGCCAGACATATAATGACAGATTTAGCAATAATACATGGTTGCTTGCCTACTCTGTGCAATATGGTTCTTTAACACTAGACTAGAGCTAAATATCTCCAAACCAGCACTAAACAATCTGTTTTCATAATATTATGATGGCGATATATTTTGAGTGAAAAATATGTAAATTAGCTGTTAAATGATTGACCAATCAGCACACATAAAAAACAATGCACGTTCAAATAAGTTTGAGCCAAGAAAAAGCACAAACTAGTTCTTTACTAAATACTGTAAACAAACGTAATAATTTGTGAGAGTGACAGTTCATTCTCCTATATTACTCTTTCCGTACTCTAAGGCCTCTCCTTGTCTTTTGCCTAATCAGAAGGCTTTTTCCGAAGTCGGATTTTTCAGACATTTTTTGGGAAGCCAGTCACAAAGTATTAGCGATTTCCAAGTTCTGCTCCAACAAGGGTTCTGGACCACGAATGCTAAAGCTATTTTGAAATTTTAAAGTCAAGTTTCAAAAACTAATTTTCAAAAATTTTCATGTCGAGATTCTAAACTCGGAGTCAGGCTTCCGACAAAAAATGCAGGGAAAAGCTGTACATGTTCTTCCTCCAGTTCTCACTTTTTTACTGCAGGATGGAGAGGATGAGCTCATGGTTGTAGGATGCGTTGGGGAAGGGGTGTAATGGAGGGAATTGTTTACAGGCAGGAGTAGACAACCCTACGTTACTCCATTATCTTTGGCTGTGATTGTATTAGGGCTCTGACTTTTGACTTGGATACAAGATTTAGGGGGTACAAGTGATGGGGGTGTACCAGACACCGTTGACTTGAGATAGAAAGATTGCCTTGACAGGCACAGTTGCACACATTTAGTGTAAATTCATTACAAAATCATCAAAAAATGCTAATATTACAAAAAGTTATACATTACCATTTCTTACTACCATTTTCTAAAAAATGATTGAATTTTCTGAGGTAATGTTTTTTCACGAACTTTATATTGTACAAAAGAGTTACCTTATTTAGCCATTCCTCTGGTTGGTTGGTGATTTGGTTTCTCTGGAGGTAGAAGGCTCCACCCGAGACATGCCCAGCTGTGGAGACGTGAACTACAGGCAAACTTAAGCCACTTGCTGTCTTTCTCATCTTGTTGGCGTCGATGACATGCATTGAGCTTTTGTTAAAGCATGTACCGGAGAGGGCCTGTCAAGAATAATTAGTCTAAACTGCTAAACACCAGGCTGGAGGTCGAATCATAGTTTCACATGGTAGACCAGACCCATTAAACTGTGGGTAGCATATTTGAGTTCTCTGCATAAGTTACAAGTCCATTAGGCAGTGATTAAACCCTTCCAATTCCTAGAATTGGCCTATGGTAAATTATTTGGATATTTGCTTGAACATCTAGCTCATTTTGCTCATTTGTATCAAATGTTTTAATATTGGCAAGTTGTCTTCTCTTTAATTTAGACTGACTGGTACAGGTGGACAGACAACTTCTCCATATTAACTGTAGCCCTAAAATCTTTGTCATGTTGCATTGCCACATTAATAATGCCCACCTCCCAGTATAGATAGCAGGCTGTAAACAAGTTTGCTGCATTGAACTATACTCGCGAACGCTTCATTTTCCGGTGGTTCTATATTCCGGTGGGTCTATGTTCCGGTGAATATTTTTTATAAAAGAAGA
The DNA here is from genome assembly GCA_945261195.1 of Cryptosula pallasiana. NCBI lineage: Eukaryota > Metazoa > Bryozoa > Gymnolaemata > Cheilostomatida > Cryptosulidae > Cryptosula > Cryptosula pallasiana. Next base: position 19,381,045 of record OX183130.1, read on the forward strand.
CTATTGTGGAGAGTCTTTTACATTTAAATACAATGAAGTTCAAATGATTGTATTATTTAATTTGGTACTTGGTGTGAAAAAATTTTAATGGTAGTAGTTTTATGATTATGCAACAAGTAGTAAACTTCTTCTATTAGTAATAAAAACTATGAAAAAAGCAAAACTTCATTATAAAATAATTTAGTAATAGTTTGTTGCGAAAGGTAGAGTCCATTTTCAACAGTGCTCAACGGTAGCATTTTTCTATGAACAATAATTCACCGAAACATAGAGCCAAAATCACCGGAACATAGAGCCACCGGAATATACAACCACAAATCCACAAACCTGCAAATCTACAGTAGGGTCACTAATCTAACGCATTGCAGCTCTGTGGTAGTGTTTAATTTTAAAAGTGTTTATTGCTTCTAATCCACTGTAAATATTAGTTGAAATGTTGCCTCTGTTGCTTGTATCCTACACATCTAAAATGTTTTAAAAACTTTTTGACAAAAAAAAACAAAAATCAAAACTATGTATAGTTTCCACCCCTATGTATTGGCTGCACAGTGAGTCACAAAAGCTATCCTAGCACTCGATTTCCATGCGTCAAAGTTTTGACGGATTTTTGGAGTTTTAAATGCAGTTGCAATGAAAGATTTTGTTATGGTAGGTAGTAAGTGAGATAGATGGCAGGGTTTGTTTCATGTATAAAAACAAACAAACCAAAAGATGTATCAGTTCTCTAAATTGGTAAATAATTGGTTGTTGCACTATCTATAGATCGACACATGTCACTGATACTTCAGATAGATGGGATATTTTTGAATCACAATGTTTTTGTTACTTGTGGGTTTTTTTATTCTCAAACACAGCAGATATTGTTCAGTACCAAATAGTTCTTCAGCATCTGAGTATATCGTACAATAATAATTATGTGAATCTGAGGATTACGCCCCTGGCTTCACTCACCGAGCATAAACAAAAAGGAAATGATACTGTAAAAAAGTTCTAAGAAAAATGAAACCACGAAAAAAAAGAAAAACACCCTATTATTAAATGTATTTTGCCTAGATGAGACTTATATTATGCTTCGGACAAAATGAAATAAAGTTTGAGTTAGAAAAAAATCGGCTAATTTTGTAAATGGACTACAAATAGGTGCACTCAATACGGCGCATCCTCCAAAGTTTAAATAAATGCCAGGAGGGAAACATTGACATGGCATAGTGCTCCAGTGCTGGTATTGAAAAGATTCTTTTTTACATTTGTTGTTGAGCTGAACAATGTGAGAAACTGGTTGGGGTCGAGGCAGGTGAACTATTTTTTATAAATTGAATGCCAAATAATCTTTGACTAACTCCTCGCGCAGTTGATTTATGGTGATATGTTTCGTAAATTAATCATTCCTTCCATGAAATTTTTTTCTTATCTAATGTTTTGGGGCACCATTTGCTGATTCGATTATGTTGGAAGTTAATTAATATCCTAAAACATATCATGAATATGATATTTATGAAAACCCCGCTAATGATTTAATGTGTAGGCATTGGGCAAGGATACTGGAAGTACTTTGAAAACACTATAGTATAGAACTGGTTTTTGTAAAAGATGGCGATGATTAGTTTCAATGCAAAAGACAGACCATGTTACAAAACACACTAGAGTGGTTTTGTATTGACTTAGCGGCCAGGGAGGGATGCAGGCTTTAAGAAACAACAATTCAAGTATGGTTGTTTCGAAAATAGTTATTTTGAAAATGATTGTTTTCCCTAAATGGCGTTTAAGGTTTGATCTTCATTTGAAAAAAAGTTAACTTTCCAATTATTTTCCTGTATCTTTTATGTATTTTTAATGTTACCAACCCGCAAAAGTAATAAAACATAAAATACTCATTCATAAACTCCAAAAAAGTTTTTGAAAAAGTGAAACAAAGAGTGCTTGTAAATTACTTACTAAAACTATTATTTATTAGCCCTGACTCCTTGTCTGTTTTTTAACGAAATTATAATAACAGAGTGTATTTTTTTGCTAAATGAGCATCCTTTATTAATAACAGTAGATCCAAATTGTATTTATCGGTGAAAAAAAAGAAGTAATGAGTTAGGTGCAACTTTGTCATTAGCTCAAAGTAAAAACCTGAGCATTGATATTTCTGGTTGTTTTCATCCTTTCGCTTATTTTAAAAAATTCTATTTTTGAAATGCCATAGATTTAATCAGTTGGTTGGATGTGCCATCAGATAGTAGTGACTAGTATTTCTCATCAGAGTAAAACTTCCATAATGGCAAATGGCTTGGCAGAAGAGACAACTTCATGCAAGAAAAGGCTGGTGAACCACCATACAATTAACACTCTCTAGACTCAAGCCAAATGATGAAAATCTGAAAAATGGCTGACCACCATTACACTTGGCATTATTTGATATTTTTGATAAATTCCACGAGACATGATTTTAGTGCAATGTCTAGTTGTAACAGATGCGGTTGATTTTGTGTATGACTATAAACTGGAGTTGAAGATTTCGTCCTGTTGCAACCGTCACTCTCCAAGGTCATGATGATCTAATAGCTAATGAATATAAATCATGGATGAAATATACCAGGATTGCCGGCTGCAACTGCGTAATAAAACTTTGGTGACGAACCAAATGTAGCCGTTTGTGGGAACCGCCATACTGCTCCGAAATTTCCAAGACCACTTGGATCTCGAAATCAATATCGTTTTCTTATTAACTTTTACACGATCGTTTCACGCCGTGGGCATACTTCGTTAGTTTTGACGGTTCAAGTATTATTACTTACAATACCATATCCACTCCGAGAACAAAAAATGGCAACTCAAACTTTCAATTAGTTTCAAATTCCACAATTGCTGCCATTTCTTAAAAAACGGCATCATTAAAAAAACTTTAATATTATCATCAGACTCGTCGTGTTTCAAATCATATGTTGATATTTTTAGCTCAAAGGTGCTACCCACTCTTTAACCATTACACCGACTATAACAGATTGGCTCACCTGCTCTAACTTGCTGAATACCTTCTCCAAAGTAGGAAAAGCCTTCATCTCGTCCCAAGGATATGACTTTTCATCATAGATGAACACATACGCTACTGAATCCTCTGGGTATTGCAAGCGCATCTCAATTCCTTTCTCACCGGGATAGTTAGTCTGCACTTCTCTGTTGTAGTCACCTATCTACAATAGCCAAAGATAATGCTGAGCATTTATTTAATTTTATAATTTCAGAAATACAAAACTGCATTTAGAAAATTTTAAATTTACTAGTTCATTGTAATAGGTAATCAAAAATTGTCACATATGTCCACATTTTTTCATTTCAACTCTTGGTGATTTTGTGATGGAGTTAAGTGGAAATTCCCAAGCATTATCTAGTAAAACTTCCACTATTACCACATGTGCCTAAGTGAAGTTACTTCGATACATACTACATTTATGTCTATCTATAACCTTGAAAGGAAACGCTTCCATCGCCACTCCATCGTCTGCTAACACTTTGGTCACATGACTAGAGATACTGCTTACACTACAATGTTATATAAAACAGTTGTCATGGTTACCAATAACTAATATGCTCCTAACATCCAGTTTTGTTTTTATTGATTTCACTTACACTGGTTACAAGCATGCTCATACATAAAGCATGAGCTGTCTATGCACTTGCTATGTCTATGCAATGTATTCTATCAATAAAATAGTGTGATACTCACTTGCATGCGGGTGCCACAAACAGGGCTATCCCGATAGCCAATATAACTTCCTGGAAACAGAGGAAAGTATAATAGACTACACGATTATATATATGTATAATCTGTAGCGTTTATCTGACAGCTATGAAAATATGTACTGTGGTAGAGACAATTCCATTTAAGCAAATTAATTTGGATGTAATAAAATTAATAATAAATCGAAAGTGCACATTTATTAATTGTTACTTTCTCTATCGATAGGTGAATTAATCTTAAAAGCTTAAAAAAGCTTTCATGCACTATATTTATATACAAGCGTGAAAAATAGCAATATTGAGTGTCACTCAATGTTTTAAAATTAAATGTTGCTTTATACACAGAGTTTATGCTTGAAATAAAAGTTTTGCGGTGACAAACGATAGTTTTTTTTAGGAATTGTTGGCACTATGGTAACTTGAGGGATGTCAGTTAGATGCTACCTATATAGACATTGATAGAATAAACTGGAAGCTATGGATAAAGTACTACCGAGAACAAAGGCTACAGACATGTAGTTTTATTCAAACGCCCTTCGGCCCCCCCCCCCGCCCTCCCCCAAACTGTTTTGTCCGAATGGTTTCAGAGACCTGCTGGTGAGATGGTCTCATGTGTTTGAATAATAATAACACAATAGTAGTATAATAGGAACAAAACTGCTCCTATTATACTACTCACAATTCCCAACTTCAGGTATGTTAGTTATAAGAGTACAGTTGTCCTCTAGCAAGAGTTCTTGGCACCATGCCAAATTCTGAGTTCTGATCAAACAAAAGCAATAAAATGTTGTACCAATGCTTATTTTTTCAGTAAATGATGTCATCTCATGACATCCACTTACAGCTATGTAGAAGTAAGTAAGTCACGCTGAATGTACTTACAGCTATGTAGAAGTAAGTAAGTCACGCTGAATGTACTTACTGCTATGTAGGAGAATGTAGGTCACACCGAATGTACTTACTGCTATGTAGAAGGTAGGTCACACCGAATGTACTTACTGCTATGTAGAAGGTAGGTCACACTGAATGTGCTTACTGCTATGTAGGATAAAGTAGGTCACACTGAATGTGCTTACTGCTATGTAGATGGTAGGTCACACTGAATGTACTTACAGCTATGTAGAAGTAAGTAAGTCACACTGAATGTACTTACTGCTATGTAGAAGGTAGGTCACACCGAATGTACTTACTGCTATGTAGAAGTAAGTCACACTGAATGTGCTTACTGCTATGTAGGATAAAGTAGGTCACACTGAATGTACTTACTGCTATGAGAACAAATACGTGATACATGTTGCACCTTTCAGAGCTAGTAGATAAATGGGAGATAATGTGCTTGTAGATACGGAGGGAGACTCAAAGTTCAAAAAAACAAGATTAGACTTAAAATAAATCCTAAATACTTATGATACATGTAAATAATATATCTTCACATGAGTAAATATTTGCTTCCATGGTCCAACAGATCAAAGAGCATAGTGCAATGTTTCATCAACTTTATGCTTTCCGGGTGGTCCAAGCTTTGCAAAGATTTATGCACACCATACAGTTGAAAAGCACCCATAACATTATAAGGTAGGTACTAGATACTCTGTTGGAATAGCTCGTTAGCCCAAGCTTAATTAGTTTGGTTATAACCTGTCAGGTTGTTCTTAGCCAATCAGCGCACACATTTTTTGTTCTTTCTTATGATTTACATCTGGATGCAGGGACTAGTGGGTATCCGGAAGCAGACAACTCCAAAATATTGTAGCTACAGACTGTGGCTGCTTCCGGGGTGGAATGTAATGTCTTTGAAGAACGAAAAGGATTTGTGAAGGGCAGTTGGGAAGGGATAAGTATGAGTGTGGGGGGGGAGGGTAGTGGGTAGGTAGTGGGTTGGCAGTGGGTAGGTAGTGGGTTGGTAGTTGTGGAAGTAGTTGTGTAGGTAGTGGCTTGGTAGTGGGTAGGTAGTGGGTTGGCAGTGGGTAGGTAGTGGGTTGGAGTGGGTAGGTAGTAGATTGATAGTGGGCGGGTAGTGGGTTGATAGTGGGTAGATAGTGGGTAGGTAGTGGGTAGGTAGTGGGTTGATAGTGGGTAGGTAGTGGGTATGTAGTGGGTTGGTAGTGGGTAGGTAGTGGGTATGTAGTGGGTTGGTAGTGGGTAGGTAGTGGGTTGATAGTGGGTAGGTAGTGGGTAGGTAGTGGGTTGATAGTGGGTAGGTAGTGGGTAGGGGATGCAAAGGAAGGGGAATGGGGTACAGAAGAAGTAGAACTGTGACAGCAAAAATTCAAAGGAAATTAACTGCCTCCGACACAAACCGATCACCAAATGTTGTGCAAGCTTTTAATATTCATCTCTGACATCCGATTGTACTTAGTGAGGCTCATTGGCAAAGCTTAGTTATTCGTAAGAGTATAATTAGAAACTAGCATGCTATTCGTTTATGTATTATTAATTCCAGAAGCATTTATTTATTTCTCAGGTGTTGTTTCTGCTGGAAGAAAGCTGTTCGTTAGCAGCTCTACACAAATACATTCATGGAAAGTGTTTTAATGATTAGCTACTGTGGATTTCCTCTAGTTGAGTGAAAGCATTCATCGAAGAGTTGATAATAAAAGTTGCTTATATATAATATGCTAAGACTAACTGTGAAGCTCAAGCAATAAAAATTTCAAATTTAACAGATTGTTGCACGTTCCATATTCCAACGCATACTGGAAATGAGATTACACATCAAGTGTAAGTTGTGTTCCCTTCATTTGTGATAGATCTACTGCCATGCGGGTGGTATTTGTCGAGTGCTTTGAAGGATATCTAGCCAGTTCACACATCTCAGTGACACACTTCATCAGCTGACTGACAGGGCACCTGCTAACCAGTGTTATAGTGTTCAGGTTTCATAAGGTGCCACTTGTGTCTTTGGTTCTATTTCAAAGACATTGAAGTCATGTCATTCACACAAACAATTTTCTAGCTGAATAATTATAATAATGCTGTTTTAAAAAACACTAGCTCATTATATAGGTAAAAAGATTTTCAAGGCTGATTAGCAAGTGTCAAGTAACCTTTTGACTTGGTATTGTACCACATTAACTTTACAAGTAGTCATGTAGTTATTTTCTATCCAGGCTTCCTAGATTGTAGCGAGGAGTTGGACTAGATCTAATCAAACTTCTTGATTGGAGTCTCTGACTTCGTTAAGATCAAATCAATGGACTGCAAACGATTTTACCTCGTAAATACTAGCACGATTGTTTTGCACTAAAAAAGTGTTACCACTTTCTAGATAGCTGTTGTGCTGATGTAATTATACACACATTTCCATTATGATATAACCCAATGCATTCTAAGATACTGCCAACCTCCAGTTAATCTACGGGTATCAATTAGTAAACCGTAAGACCGTATGACTGGACACACTAATGAGTATTTATACAGCCATCTTGTACGTGCGCCAGGGAATATATAAATTGGCAGCAGCCACAAATCATGTAGAAATAATAAAACCCCTGAGATCAGACCGGAAATTATTTCTTGCGAGCATTTATGGATATTAACAAAAAAAAACAGTTTTATTAGGGAGCAACAACCCAAATTGTCCTGTAAAGAGAACGTAACTCCTTACAAACTGGTGCAATGTTGCGTTTGTATTACTTTGAGCTAAGAATACACGGAGAGAGTGAAAATGAATTTTGAAACTTCGCTCAGCTATTAACAGTTTCCAAACTATGCCATTATTTTATTTGGCGTGTTTCAAAATTTGGCATTTGAAGAATAACTTTATGTTGCTAAAGGTGTTTTTTTTCCATTTTTGCTCTCATTAAACAATATATTTTTTGAAAAAAAATTTACAATATGAAACTTATATTTAATATGATGTACATACAATATAATGTATGTACAATATAGTAGATGTACAATATAATATATACAGTATATAATATATATTGAAGTGTTGTGTTAATTCAACTGATAAAAATAGTTTAATGACTGACAGTTCACACAATAACACTAACATCTTATATACCTACTCGTGTGAACTTTCAGTCAATAAGCTATTTTTACTGAAGATTGCATCATTTTTGTAAGTTATTATACTTGTAAAACATTCTAATTGTACAATATATAACATATATACTTACTAATATATACACAACATAATAGATGTACAATAAATACAAGTCAAATATATTGTATGTACAAAATGATGTATGTATAATATAATGTAAACACAGTGATGATTGGTTAATCATATCTAGCCATAGCCAATTACAGCCTAAGTTTCACAGCACATGTTAGCGCAAAGCAGCTGACGATAGAAAATCAATAGTAGCAATAGTAAAAGAATAATTATTCATTCCAAACGCGAGAGCCTAGCGATCCGAAGCGGCAAAGATGGCTACCAACGGTAAGCCTAAACACTTATTATTTCTAAACAAGACTGGAACTGTTCGATATAGTTACATCAAATATTTATTATTAGTTAGTGGGCAATGAGTGTGCATTTCAGCAAGGAGTTTGATTAATCAAACTCCTTTATTTCAGGCAACGAAAATGAGAATATAAACTTAGCCACAGCTCCACCACCTTCCTACGTTGACGCTGTCACATGCCCCCATACAAATCCAGAGACTGTTCCTTTAAACCAAATCAGCCAGGAGAAAGCTGATGAAGCCCAGGTACCACCAGATAGTTCACCTCCTGGTTATTATCAACTACCAATCGATGATTGCTACACACCCCCTACCCCTTGCCAGCCAATGCTAGACAACAGTAACCCAGCTAACGCCACGGCTCAGCCACACGCCGTTTACTCTGGAGACAACCAAGTTGTGAGAATAGTAGAGATGGGACAAGCACCTCGTAGGACTTATAACTCGTACATGTGCTTCTCTGTACTTAACTGTTTCTGTTGCTGTTGCATTCTGGGTATAGTGGCCATCCTCTATTCCTTCAAGACACAAGAAGCCAACAAAGCAGGTTCGTACTTCCTGTAAACCGCTATCAATCGCTTCTATTACTTGTGTTTTACTTTTCACTAGCGTGAATTATTAAAAAAAACAAAAACATTTTTTACACTTTTTATTTGACAAATTAAATGTCACGATAAATCACGATTCGTTTGAACAGAGGTTCCCTTGACGATAAATGGAGCAGCATCACCGGTAGCGAAAAGCAAGATAGTTCAACTGAAAATCTAGTTCGATTTTACTTTCAATGTCAAATTAAAAATGACATTTTACATAAATGGTGGACAAGACTAGGAAAGTTTTGTCCCCCAGCCCAAAGCTCAGTGAGCGTGTGAAAGGAAAGAGGAAGCAACTTGTGATGTTAAAACTCAGTCAATATTAGTAGGCTTTGTTCTAAAGTCAATGGGTATAGTTATTCATACTAGCTAACTGCCTGCAGCAACTACTACATATAATGGTGCAATAGTTGTAGCCACACTTCAATAGAATACACCTTTCCATTAGATGGTTTTGTAAAGACTTTATAACTCATGAAGTGAATAGTTACTTTCATAGCTACTGTTCAAGCTATGCACCCCTTGATTTGCTGCACCATTTTAGAAATTGGAACAATCTCAAAGTTACAAGCAACCACACTGGGATTGAACACCAAACCCTCATGGCTGCAGTGCTAACACTCTAACCACTAGACCACAAATGCTTGCTATTGCTAATAATTAATTTTATACCTCATGTACATATAGCGATTACTAAGCAACTTCTGTTTCCTGCAAAATCGCTAAGCAATCGATAGCATTTTATTTGAGGTTATCGTCAGGTTTTGATCGAGATCAAAAAATTGCTAGCGGATTCCTTGATCAGCCAATCACAACGTAAAAAAGCTTTATCCTTGGTTCCAATAGTGTCTCGTCATATTCAGCGTTCCGATCTATCAACAATCCTATAATAAATTGAAGGCTACGCTTTGTAACAGCTAGTTTGACCGGAATCGCTGAAAAATGGGATGTAGTGAAAAATTGCGCAATTTGGGAGAGGGACTTCCCCAATCGCTAAGCAAAATCGCTAGCACGATCGCTATATGTACATGAAGCATTAATGATAGTAACTTATCACTACTGATGTATGAAACGAATGTGAATTGGTAATTTTTCTTAATTAGACAATTTTGGGTATTCCAAATATATAGCAGTATGATCATACGAACATGAAAATACCACACTAACGACATAATCAGATTTGCATAAAAAAAATAATTACTGAATGAATGATAAATAAACAATATATAAATATTTTTTTATTAAAACTGAATGTGGCTGAACTTGTAAAATTTCAAACTGCAAAAAAATTGGAATAAATCAATTGAAGTAACAAAATATTATTTAACAGTTCTCACTGGCTCTCAACATTTTAGTAAAGTTTCTGAGATTTGCTTGTAGGAGACATGGCAAGGGCTAGGAGACTTAGTAGGACCGCCCTCAACCTGAACATCGTATCACTGATAATGGGAGTTGTCTTTGCCGGGTCCATGTATTTCCTTAGAGCGACCTTTGCTGCCTCCTATGAACTATACGGCAGCTATACCACTACTAGCCACTATTACAATATCTTTTATGACCTCACCACTGAAAAGTATTATTTTGGCTAACCATTGCCTAAGCGATTCAAATAAATAGAAATGTAAATCAGTTTGTCAATCCTCTCAATAGTAGCAAGTGCATCAGACGAACCCAAGTTAAAAACAATTTAAAAAAAACACCCTCAGGATGTATTGAACCTGCGCCTCATGTTCACTTGCTATAATTCTAACCAACTTATTATTATTTCCTCGACCTACATTGCGTGTTATTGCTATGCACATTTTATACATCATACCCAGTTTTAACCGTCTTTACATTTTAATAGAGGAAAACGCGCAACCTGTGCAAAAAATTTATTACTGGCTTATATAAAACAATGGACAAATTCCGGAAATCTCCGTAATTAATTAGGGTTTCCCACTGTTTGAAAACTTTCTCAGGCTGCACGTTTTTCTCTTAGTGAATTTTTATTGCACTCTTCCAGGAAATTTCAGCTTGCTACAACTTTTCCAAAGAAAAGTTACTTTGAACTTTTTTGTATTATTACTGTGTACCAGTTCGTGATAGTGACACAGAGTGCAGGTTGTTTGATGAGGCGTGATAACAGTAACTCAATATTGAACAGTTGACAATCTTGTATCTAAGATGAAAACTGTATGATAAATGTAAACTATTAGCATATATTGCAGAGGGATTGCAGATCAGTGTAGATTTTTAACGCTGGTATGTACATAATACATGCCAACAAAAAAGATTACATGTAATATTAAAACAAACAATCACACAATACCAGACACTGAGAAGACTGGAGAAGAGCCTGTTGTATGTAATATATATAGTACATGTGGTATGTGTAATATATGTAGTACATATGGTAATATGCAGAATATGTAGTACATGTGGGACATTTCATATATGTAGAGAATGCAGAGTATGATATATAAGTATATAGCATGCATATAGTACATCAGGCTTCACTAGTAACTATACAGCTGAGTACAAACAAGTAAAAGCTTTCAATATCCAATCAACAGAATCCACTTACTGAATGAGAAAGTAGACATTCATACAGAGCTAAGAAATCAAAAATAACAATTGGGAGTTGTCTTCCACTTTTCTAAACAAGAAAAGACAACTCAAATAGAATTCAACAGACCATATATTGCGGCGGGTTAAAAAAATTATGTGTTTTTGTGAAGGAGGAATGAGTGGGTAAAACAGGGCTAAAATAGCTGGGTTCTCAACTTGGCAATACGAAACAAATCTGCATTAAAACTATCAAATTTACAAGACCAGTCGATGTGTATGATAAATAAGTGCAGTAACATCCTTGTTTCTATGACGATGGCAGTGAACACAAGATGAGAAGACCAACTGTGACTTTCAGTGGTCATCGGAATTGAAACCTGCAAAAATAGAACTTCCTGTATAAATGAAATATTAAATAAAATAATACAATATATATAACAAACATATTTAATATACAAACAGTACAATTTACTCATCAGACAACAAACACTACAGGAAGTGATGTCATACATTTGAGCGGAGATCGTTTTCCACCATTCTCTACGTCGTCTCTCTGGAAAGCTTTACTTGAATCAAACCTTTTCTTTCCTTCAGCGGATCTGAGCCTATCCTGGGCCTGGCTCAGCTGCCTCTTTAGCTTGGCCTCGCTGCCTCTCAGATTCATCACCTCCTGCGACAGCGTCAGCGTATTTGACATCACACGATGTAGTATATAAATATATTACATCACACAATATAACATATATATTACATCACACAATATAATATATATATTACATCACACAATATAATATATATATTACATCACACAATATAATATATATATTACATCACACAATATAATATATATATTACATCACACAATATAATATATATATTACATCACACAATATAATATATAGATATATATATTAAGTAGTCAGACGCACCTGCTTGAGTGTGAAGTTCTCCTCACTGATCTGATTTATTCGTTTGATCTTCTGTTTCTGGTTTTGGTGGCCCAGGAGTTTAGCGTACTCCTGGGCAGCCTTAGCTGCTTCTGTAGCCCAATTCTTGGACTGACCTGAGAGAGCACTCATTTCTAACTCATAAGCATCCAGCTGTTCCTGTAGAGATCAATGTATCAGTTGTAGAGTATACAGAGAGTGAACTGTAGAGATCAATGTATCAGTTGTAGAGTATACAGAGAGTGGACTATAGAGATCAATGTACCAAATGTAGAGAGTGACACAGAGAGAGTGGACTATAGAGATCAATGTATCAGTTGTAGAGTACACAGAGAGTGGACTGTAGAGATCAATGTATCAGTTGTAGAGTATACAGAGAGTGGACTGTAGAGATCAATGTATCAAATGCAGTACAATATGAGAAAGTGAAACTAAAGAGATTATCACGAAAATGTACAGACCACCCACCTTGAATGGAGCCACTTTCTTCTGCAGATCATCGTACAACTCTTGGACTCTGGCCATCTCGTCTCTGATGGAAGTTTTCTCCTCTTCAAACTTGAGAATAACTTCTTCCGCTTCTTTTTCTTTTCTAAAATTGCCAACTCACTGAACCACGACATCCAATCTTAACAAAACTTGACTCGCCATCCGCTGCCTCCTCCATAGACACCATCGACACAGATGTATGCACCAACCTGTGCAGTTGCTCTTCCACGTCACAAACTTTAGTCTGCAGAGACACTATTCTGTCAGCGTATTGCTGCTTTAATTCTTCCGCGCTGGATTTCTCCTGGTCTAGTTCTCTCTCCAGTACTTTGTTTTGTTCCTCCACCTTCTCTCTGTCTATCCTCGCCTCAGCCAACATAGAACCATGCGACAGGAGTTCTTCCTTGTGCTTGGACTCCATCCTACACAATACTTGTCCTTAAACTTGGCGCAAAATCTCTTTCCGGTAGATAATAAAGTTATTCTTGCACTGTTGGCAGTCTAAAGGCTTGGCCACAGCGCACCTATGTTAGAGGGCTGATTTACCCATACAATACGCTAGTGGATACACAGACAGATATAGCGTGCGATATACTACAGCACATCGGTGAACTAACCAATCATTCGACACAAAACGCAATTTTTTGCCGGTTTTACTTTCGACAATGAATGATTTGCATTGTAATTTATTTTCATCAATATTTTAACAACAAAAAAGGTAACAATATTAGCTAGTGTGATTGCTGCATGTACGTTCGTTTTCATAAAATTTTTTTCCATTCTCCAATTTTATTTACTTATTAAATCATCAAAATTTTGTTATCAATAATCATTTATCATTGTATTCATTATTAATATTATTATAGTGAAATAATTATTAGCACCAATGATAACTGTTTAATTATTTTATGGCCGAAATGAAATGAATTCATCAGAAGATTTTTGTAGTCAACAACTGCAATACATCAAAATAATTTTGTAGCAAAAGGATCGACATACAAGTTCTATTACATCGGTATTTCTTCAGAATTTGATGATGATAAGTATTTTTGTCTAGCAGAAATGTGTCGTAAAGAGTTAAACTTGATGAGCTTGTAAACAAAGTTTGTTTTAGCCAATTACAGGGCGCTGATGTGCCTTCGGTATCGGGCATAGACCGACATGTTGGTTTGGCTTGCGATCAAGCCTCATGATGTGCAGATGTATCAGCTTAGCCCATCGTTAAGCCTTCCGACGGCAAACAACTACTTTATGCATCCAAATTGATTCATTTCGCACCAAACAAAAATTGTCGAGCTACAACCTCTCTAACAAGGTAACAGTTAAAACATAACATACTCTAACAAGGTAACAGGTAAAACATAACATACTCTAACAAGGTAACAGGTAAATCATTACATACTCGGATACAAGTTCTGCCATAGAATCCACCTTAGCACGTAGCTGCTTATAATCATCCAGCTTAGCAGAAAGTAGATTATTTGTGTCTAGGAGTTGTTCTATCTTTGCTTCTTTCCTGTATAACAATAAAATTACCTGCAGAATAGTATAACCAGCAATAAACTCAACAATAGAGTTAACTAACACCCAGGGTTGGTAAAAACCATGGTTTTTTTCAGAAAAAAACAATAGACCGGGTTTTAACCATTTTTTATGATTTTCATGTAAATAAATGCTCCACTGCTTCTGCTTTAACTGCATTATGCGGCATAAACACCAACTAATTAACTAATGTAATAAAAATGGTATCACAGTTCACAAAACTATTTTATTTAGACTTTACAGAAACTTACATGTATGTATAATAAAACAAATTTACAACAATAGGTATTAGATTATCTTAAAACTAAACATACAAATGGCGTACAGAACAGATACAGAGAGTTTGCAGATGCAGGCCTATTATGCATTTGCTACGCGGTAAATAACAACTAGCTTTCCCGCTTTTTCTATACCTAATCTATTCCGGAGTTTAGAATGGACGAGGCTGAATGTGGAAATATTCGCTCTATGCTAGCACTGGAGTTACAATATGGCTACACCATCCATACGAATATTATACTGTCTTGTTTGTTAGATCAACAAGAGTGTACAACGTACCCTAAATGTATCAAACTTTCATTACATCTGACTTTAGTATTACTTTTCATGAAAAAACCATAAAAAACGGGTTTTTAAATCGGGTTTAAACCGTGCCAACCCTGCCAACACCCAGCCACAAACTGATATCAGACACCTTGTTGAACCAACACCTACTCTCGCACTACTTGCTGGTACTTTCTGGCATGACAGAGGTTCTCGCGCAGTTCTTGGATCTCAGTCTCCTTGGACGCAACAATTCGTTCTAGAGAGAGCATCTTTGATGTTGATTTCTGATTGGTGCACTGGAGAAGCTCGTAGTCAACACGAGACTGCTCATTGGCTATTTTCAATGCTTCTAATTGGTCGGTTAATGAAAGCACAGAAGATGAAGTACAAGTCATCTACAGACAAAGAGAACCACCATCTCGTATTGAAGCTACTCTAAAACAAACAATCAGACAAAAAGAAAGCCACTTCCTGACGGCGTTACCTGTTGCTCGAGCTGTCCGTGCCTCTCCTCTCGATTGTTATGTAATCTTTCCCACTGACAGATGTCTGCTTTCAGTTCCTCAACTGTGTGTTTGAGACAAGATATCGTTTGACTCTTATTGTCTGAAGATGCCTTCAAGCATTCCAAGAGAGGACAAACAACGATATAACCAAACCTGCAACTTAAATATATGTGAGTTCTGCAAAGGATAAAGATACACACCTCTGTGGCTAGCCTGAGTTCTGTCTCTCTGCTAAGAGAAGAGGTTAGAGAAGTGATCGTCTCTTCTTGAAAGCATAAACTTTTCTTTAAAGACTCAATTTCTAGAGTTAATTCATCTGAAAGGAAACAACAATATTACCTGACAGTTCAGCTCCGCCTACATTTAAGGTGCACTAAAACACCAAAAGTGCTAGCGTCTAACCTGTTAGTTTCTTGCAGCGCTCCTCTTGCTCCGCCCTCAACCGATCCAACTCTGCTTGTACCTCCGCTACT
Source organism: Cryptosula pallasiana (assembly GCA_945261195.1). Classification (NCBI taxonomy): domain Eukaryota; kingdom Metazoa; phylum Bryozoa; class Gymnolaemata; order Cheilostomatida; family Cryptosulidae; genus Cryptosula; species Cryptosula pallasiana. The sequence continues at coordinate 19,396,832 of OX183130.1, forward strand.
TTTTGGCCTTGACCCTTCAACTTGTCTAAAGAATCCTGCAACTCTTCAGTACAAAGTTTCTTTGACTGAACAGCCTCTTCTAATGCATTTTTTAATCTAGTCACTTCCTGTGTGGCAGCCATTTTGTCTTTGGTAGTGCTGTCAGCAATGGCGGTGACATCACGCAGCTGATCAGACAATAGTGAAACCCGACAGCATTCATCATCTAATAAAGATTGGAGTTGAGCTACCTTGACCTCTAGAGAGTTGATATGCAACAATGACTTCTCGCGTTCCTCATCAAAACTGGTCTGAAGATCATTCAGCTGGCTCTGAAACATGTTAGTCATACTGAAATGATTAGTGAAGATGAAAATTTTTATCACGCTTGCAATATAAACTTTGGAATTATCTACCCTTGTTTCAATTGAGAAGACAACTTCCACAAGAAAAATTCAGAGGTATCATGAACCAATTTTTAAAAGCAGTTACTAGTGAGCAATAAAACTTACTCATGCGCGAAATCTAAAAAATGGCACCACTTGTGACTGGAAGAAGTATGAGAAACATGGTTCCGTTTCGTTGGATTATGAAGATGGAAAGGAGCTTGTTTTGGTAAAAATGATCAAGCACGCTGGTTTGAGTAAGTCTTCCAAAGAGCGACTGTACAGATTATACTTGCCTGTAATTGAGAACATTCATATCTCAATTCATTATCGGCTTCCTCACTCCTTTCGTTATCTGACAGCCGTGAAGCGATGTTCCCAGTGATGTCTGTTTGAGCACCAACTGTTTTTTGTTGAGGATTCTTCTTACCACGCTATAATTCCATAACACATCACTTTATATCAAGGTGACACAACTCATTGGTAATGCATCGTATACTGCGCATAGAAATGATTTGGTATGAAAGTTAATCCATTCACCTGTTTAGATGGAGGAATTTTGAATTCAGACTTTTTTGTACGACCGATAACAGGCTGACAATAAGCTCCAGGGCCTAAACTCTCCGTGTCTAAAGCACATAACAGAATCTGTCAGTAATAGGACTTGGGCAAACTGTTTATGGCACAAGTACACGTAGCAATGGCGCTAGCAATTTTTTTTAGTGATAGAGAAAATCCCTCACAAAAATTAGGCAATTGTTTACTGTCTATTCCTTAGAACTCACTGTTACAATCTATAGACTGCAAATCATTATATGATAGTTGAAAGATTGAGGTGATGCTAAAGGCCTAATACTATTGGAAATGTCAGTATGTCATTTGAGCGTCATGATTGGCTGATTATGGTTGATGAAGGAATCGCCTAGCCATTTCTTGATCTGATGATAACCTCAAATAATATGCTAGTGATTACTTATCGATTTCTCCGGAAACATAAACTGCCAAATCATGAAGCCACAAAGCTAAATCGTCAAGCGGCCACTATTGCTTCATGTACATATAGCGATTTTGCTCAGCGATTGAGGAAGTCCCTCCCCCAAATAGCGCTACTTTGCACTACCACCCATTCTTCAGCGATTCCAGTCAAACTCGCTGTTACAAATCATAGCCTTCAATTTATTATAGGATCGTTGATAGATCGGCGCGCTGAATATGACGAGACACTATTGGAAACAAGGATAAAGCTTTTTCACGTGGTGATTGGCTGATCAAGAAATCCGCAAGCAATTTTTTGATCTCGATCAAAGCCTGGCGATAACCTCAAATAAAATGATAGCGATTGCTTAGCAATTTTGCAGGAAACAGAAGTTGCAAAATCACGCAATCGCTAAGGAAATTGCTTAGTAATCGCTATATGTACATGCGGTTTATGTGTACACGTGGTATTAATCAACATTCACACTCGACAAAAATCTATGGGGCAGCACATTTAATTGGAACTCATACGAAGCTCAGTACCTGAAGAGTCAGAAAAGCGTTGTTCTTTAGGAAAAGCAGCAAGAGGTACGCTCTTTGCCAACTTTGGATCGTATTCTCCAGGCCCCGGAGTAGCAGCTACAAGCAAAGTAAAACTTGCTCTTACCATCAAGATTATCTTCATTGAGCGCTTTATTAGTTTCCAATGTAACAAAGCAACTGAAAATCATGTGAATATTAAATCTCACAGAAGTTTAACAAATGTACCAATACACAACAATAAATAATTATTAAGAAACGACAACAAAAGCGATTATTATTATCACTGCACGCACACACACATACAAATAATAATAATAATATACCTACTAGTAATAATAAGAATTTATATATTTATACATAATAATAATAATATTGCAGAAGATCGTAATAATTGCGATTGCTAACTTTATGAACAATCCATGAGCGTATTTCTATTGCAGTGAGATAACAAGTAAAAACGTTGCAAAATCAAATATTATTGTAAAGTAATAAATTAACTGTATGTTTTATTATGTGTAGAAATACGTTACATAATTTGTTGTACGATTAATTGCATTTTGTATTTAATTTGAACTTTGGGGTAGAGATCACGCAGACAGAGCGTGCATCTTCCTATATAAACAGCAAAGCCCTCTGTGTGCAGGCAGTTTATTTTTCTATCTACATTGGTCAACCAATATTTTTATTTTGAATTCGAGGAATAAAGGTTATCAACCCGGAAAACTTGCTCTTTGGTGTTGAGTTACTGCGGCATTATTACTTTCGACGTTCTAGGATAGTTGCCGAGGTTGCCACCTGCAACATTCAATAGAGACAATCAACTCGAACAATAACTCTTTTATTATACGGGCATTGTCGATTATTTATAACGATCATATTAAATATAATTATACGATCGTTGTTACCGGGTTTTCTCGTCAGTTGTCCGCCTAACGATAACGGGCGATCTATCAAGACTCGTCGACTGCAGATTGTTATTACCGAGGTTTTCCCTGTCAATTGATTGCTTACCGACAACACAGACAATATATTGAGAGTCATCGGCTACAATTTGTAACTAGGGAATAACGATGGGAATTGGAATGAACGTAGACAGGAATGAACGTCGACAGGAAAGAATGCAGACATAGCTGGAATGAACGTAGACACATCGTGGAATGAATGTCGACATACCTGGAACGAATTTCGACTATGCAACAAACCAGAGAATTTCAACTTTCATTCCTGGATGTGTCTACGTTCGTTCTGGGCGACATATAAAATATCATTTCGACTTTCATTCCAGGAGTTGTCTACTTTGGGAAAAAACGATAATTTATTTTACTACAGGAAAGAACGTCGAAATGGAAGTTTCAATGTTGCCAGGAATGAATGTCGACACTTCCTAGAATGATCGTCAAATTTTTTTTCTCTCTAACATAGTTGACTTTCATTCCAGGTCTGTCGACATTCATTCCATGATGTGTCTACGTTCATTCCAGCTATGTCTGCATTCATTCCTGTCGACGTTCATTCCTGTCTACGTTTGTTTCAAATTCCATAACGATTATATCCTAATTAAACCGGGATTGATTTACTCATATAACGACAATTTATTCCTATCGTGAATGGTATTAGTGTATGATATTGTTACACACATATGCGTAGTTTACATTAACCGAGATACTGGTTGTTTAGGAGAGTATAGGGGCAGTAAGAGATATTACACATAACCCAGATATTCGTATGAAATTGTAGTAACAAGGTTAGGATAGTTGTGAAATATTCTACAATATGACAACAACAAAACACAAACAGTTGTTGATTGTATTGTAATGGATTTATGCGAGCGACTGTGAGCAGACAAGATGAGCCAGAGTTATCCTACATTACTAGAAGCAGATGTTATCCCTTAGCAACCGAGGAGCCTTCGTTCCAACAGATTGAGGAGACGTGCTAAGCCAAGATAAAGCCAAGGACGCTAAGCTAAGATCGTTCCGGTGGCCATCTTGTTTTAATTAATTATTATTATCGTAGTTGTAGTTCGTAATGCCCTTGATTGTATTATATGTATAAGTCTATGCTTGGCCCTATAGTGCTTGAATGTATTGTCCTAGTTTTGTCTGCCAATCACCTTATGTTATTTTTGTCCAATCGCATGTTGTAGTTTTCAACTGCTTTATTTGCATATTGTTTTAATAAGTATTAGGGCAGATCGCCTAGCAGGCAGAGTTCTTGCAGTAGTTGCGTTGAGTTGATACACTGGAAGCGTTAGGGTAATTTTGTGCATCCTCGTAGTCTGAGACTGGATTATTAGTTTTGTCTAAGGTACCAGTGACTATTATACACTTCGAAACACCTCTCGTGGTAAGTTTTGTATCATTACGTTTGAATATATTGTTGCTGATAACTACAACGCTTCTTGTGCTGTCGTGAACTTGCTAAGCAGAATTACTTTGTCGATAAGTAATATTCTTAGAGATTACGCTACACTCTTTGGAATTGTCACAAGTCTGATAACACGATTCCTAAAAACTATACACGTGCTTGCTAAGCAAATTTGAGAAGTAAAGTGAAACCGGATCTGTGTGCTAAGTAGCAGATCTCCATATCAAGAGAAACAGGAAGTCTCCGTATTGAGACAGTTAAATTAATTAAATACTGTATACTACCGGTTAGTAGATACTGTATAACAGGTTGTGCCTTGACACTAGCAGGCTACACTACCGACACAGCTCTAGTGCTCAATAGTACAAACAGCTATTCTTAACAGTGGTCCGGTAGAGGTGCTGTGGCAACACACAGGAAAATCCTTTACAGTATGTGTAATAATATTGTCCGCACATAAAAATAATAATAAAAACATTATTATTAATTGCATTATTATTGTTATTATAATAATAATTCATTATTGAATAATAATACAATAATTTAATCAGGCTATTGCTAAAAAGTAAAATATTATTATTAATTATTATAATTATTATTATGTTGTAACCAGAAAAATAGAATTATTATTATTATACCATGAAGAACAACAACAACTGTCTCTGGGCATAATAATAATAGTACGCACATAATAATACACATATATATAGTTACAGTATATATAGCAACAGTTAGTAGTACTAGTAGTAGTCACAGACAGAGAGTGGCCACAGCAATCTTCTTCAATCTAGTTGTGTGTTACATTATTAATTATTATTATTATTAATTAATTTACTTTTTTGTTACATATATTTAATATTAATTATATATATATATATATACATACATAAAAATACATACCATTTCGATCTGCAAACCTTTGAGATTTAGAAAACATCTATTCTCTATCTACCTCTCCTGTCACTCACTTTTTATATATCTATTATTATTATGTATGTAGTACCATCAAGAAGAAGCACTGCAGCAGTGTTGTGTGTATGGATGGATGATGATGATTGGATGTTGTAATAAAAAAAATAATAATGAAAAAAAACAGCAACGGACAATAATAATAGATAGAAGTGTTTTCGTTTTTATTACGGCTCCAGATCAAGTTTGCAGTGACACCAAAAATTGAAACAGTGGAGACACCACAGCGCTTTTTTACCACAGCTGTAGATTATCAAGATCATAGGCAGAAGATAGTTGTGCAAGTTAGTAGTTGTTACTGCAAGAGGAGTCAAACTTGGCGGTGCAGTTGCTTGCTCAAGCCTAAGGACGGCTCTCGCAAGCAACGGCTTCCTCAACTGCGTACGTGTGAAATAATCTCATGCAGGCCACAGGCTATAAACATAACCTCGAAGAAGCAAGGCATTATCAGAAGGTGAAGGCCGTCGACATTTGTAAAATGTGAATTACTTCGCAAAACCGCAAAACTAGATGCAACTGTGCAAAACAAACATAAACGTTCTTTCTTTATCACACTCTATCTAATACTCAATGTTGGCCTTGTCAGTTTATTTGGAAGCTTGGAAGAAATCTTCGGAGTAGGAGTGCTCAATTCAGCTGTATGTATTATAATCATCATTATAATTATCGTCATCGACGATCATCTACTACTACTACTACTTCTTCAGTGCAACAACAACAAACAACAATTATTATTATTATTTTAAACAACAATAATAAATAAATAAATGATTAATACATACATCATAATAGTTAACAATTAATTGTTATTACATATTAGTTTTATTGTCATAAATATCAATCGTCACTACTATTCTATTGATTATTATTGTAACAAACGACGGTCACGTCCGCAGTCTTTTCTTTATTATTATTATTATTATAATAATTATTATTACCATCATGATCGTTATTTAGCCAATGCAGATAGCCTTTTCAAATCAGTCTTGGAAAATTTAGAGTTATATCACAGTGTATGTATGGTGATATCTTGCAGTCACGGTGACAATAGAGGTAAACTTTTTATCTCAACCTGAGTGAGTGATAGACAGTTAGAGTAGTTAGTAGTATAATAAAGAGAAGCTCAATTTTTCATCCTGAATTTCAGTGAATAAATTTGGTACCAACAACTTGTAGAACTGGACGTTGTTATCTGTATGGTATAAAAATTATTTTTTAAATGCCTAAATTTACAATCTAATAATAAAAAATTAATAGAAACAATTGCGGCTGTTTTTTTTTTAATGCATCTACATCAAATAATAACCTAATAAAAACCTCAATTTTATTTGGCCAAAGCATTCGGTAGTATGTGATGGCACCCGCAATTACTGAATAAGTTTTTTTGAGCTACATTGTAGCGTATTTATAAATCCCTCACAAATTATTAGTAAGCTTTAGGAATAAATTCTAATTAATTAGAAATACTAAACTGAATCAGCAAAACAATATGTCAGTGAGTAGATAAGACATTAGTGTTTCATTTGTAATAGTCAAAAATTATTAAAATATTTGGGGGAATTTACGCAGTTGCGCCAAATTTGTGTAATCATTATGACTATTTATTAGTGGGTAGAGCACATTTCGAAGTCTATTGACAGACAATCAGATGCCAAATTGTATTGGCTGCTTGGACAACAAATTTCTTTCCTATTGGTGGATTAGTTGCAAAGCTATTACCAAAACTGTAACTGGGCACTTTGAAATCTACGTGGAAAACCAATTCATATATGAATCCTTTTACCGCATCTCGTGATAATTATCGGTTGAGCTGCACTAGCTATAGATAGTAATAGTAGTTGCTGAAAAATGGTGAGTTTTGAAAATATTACATTTGTGCATCAAAATTAAGGTAACTGAACTGATTGTCGAATGACGGGATGACGACAACCTGAATGGCGACAAAGTTGGATTGCTTGTCGACAATTTTGACCAGATTGTCGACTAACCTAGATTGGATGTGTACAAAGCATGAATTATTACACCAGCGATAGTTGAATACATACTCAATCTGTATACTTTTCAACTAAGTTTCGTTTGCTTTTTTTGCAAAAAAAATGTTCTATGGTTAAAGAGGCAAATAATCATTTGGAAGAGTTACTTGAAGATGCATTCAATTTTGAATCATTTTATGTCACTCTCAATCATTACCTTTTGTGAGCAATGAATATTATTACTGCCTTCTTATATGATATTTGGAGTTGTCTGCAATAATAAAAGAAGACAACTACCACTTTCAGTCTTTTACTATTTACATTATTTTATTTGTGGCCATATATTCAGCGGTGTAGTGATACAACAAAATTTTACCATGATTATACTTCCTCTGTAATTGTGGAGTAGCTGTCACAAAGTTGGTGCAGGAGATATGCTAAGTAGTCCTCCGATAAGTGGAGGAAGGGGTAAAGCGGGCTTTAAAATCGGTAAAAGCAAAACCATGGTCAAAAAATTACACATCACTTTTCCGCAGAAAAACAATTAGCAATGTTTGAAGGAAATCAAACTATGATCCGCTCTATCACACGTCAATCTCTATGCTAAGAAATTTTTCACTGTGTGATCCAGTCACATTTTGTTGCCTGATGATCAGAGATCCATTGAGCAGCAGAAAATTGCTTCATCATATTTTTAGTAATCTCTGTCGTCTGCCAATTAGTCGTAATGTCACAAATATATTTATTACTGGACGGTCTAGACTACTTCATGGCACTCAAGAGATGATTTTTCCAATTATGACCGTCATGGACACTCATGGTATCACCAGAGCCCTGGTGCATCTGGCACTCTGGTGCATATACAATATGCATATGGAGCATTTATGAGCATTTTTAGTAGAGATTGATTGACTTAAGTTCTCCCCATATTGATGGATTTATTGAAAAGACAAAAGCTCATCGGGCTGAAAAGTGTGAGTTGTCCTCTACTGTAGAGTTTGAAGTCAGAAATTGTCTAAAAAATACTCTATCGAAGTGAGCTAGTCGACCGACTGGGCAAAGTTGTCGCCAGCCGAACTTGCTTTGTCGCTCGTCGATCCCACTTTTCGACAGTCAATCCAGTATTCAAAATTAATAATACATGTTAGTTTTCACAGCTGTTAATTTTATGCCTTACTGTTGTTATATTAAAGTATAATTAGTAACGCGTAGCCATACGCACATTGCAATTCAGCGGTAACTAGCTTCATTATAATATATATAAAAAATTACTTTACATTTTTATTCCTATTACCCTGCTCATTGTTGTTATTAATTATTTATTATTGTTATGATTTGTTTCGCTCCTTAGACTTATTTTTTATTACTAATAGTGATATGATAATGACGGAGATAATTATGTAGATCATTTACATTTTAGTAGTTACAATAATAACAGTTTTCAACAATAATAATATCAAGTATTGGTTACTAATATTTTGGTGACTTACTACTAAGTCTTCCTAGTAGTATAAGTCATAATAGATCAGTAATTTTGAATTATAATGCTTGTTATTAATTAGCAGAACATGGAACTATATTGGTTATTTTGTGGGAATAAAAGCAAAACAAAAAGAGTTAAGTTGTTGTTATTGTTTATAATAAGGATGTCAGTTTATCTGTTAGTGTTGTTGTACACTCATTGTTTTATAATATGATTATGTTACTACTTTTTATTATGCTTACAGCTTTCGGGAAATGAATAAATATGTTACCATGAATACTAATGTTTTATTTTTGTATCACAATAATATTGCCCACCTGTATATTTTGGTTTCTGGCTTTGTTTTAGTAGACGTAAGCTGTTTGGGTGCTCTGAACAGTATCCGTAGCTTGCAGCAGGTTTTTTTCTTGGTCGGTTGTACAATATTGCTTTTCAGCTTCATAAGTTTTTTTTTTTAAATCTACTGTAATAATTCCCATTTTACACCAAGTAGGCCACAATAGCTCATTACTGTATTATCATGCTTGCGAATCTCCTTAATAATTTTTAGCAAGTCATTCCTCCTACCTCCTACCTAACATAGATCTGCAGGGTTTTTATATTTCATAGGTTCTGTTGTACAATGAAGTGAGATTGTATTCAAATTATTAGAACAAGATCAGAGGATAACAAATCCATACTGCAATTGGAACTTATGATTTTGTGTAAGGATAAGTGAATTGTAATTGATTGCTTTCAATGGATCAGTCAATAGTAGTAATGCATATTGGTGTATATTGACGGAATGTATCTCTTCAATGAACTTACACGAATTTGTTCTCAATTGTTAAGCCCATTGCAAAAAAAGTTACTTTCTAAACACCAAAGCACACCAGCTGACTTGCTCTTGCCTTTCTATTGATGCTCTCTCAACTCGATTCATCTAAAGCCAGCAAATGTGGCCAAGTATACTTCTGAAGGCGCAAATATGCAGACTAAAAAGGAAACCCCGAATACTTTCTTATAATCGTTGTAGAATGAGCCTAGCTACTCGAGAGCATCACGCATAGGGTTTCGACATGGAGAGTTTGTACATGGTTGTCTTTTAATATTTGATATAATATTCTGTAGAGAATCTCAAGTAGCAAAAGCTATTTTTAGTTTTGGATGTTTCAGTGGCAAACATTCTTTCGGGTTGTAGTTCGTAAGCTTGGTAGTTGGTCCATCTCCCGTGTTAAAACAAATGTTTTTGTAGAATAAGCTCTGGGTTGTAGTTGTTTGCTATCTATAAAGACCCAACCATATCTTTACTCCTGATCAATAGCTCTCCATACAGAGAATTCAGATGATAAAATTTGACAACTATGTATATTGTTACGTCATGTCTGATTAATGTTTTTATGACCACTTGCAACATGCAAAGGTTTCTCAAACAGCTGAATGTAAGAGAGTTTTGTGTAAAGATGTTCGATGTTGGTTTTCTTTTGTCATCTTTCATAAGGCATTTAAAATTACAACGTCCATCGACGTTGAGTTGATCTGGTTTTCATTTTTGCTTTCAGTATTATCCAAGTCTTTTGTAATGCTTGCGACTTTCTGCATTGTCCTCTGTTGTTTTTAAAAAAAATTTTTTCACAGTTTGTCAAAAACCTGTGTGATAAATTATACAATGTATGTATAGATTTAATAAGAGAATGCGCTTTATTAGACGATACAATTAAGCTTGCATGAATTGTGATATAAACCAGTAGCTCACCCTATAAAATTCCCAAAGTTGCTGCAGATTTTTATTGGGAATAGCTAGTGGTTTGTGTGCAGCCATCTGTCCAAGGGAAATTGACTTTGTGTAAGGTCATAGCCGTTGTCATTAGTTGAAAAAGCTGTTGTTTTTCAATATTTCTTCTCGCATCTGTACTCTTATTGGTAAATTGTAAGTAATGAATATTGAATAATTTAAAGGGTTTGCCCTGATCAGTTTACGAACACAAAAATTTGCTTAATGGCCCAATGGCTATAACTGAATGGTTATTTTCCTAAACGAGAACAACTAAAAAATTTAGCTAGTTTTGTTTTCTACAGTGAAAACAACTCTGCTGAAGTCACTGGTTACTGCAGTAATAATACCATGCAAATATTTTTTATTAAAAATGGAAGTTCACTAAAAACTTGTGGGGCTGTAAAAATATTTCTTTTCCGCAACGGAAACGTTGGAATTTGGAGACCAGCGTTTTAACTTTTGTATCGACACTAAATGAAACTGCCCTGCAAAGAAATGCTGCCAGTCGGAGTTACCTACCCATGGGGATGGATAACTCTGCTGCTAGTGATTGTAATAAAACTAATTGTATATTTTATATGTATTTAATATTGCTATCATTGTTCGCTGGCTGTTTCTAGAACCAAATAACATGTAAGAAAGAATATCGCAGTCCCTATTGGATGAGTAACCACACTTATGGCAACAGAAAATCAACCAAAATTGATGACTGTTCATCTAACATGATGCTTTTATAGGTTTCAAAAATGGTTTGACAGAAACCTTTTTTTAAAAGATGAATTTCTAAAAAATGACCTGACAGTTAACTAAAGAGTTGACTTTCAATCACTTACAGCTGGGGAGCTAGGTAGGTGCAAAAAAAATGATGACTCAAAATAGCCTGTGGCCATATTTTCGTGAACATTTAGTGAAGCAAAGCCAATTTGTTATAAAAATATGATACCAGTGTAAGTTCTTAATCTTTTAATAAAGGAGAAAGTAGTAACAAGACCGCTGTAGCTCCAAGTTAACAGCTCTGGGGTGAAATCGTAGTTTAGATTCACAAAATCATGCAAATGGTTAAAATACTGGTCGTAAGCATCAACACTACAAAACCTTATAAACACTTGTTCTTGTAATCTTCAAACTACTGGTTACTTGTTGGTTTGGAGTTGTCTTCTCATTGGTCAGACAATTCCCAACAACTTCCTGCAAATTACTACAGGTACAAATAATGTTTAGTTATTGCACTGGCTGGCTTGAGATATTATGGCCTTCATAATGAATTATCAGGTAGGTTATTTTGCAGAATTTTTCACAAGCATCTGTATTTAACAACAACTTTTGATGAACTTTTCGCTTTCCTAGCATAAAAGTAGCACATACATGGCATATATTGTTTTTTCGGCTGTGAAATGCATGAACACGGTTTAAAAACAACATACAATCTGCGAACTGAAGTGTGCCGAAGGAGACTGTGATCGTGTTTCCCAAAAGCCATTTGGTCCTGGAAACACTCATGAAACAAGATAGTGCTATTAAATATATAAAAAATAATTCTGGATTTGGTTTTATCGTAAATTCGATGTTTTTCTTTAGCCTTGTTTGATAAATGATCAAAACAAGAGTTGAAATACAAGCTCAAAATGTTGACGCTACATCGCTGTGAGGGAGAAAATGACGCCGTTAGTTTTTCTAGAAGCTTTTATTTATTATATTTGAAACTGTACATGGTTATCGATATATATATATATATATGGGAAAATCTTTAGTCTGTATGACCATCCGCAGTCTGCAATTTCTATAGTGCTATAAAAATTGTAAATCCACCCATTTAAATTTAGTTTAGATAATAATTTAACTTTGTAAATATGATGGCCTATGGCTGCAGATGTCGAAATATATAAATTTCCAACAGGCTAGTTTTTAATTTTTGCTTGTGTTTGGAGAACACTTTGTGATAATGTTTACAGAGCAGTTGCCGGATACGTAATGATTCCGTGCTCAAAAAAACTCCGCACGACTACGCATTTTTATTGCTCATTGTTTTACTATAAAAGCGTTTTTTATTGTATTATGAACAATTGGAAGTTATAAACCCTGATTTGTGCCGATTAGAGCAGAGAAATAATAATAATGGCCATTTTTTTTATAATCCATGTTTTTTTTTTATAGAATTTGGGTTACTTCTTACCGAAAGTATTTTTATCCATTACTTTTGCATGTAGGTGAGCCAAGATTGGAATCACAATGCTATCAAAGGATTCAGATGTTGGTAATGATCAAGGTCACCCTGCGCCATGCAACTTGGCAAACCACAAGCATCAAGGTGTTCTGCCTCAGTCGAATTGTGACCAACAACAAACGATTTTGGAGGACATGCCTCTAGAAACTCTTGGCTCCATTTCCCCCAATAGTGATAATCTGGACCCCTCCAATTTGTCAGATGAAAATGTTGAAAATGATACACAATACGAAGTATGCCATTGTTGCACCTCGCATAACCATACTCATGTTGATCAGCAATGTCGTCATAATGGTGTACTAAATTTATTCAACACAAATTTATTTGATCCGAATAACCCACCTTCTCATGCAATGAACATCCAAGGGGATTCGGTAATTGAAGCCGAATGTATTTCGCATGTCAATCCCCCGCAGTTTTCAGTTTTTACTAATGTTGAGGGCAGTTTTGCAGCCGAGAAACCTGTGGAACCAGCAGAGGCTTCTGTTGACAATTCAAAGTCACAGAACAATCCTAGCGCAGATGTGCATTTAATAACTCAGTGCTTGTCGCGTGACTGCATGGTGATGATCGAAAGATTAAATGTCGATTCAAATGTTACCAGCACAGCTAGTCATTCAGAAGTTGAAGAATTAAAACACGAACAGCTTCAATCGCAAAATACTTTGACATATTCAGTTGCGGCTGTATCTGAAATGGTCACACCAACTCATTTATGCAAAGTTATTGAACCACCCTGTGTTCGGTCTGCTAAAAGTACCATAATCCTGAAACATTTTGAGCGGCCGATAGTGGTATCTCCGAAAACTGCTATTGTGTCTCTTACGGCATGTAATGTGCGTTCTGGCAACAGTTCAGTTATGAGCGAAAGTGATCATTTGATAAATGAAGGAACGCAACATTTACATCAGCCCAAAACAAAAAAATCGGTGATATATGAAAATGCCGAAAGCAGGGAATTTTCTAAGGTGGAGAATTCGTGCAGCACTGAGGAGTCCATCAAGCTACTGCGGCGCAGCTCTCATGGTATGAAAGCAAAGTTGAGAGATGCTATCGAGATTGTTCGAGATAAGGCTGCACCTGTTGCTGGAACGAAGAAAAACCCCTCCTCCGGTTTTACTGATATGGTAATTATTATTACAGAAAATTTATTGGTATATGGTTTTGTACTTGGTTAATCTCAATCTGTTTGATGACCTACTAATACTCAAGTTCTAATTGATGCTACTAGGAAACTGTCAAACTCTGATACCAGTTGGAAAATGTGTGCGCACTTCCAGATAGCAGTTTTAAGACTAATATCAAGCAAACAATTAAACCACTGAACAACAGAACTAACGAAGGACTGCCATTAAAATTTATTGTTTGCTTACAACAAACTAACCATCGAGTTGACAGCAAAATTGAATTTATTCAATAAAAAATTATTTATGATCAACAGTAAAGAAAATGTGAAATATGGATTAGAATACTCTGAATATGCTCAATTCCTAGCTTTATGCATTAGTATGGTTGATAGAAAAAAAATTGTACCGATTAGTAGATTTTGAAAGTTGAAAAGTATTTTACATCGTTTTTCTATTGGCAGCTCAAAGAAGGTTACCTAATTAAACAGACGTGTTGTTTGGAGTATTAGTTATTTTATTTCTAGGAGGCATCTTCATATGTGTCCTCTTTCTAACAGTTTTGCTGTTCATTTTGTTGTTGTGAAATGACAATTTTAGGCGATTTAATAAGTAAATCCCAAGACTTCGAATTCATTTTTAACAATTCATTTGTTAAAATTGAAAGTCATCGAAAACTTAGTTAACTATGCATTTTTAAACATAGTAACTATACATTTTAACGTCAATAATGGAATTGGATACATTGGAAGTGTGTTTATTTGCTGGTTTTCTATAGAATAGCAAGTACTTTTGCAGCACGTTGCTCAATCTGTTGTTTGATGATTCACCGTCCACCGACGTAATCAGCAAAATTGTTATTTGTTGTTGTGTTCTATTCTCGCAGGGACAATAATCGGCAATTTAATTTTCTCATTTCCCAAATATTTATTTGATATTCTACCATATGAGAAGTAACTCAAAATTTGTGAAAATTTGAATATGTGCTATACATCACTAAAGAATACGTCTTGGTCATTCACACATGGCTTATTGCATTGGATGCAGTAATTAGCAATGGTCTGTTTGAAATTGGATTTTAACGTTGCATCTCCCTGTTTAACGAACTAGTTGTCGGGAATATTATATTTGCTCGTGTTGCTTCCATCAGGGGAAAAAAGGTTTACGGGTCCCTAAAATTTTTTACTGACACTAGTTATGCAATGTTGAAAATTTACTAGCATTTAATAAGTGCTCAGGTTTGAAGAGGAGCATAAAATTTTCCTGTAACTCATAAGTGTCAAAAGCTCCCTGAACGAAAAAACTGATCAGCTGGTATTAATTTCGTACTTTTCGTATGCCGCGTTTGCAGCTATAAAATACCTAAAAACAATCTACATGTCTGTATGCCCTGATTGTTAAATACTAATTTTAAAGTTTTAATAATGTTGAAATTATCTTTACGCATTTATTCTATTATGATGAAACTATCTGAAGACTTCAAATTTTTTTCCCGATGTATTGTTATTCAGTTATGGTTTGTCTGAGAGGCTATCACATTTAACACAGTCAACTATATTACTTTGACCTAAAAGTTTTTGTTTTAGACATTGCACACACCAAGTAAAAGACGCAACTTTTTTGAATTTTGGTATTTTGAAGCGGTTGTGTGGATGGACTAGAACCACTTGGGTATTTAGTTCAAGAATCGGATAATAATTTTCATGTTCTTGAAAATATGAAAGATGGCATTAAAAATTTACACTACAATAAATTTTATTAGCCACTAGGCACTCAACGTACAACACAAAATTATTGAATTCATGAATTTGACAAGCGAGCGCGAACTGATGCAGTTAGAGTGCGCTGCTTGTTGTTTTTGTTCCCAGTATAATCAGATTTGTCATGTAACAATTTTAATAGGGCTATCGACCCAGTTACAATTTTGTCTAAATGCAGACAAAATAGTAACCAATTAAAGTTGGGCTCGGTTGTCCTACTAGTTTGAGTGCCTTGATACTGCACACAGCTCTAGGTTCTAGGATGACACAACTAAAAGTTGAACTAAATAATTAACAAACTTACCATCTACCTTGTTCTGATTTGAAAACTAGTCTAAAGTTTATTCTCTTATTTGATCTCGGTAGTTGCTGTAATTTTTTACTGATTACTTTTCTGGATATTGAAATCGAAATAGAAGATATTTGATTTTTGTAAGGGTATATTATTTTAAATAATATTGTCTCTTTTGGTTGCTATGGCGTAGCTTTAACTTACCTGTTTTTACTTCTCTCTTGTCACCAGGTTTTAGCTTTTTGTGGATACTAGCATGCTAGTTGATTGTAATTGCAGTTAGCTAACAGCTGCTGCCTTTTGGATGTCTTTTTTTATTATTTTGTTTGACATTCAATGCTATAAATTGAAGTTATACCATTTTGTTTCAAAATAAAACATGGATAAATATGAAAAATCCAAAGACTTGTATTTAGCGCACTAGAGATCATGCTGTTGGATAGAAAGTACTTCTAACTAGTTGGAGGGCTGCTGTCTGCTCATGGCACATGCTATACATGTGTTCATTGAGTTATGATCTTGAGTTGTAGGCCTCTTGATGTTGACTCTAACCATTGATCATAGTTTTTCATTAGCTGAATATCTTTATGCCCCTATAGGTTGGTCCGGGTTTGAACTTGGAATTAGGCTCAGGCGCTTAAGTCTCTTTAAGTATTCTTGATCGCCTATTAGTTTGAGATTGTCTATTCAGTACATCTGTTCCACATAATGCATCGCATCACCCACTTCCCGCGTTCTGTCTAAAACACATCAAAAAACCAGATGATGGTGTTTCTGTCTTGTGTTTACATAACAATGATAGCTTTCAAATCAACGGTTATTAAAAGAGAATCGAGTAAAAGATACTTTTTCAGTTATTATGATAGCACAGTTGACAACCAATAATGCAAACCAGAGTTCGTCGTGCAAACACTGCAAATGCAATGGTAAATAATGAGCAATCTAGCTTGCAATGAGTAGTTTAATGTGCTTCGCAAAAATGAATACCAAAAACCGAGTCTGCCAGCATGGCACACCGTTAACACTACAATAATCTTGGTGATACTTTCCTGGAGGCTAGAGAAACGATTGCGCTTTGTCAGTTCTAAATTATGAACGAGTTTCCTGCAAAACCATAATTTTAAACCTTTGACGTGGTAGAACAACTGATCTGAATTTTTTTGTCGTTTCACTTGGAAGTGAACGTAACAAAGACAAAGAATTCCAAAAACGGTAAAACCACTGAATAAATCGTTTGTTTAACAAAATCATTAATTTTTTCTAAAAATGTTGCCTTATTTGGGGTTTTTGATTATGTAAAGAAATTCTGATTGGTGACTGTAGGTTGTAGCTCGTACTTAGTCTTTTTTATTATTTATTGACAAAAATGAACAACTCTTCTAATGCTTGATCGCCACTTTGTAGTAATGCTACTAGTTCTACAGAGGTCAAAACTTATCAATGAAGTTGATGTGGGCTATGTTAAGTAATGTGGAGAAACACTGCCTCACTGTTCACAGAGTTGTGCAGTATTGCTCTAGTGAACTCTGATAAGGTAGCAGTCATGTTGCTAACATGTTTTTATAGAAATGATATACATATCAAGAGTGCTATTACTAACTAGTAGTACTAGCGCTAGCAGTGTTATTGATCGCTTGCAGTGTTATTGAACGTTACTGCAGCCACCCGGCTGCCCTACATATACAATGACTTGTAGGCCGTTCCGCTTGGGTGACTTTCAGCCGGATCCGCCATACTAACACTCATCAAGACTGGGCAAATGCATGTTAATTATTTTACTACAGAATACTAAATAATACGGCTCGTTATGTGAAACTTTCGAAACACTTCTTGTCCAAAACGACAAGTTTCTGCTGTGGAATAATTTTCTAATATATTTTTGCCGGTATTCATTTTTCAATTGGATTTGAACCTCGGAATACGAAAAGAAAATGCGAATAGTGAGATGACCGTGCTTGCAAGCAATGTGCGAGTTTTGATCTTGGAAACGTTGAGAGTTTGCAACTTTTGGGAGTTGGTCTAAATTACGTTTCGCATTCAAACTATGGTTGAAGCATTCATCAAAACCATGGTAGAACCAGTTTTTGCCACTATCCCTATCAATTTTTGAACCTATATTTTTGCTAGCTCTATGCGTGTACCACTGTTTTATTTCTACACCTAATAAAGCTCATGGCATGAATTTCCTGCCACTACTCAATGGAATTCACTTGATGGTCGCCCAAGTGATGGAAGCCATCTTAATTTTCTAGTGCTAGTAGGCTGTTAGCAATCTATGTTGTGGTACCTAACAGAATGGTACCACAACATGGATTGCAGTTATACTTGCTAGCTTTCTACATGGGTTTATTTATTTGACTGTAGTCCATTGGCATTTATTCGCATTGCTTACTATTATGTGTGATGTGATCAAATAATATTTGGCTTTTAGCCATTTATATTTACAATTAACCTGAAAATGAACTAATTTCAAACCCACTGATGATTCCTTTAAACTTAATCTTTTTCTATAACTTTGTATCTAATTGGAATCATTCCTCTACATTTTCATTTCCATCGCCAGACATGTTTGTTTCACCTTTAGCTCAAAAATTCGCGAAACTTGCATTTGGCTCTTTGGTTTTCAGTCCCAGTTCACCGTGTCCTCCACCAGTTGTGGGACACCTCATTGGTTTGTCATAGTTGTGGTGCTTTCCCTCCAATAGCTTGCATATCCCTGGTGCGCACTCCTCAACAGCTTCCAATCATGATCAACAATTATCAGCTAATGCTGAGAGATCAACCAACACAATCAACCTCAACACAATGCTGCAGACTTATTTTGAACAGCCCAGCTAGTAATGATAAGCTCCCGGGACTAAAGTCGCTGAAGCGGAACTATCAACTGGCTAGAGTCGTTGACTCATTACTACTTGGATTTCACTACATCCGTCTGAATATAACTGACAGTGAGCCTTCCTTCATCTACTTGAACTCTCATGATGCTGACACTTTGGGCATCTACCTTGTAAACAGTGGTTGGTTGGAAAAAGGGAGACAATAAGCTACAAAAATCAAATCAGTGATATGTTTAGAATGCTTTCTCCATTACTATCCGAAGCAAAGTGAACAGACAACAATATTTTCATTCGTTCCAATGAGAAATTCTACATCAACTCTTCACTGGATGAACCAAACTCGTTCATTTTTTCTATGTGAAATAACGCCAAACATAAGTTAGTTTAATAAAAATATAAAACTGCATATTTCCAGCTCTCAAATAATAGTATTGAGTAGAGCCAATATTATTGCCAGGGATGGGTGATGACAGGTAAAGAATGTAATAGGTTGATGATCTATATTGACTATGTACTAACCTGTAAGATGTAGTAATAATGTGAATTGGAGATTTCCGTGTTTCCTAGATTTTTTTCATGTGCTAGAATACTTATTGATACTATTGATTGAGCTCATGCATCGGCCTGCAAGCTCGACCTAAACTCTTTTTGACTTTGGCTTTGACTGACTGGTTACTTGGTTGCACTACTAGTTAATGTGAGATCAAGGGGAGAATTTGCAACATGGCTGCCTCTCCGACATGTCCGAATAGAGAATTTGAGTATATAAATATATTAAGTACAATTTGTTTTGTCATCCAACTGCTGTCTGCGGCTTAGATCAACAGATAAAACTCATCTACTGCTGCCACTGGATGACAATCCATGTATTATTATTACTGTTAGCATTTCTGGTTCATTTGTAATGTCTAGTAGTGTTTTTTGTACAGGAAATTGTTATAATTGTATGTCAGCTGTTACTATTACACTCTGGTTGTTGACATTTGTTGCCGTAGTGTGCTAGGTGCTTTTTATGCTAGTTTCATTGATGTTTGCGAATAATTGATAATATTATTGTTATACCGTATCACTGGGTGGGTGGTTTCAGTTGACGTGATGATGTTCTTCAAAGTTCCAATTACATCTTTTCTCTTCTTCTTGGCTCCATTGAGTGAACAGCTGCGAATATGATCTGCAGTGCAATAGCCTGTACACAATGACACACCTTGCCTGGCAGTCATACTTATCATTTTTCAATCCCTCAGTAGTCATTTACCCACTCAGTCTCCATTGCTCAGCTGGCCGTGCAATACCTACAAAGAAAATGGCCTAGTAGCTTGCTTTTGTAATCAACTACATTAATCTGACTCTCAAAATCACTGAAGCGTAACTTTGGATCTGATTGGCTCAACGCTTCCGATCAATGATTTGTCAGTATATAAGCTGTAGCCAAGCTAGCTGCTCCAACTCCTGATTAGTTACTAGCCCTTGCGCAGGTTGGAGCATGTTGCAATGGAAGTGCGCTTTGCATCAGAGTTCTTCTCTGTTTTATTTTACAACAAATGTAACTAGCTTTGGTATTGCGATCCGTTTCTTTTATTTAGTTGCGAGGGAGGGGAATTGAACCATGTCCTAACCAGTTAATGTTTGGTTCCGTTTTGGGATTAGTGTTTGTAAATTTATTTGGATGTTGCCTCTTGTGTGGTAAACTAGGCAAATAAACATTGAAGCGTTGGAGTGCCGACCATGTAAACTTGATTGTAAAACAGTTTTCTTTACATGAAATGGTATGGTAGCATAATGGGGTCCCGGCGGAGTAGTTTCACTTTAGCGATGCAACCGGAAGTAGCTCAGTCGATTGTTGAACTTATCATTAGCAATCACAACTTGCCTGACTATTACTCTGCTGTGAGGAATTTTGAGCAAATAATATGACAAAACAGATGTCGTCGAGAAAGCTCAAAGAATCAATAAAACTTTTGGAAATTATTTTTTGAAAGAAATTTGATTTATTTAGTTAAAAAAAATAATTAAATATCATGTTCACGGGTAGAACTATAGTTTCGTATTTCGGCTTTAATTGAGCTTGCCAACGTAAACTAATGAAAGCACGCCCTTAAAGAATGGCTCCGGCCATTTTTATATTTATCTGATATGTCATTGATATGTCCTTATGAGGTGCTTCCAATACCAACTTTGTCAAAATTCACTTTATTTCTATGTTTTTTTAACAACATTAATAACAAGCATGTTGTGAGTGTTGTCTCCCCTTCAAAATCTTTTGGGAAAACGTGACGTACGCAAGTGTTTCAGCAAACGCTAAACTTTTGTTTTTACTACTACTAGCCACAATGCCGCTATTACTACTAGTTAGTTACATCATCAATTAGCCAGTATATATAATCGTTGAGGTTACTTGTACTGTATGCTTCAGCGATTTTGGTGATCCAAAGATTGTCAAACAAAAGTATAGCTTCACTAAAACACTTGCGTATGTCATATGTTTTCCCAAAAGCTTTCGAAGGGGAGACAACACTCACAACATGCTTGTTATTAATGTTGTTGAGAAAACATAGAAATAAATTGAATTTTGACAAAGTTGGTATTTGAAGCACCTCATAAGGACATATCAATGACTTATCATATAAATATAGAAATGGCCGGAGCCATTCTCTAATGATTACTGTAGTTTGCTTTCACAGTGCCATTGTAGTTTTGCAATTTATGTTGTTGGTGCATCGTCAGTATTATATACCCCAAACTTATCAGCCGCCTTGAATAAAACTATGTTTCTTTAGTAATTGTTAAAATGAAGTCACTTTCGTTTTAATAGTATTGTTGGTGGAAAGCGGGCTTCCGGTTTCTTTAATAATAGGTCCGCACGAAAATCTGCCTTGTGCTTGGATTATTGGTGGAAAACGTAAATTGTTTGCTCAGTGAAATTCGTATTCGGCCGAGCTGCAAAACTTATTTGACATATGCGTGTGATCAGAATTTTTATGCGATGCAAATTGGAAGGATGAGTTTTTATCTTGGAAAGTTTCTGTTACAAGTCATTTTTTTCTAAAAATGGTTAGTTGATCTTTTACCAATTTAGTAACAAAATTTTCGAGGTCAATTGAGTTTATTGGTAAATTTGCGTGAATCTGTGCTTACTGGACAGTGGCCTTATAAAAAAAATATATAAAACATCGAGGAAAAATTTTCATGCAAATAATACTTATGCAACATGGATTCAAAAAATCATTAATTTTGAGTTTTTGAAATCAAATGAAAATTTACGTTACTCATAAATTTTAATTGAAAATTGTTGTGTTGCAGAGAAGATTATTGTGTGTAATAGTTTTCTATTTCGCCATGACCATGATTGGTGTTTCTTTTGGTTCCCTTGTGACTCTGTGGCCTGAATCCTTGGTAAAATTCCATTTGCTCAAGGTGATTCTTCTTGGATGTGTACCCATGCGACTTGTTCCCATAAAAGATTGCCGGTTCTATGCAGATGCAAAGAGGTCGCTTCATCCCTGCAGTGTTAGGTTTAAGCTACCGATTGTAAAATCTTATGCCCATGCTATGCTTTTCAACCAGTTGATAAAGACTTTTTTTTTTGTTATCAGAAGTTTCTATTTCACATACGTTATAATAGTTGGTAAAATATCAGTTGTAATTTTTTGTCTGGACACGAACATCAAATGGATCGATGTTGTTTGTGCAGTTTTTTCCTTTTTGTTGGTAATTTTTTATAAATTTTCGTAAATAACAAACTCAAATGTATATATATATATAGGTAAATATGGAAAGGTTTTGAGTTCATAGGGAACCGCCATTGGTAGAAAAAATAAATCACTAAATCACAGCTGATCAGTTTAACTGCTTGAGCGTTTGCGCATTGTAAAGATCGGCACTGTGATGATTGGTTAACTCCAAAAATGGGAAATGCAAAATTTATAAATAATCAATGCATAAAAGGCAATTTGTAAGTGTAACTGCAACCTTTGGCTCCAGACACAATTCTGAAACATTCTACATCGATAAATTTGAATAAATTGTTGATTTGTTGTTGGTTTGGGGCGTTTATCATGGAAAGTTTGCAATAAAAATATACATTTGTGAAATTTTAAAAATCGTATCTTGGCCTCTTAATTATGTTTTGCAAGTTTTGGTTATCCACTTTTTTGTACGTTGATGAATTGCAAGAAGTAGAATTACGGTATTTTTAGTTTTTCTAAAAATATTTCAGCCAAGTTTGCCATTTTGGTCTGTCACATACCAAAAATTTTATACATTTCTAACAATAAGTTGCGCAGGATATGAAATTAGTTGCAAGATCGTTCACAACAGAAATATCCCCCATCGAGCAGTGACTGATTACAAAAATTATAACGTTTTTACACAAAAATGATAAGTCACAATGATAAGCTATATTGCTGCGTAGTGTATTTTGTTCTGTGGAAAAATAAGTTGACTCCCATTTCAAGAAGTCTGCATCATTTGTTCTGGTTAGTTCAATGTTATGCATGATGGACGTTAACTGTTAATATTGCGGCTCACATTAGAACTTTATTAAAACTGCTATAAGATATGTCAACGTTTTTTGTTGTATTATTTCTACATTTCCTGGAGAGTGCTGATCTTGTGGTTGTGGTTTTAGATGGCCCCCACTAAAGAGCTGCGAGTTCTGCTCAAACCGTTGAAGGTGGATACATTGGTTGGTTCATCTACCAATCATCCAGTAGAAACCGATGAAATCCCACGGAGCTCTGAGTTGTCTGACAGTGATGAATGTGTGTCCGACTTTGAGTCTTGCAGCACTGGAGATGATGATGGTGGTATGTTATTTACTTTTGGGTTAGGGCCATCACTGAGTTTAATTTTTGGATAAAAATTCAACAATCAAACATCAACTCGTCGTGTATTTTAGATATGTTCTGTTAGCAGTGCATAATTTACCAAATGTAAGTCATTCCAATGGTTTCATCAATCTTTGTACAATTTGTAACAGAGCGGAGTCACTGTAGTGAAAATAACGTGGCCACTTGGTGGTACACTAGTAAATATAATGGTTATATGGTACGGTTCACAGAAGCTTGGCGTTATTTCAGAAACCGTATACCAATCACCATGTTCCCATGGTGCGAATTCGTTCGAATCGGACGTCCATTTGAGTTGATTAGCATTCATTCGGGTTGGCACTCCAATCCGTTCCTATGATAATTCGAATTGAAATAATTTGCGGGAGTTGTCCTTCCTTTACAGTGAGTAGCGAGCACAATAATTACTTGATTGTAGTGAGATAGTAAACAACCGGGCCCGTATTACTAAGTAGTAATATGAGTCAAATTTGTGGAATGTTCACAGCATAAACTAGTAAGTAGATGAATAATAATAAAAGCAACAATTTCTAATAATTATAGATGATTATTAATAAATATAATGATAGCTATAAGAAATGATTAATAATAATAATAAATAAATTATTTCCAAATAATAAAAAAATAATTTTTTTTGGCAAGTATAAAAATAATAATAATTCAGTTTGCCCATTTATGAAACAGAGCTATGATTCAGTTTCCCGAACAAATAGTAAATAATTTATAACTAAGCTGTTGTTAAGCTTGCAGAGGATTATTATTATTTGAATGTAAAAACTGCAGTTGGAAAATACGCAAAAACTGATTTACTGCCAAATCGCCGGTTTAATGCCTTTTTCTCAAAAGAGCAACCCGAAGGAATTCAAATTCATCAACACGAACGATTCCCATGATCCTAATCAATGCTCAACCTGAGCGAATTCGGTTTGAGGAACCGCACTGAGCCAACACGAACGAACCCGAACCAACTCGTACGAGTCACAATTCCCATGACCCGAATGGACGATTTATGAGTTCGACCCGAACGAATTCGCACCATGGGAACTTAGTGATTGTGTAGTAAGAGTGCTTTCGACGACTATGCCTCAATTGTGTCCTAAATTAAACACAAGGATTAGGTTTACTTATATGCAATTTGATTTATTTCTTGGTTGCTTGACTGAAATTGTTCAAGTGGTTGGTGTTGGGTGTTGTGGGGATGTATGTCTCCTTTTTGATACTTGTTCATATCACGTTATTAATCTATTAGCTGAATATTACTATTTCTAGAGAAGTAACCATACCGATAAAAATAGTTATGATGAATTTTTTATTATGTACAGCTGTGCACCACTCACTACATGGTTTTCTTGTTTAGCAGTAAAACAAGGCAAACAAAATCACAGAATTCAAGTTCAAAACAGCAAATAATTCAAATAAACAATAAAACTTCTAATAATGATAGCAATAAACATCAGTAGATTGCAAATAATGAACAACCCCGAAGATATATCAATAATAATTTATCCTATCTGTCGACGTATCATTAGCTTATGGCTGATTTACCGCCAATTAGTTATAATTTTTATTGAAAACAAGTTACAGCAACACAATTGATACTGCTCATCAATCTGTAATATTCTTGTGACAAAGAAACTACTTGTGTCACTGAAATTTATCAGAGAGAGAAAGATAACTCTCACTAATTGTAACATGCAAAGGCTCTAGGCATCTTCGCATTTGAGAAAGCTAACCACAAAAATCGGAGTCATCTAATGGCTTGCGGAACACTTATCGCATCCATCTCAAGCACACCGTCGCATCTGATTGCAAACAATACAAACTGAAACTGCCCTACAAAATGAATCTGAAACATCTCAGGTAGTTTTTGTCAAGACCATTCAAGATCTTGACCTCCCTGTTACATTTCTGCAAGTTGTTGCCCCTAAAACAGTTTGAACTTGGTCCAAGTCCAATTATTTTCTCATTAGTTGTTTTAATGTGCTGCTATTATTAGCTGAGAAATGTGTCTGGGAAAAGTTTTGTTGGTTAAATGAAATATAATTATTTATTATCTGATAATTTGTTTTATTTTGAACTGAAGCAAAAATATTCTGTAATCGTGATTACAGATAATTGAAGTGGCAAATTCATATTTGGCTTTATCAACAGGATTAACAGGATATTTATTTGATAACATCTTTTCCCCTGTGACAACAACTTTAATGACAATATTTGTGTTTGTAGTTGAGATGATAAGCTTCGCACATGTTGTTTTATTTTTATGAATTCAATGTTGAAAAGTCCAGTGAATCAGAGAGTCTGGTTTAGTTTGTGGCTTAGTTTGTGATAAAATGAATGAGTAAGCGGTGGGGTCGAGTTTAACCTGCAGAACTTTGCTTTGCACAAGACCTTTCCTCTAGAGGACAAGTGAAACAGCAATGCTAACATAACATATTATACTTACATCAGTATCTCTGGCAGTTTGTGATTCGTGATGAGTTAGAGAGGGAAACGCGGAAGCAATTTTTTTAAGATGATTAGTAATACTTGTAGCATTTACATATAAAACTCAGATCCTTTTGAAATGAATAATTTATCAGTCTAAAGGAGCCTATTTCCAGAATGTTTCAAAATTTCATTCTATACAAATTCTGGGCGAGGAGTCAAAATTTTGTGTCAATATTAGTCCTCGCATCATAATTAATGTTTGCAATTTTTTTTTTTTAATAATCCTTTCATTAATTCTTTTTTTAATGATTATTATTTTTGATAATTATTTTTTCACAAGACAATAAACAGTTTGCATAAGACATCTCCCCCTATATGCACGCATTCACTTATATAGAAGTGCATTTTAGAAAACTCACAATCCTCGAACTAAGTAAAGTAATAGAAATTATTGCAGAAATTTGCGTGGCAAAGATTTAGTACGGATATATTGTTAAAAACTGGCGTAATAACCTTGACACTTTTTATTTTGTAAATACAAATAGAAGGTTGTTATGGCACGCCAAGGGTAACAATGAGGTCTTAAGATGTATTGTTTTATACATCTTTTTTTCACTTCGTTATTGTGTACAGGTTTGCTGCACCATTAACAAAGCTCAGAATTATGCTACTCTTGATGTTTATTGAATTGCAATCATGTTCAGAATATTATCAGTGATAATGATTGCAATTGGTCCTAAATGTAATCTTATGTTTAGCAGATATAGCTCTAAAACATTATTTTTAGGCTCATTTGACCCTAATTATGTCCCAACCGAATGTCTAACGGGTTTTACTTGTGATTTTGGCAAAGAGGTGATTGGAAAAGGTACGTTTGATTTCCTCTATAAATACTGTTACTATATGATTTTGCTCCTAACTGTGACAATTTGTAGATAATCAGTATAGTGATAACACGTACAGTATGGAACACGGTTTGTAATATACATACACAACATCGAGAAAAAGTTTTTGCTTCAAATATCTTATTGTAATAGTGATATCATTTGGTTGCAGCTGCGAGTTCTGTAAATGGACAGCGCTCTTTGGTACCCAAAGTTAGAGGGCAAAGATTGTCAAAGTCTTCCTTCCGCACGCGCTCGGGGAGGGCTCCACAGATCAAAATCTGTACACCGGTGCTTATGCCACGATTACCCACAGCTCCTTTAACTTTTCCTCGACCAATCGTTTGTTCTCAAAATATCTCTCCAAGTGATGGCTCAGCTGAAAAGTTCCACACTTTGTGCTCAAAAGATAACAAACCGTTGCGCATTATCTCAGCTGGCTCTTCAGCTGTACCAAAAACCCAGTCAACAAACAGCACAGATTCACGTGCTGAAGGTCAAAATAATGTGGAAACAATCTCATCAAGCGCACCCACATGCCCAGAGACTGCTAGTTTTGGGGACTCCTTTCTTCCTGCATTTGAATGTTCTGACAAAGGCGATGGTTTCCTGGCCAACCTGCCATCCATTTCACAGATGTCCCTGACTGATATATCCTTGCCCACTGCTTATCCTTCCATCAACTGCAATCTGGATCAGCTGCTCCCTTCGGAGCCCGACTGTCTTCTTTACCTCGGTGGTTTGCCATCTGCAAAACCACCTTCAGCATTTTCTCCTGTCAAATCGCGATGTGCTCCTTTGTCAAATGGTAAGAAATACGTATTTTTGTGATATGATTTTGTTTGATTCCGCATTTTGTCGAAATAGTATAAAGCTCAATCTCATGGCGAGTCATAGAGATTGTAATCGTGTGTAAAATGTCCCAACTCAGGGAATGTTTAGAGATATCCATGATGAATGGAGCTGCTCGGTCTCAGATTTCGGGATAATCCTAGAAAAGTTGAAAACCTGTTTAATTTTCTGAATCTCCATTTGAAGTAATTCATGTTTGCAGATGAGCCCAAGACTTATTTACCTTCCGTCACTGTCAGGCATCTCCATGCATTGTGGCACATCTCTCGGCGTGCCTGTTGTACTCGTGCTTCATTTGTCTAGTTTAATTTACTGCCGGTTGTAGGCATCACCAAAGGATGTGGCGCGCCGCTTTCTCTGACGAACCAATACAAACTGGTGCAGCTAGATGGCTCCCCAGAGTCGTCTAGTGCTGAAAGTGAAGTAGAAATAGACTTCGTCAACGCTCACCATTCTGTCTCACAAATATCTTCAGCTGTGGATCAACTGATGCCTTTTCATCAAAGAGCAAGTACGACACTGCTCAGACCATAGATAAATCATTGATGCCTTATCATTTAGTAGTAGATGACATAGTTGCAAGTTTTCAAGATTGATGATTATGATGTTGGTTGAATTTTCAGCTGATCCAGCCCTCGCTGAGGCGTTGCGTGAAGCCTCTGACGGTGACAAAGAGATGATCGCTGCACAGCTGCTCGACGAGATGCTTAACCAAGTCATTTGTGATGCTGACCATAAAACATGTAAATTTTCTCTCACCTGTCGACGAGGTATTTACACTTACATGAGCGAGGCGGAGAAGGAAAAGGTTTATGAACTATTTCCGGGTAAGGCCCCAGTCTAATAGTATGACAAAATTTTTTAGGTCATTTCCCCTCAAAGTGTGTTTTAGAGTTTGGACTAAAAAAAGATTGTGGGTTGCTTTCTATTGTAGTTGCCAAGGGGTTTGAGCTGCACTGCCAGCCTGATGACGAGACAGAGATAGTCAGAGACTTGCTCTATGATATGACCAATAGAGTTATCTGCCAGGTGGAGCACACAGCTGAGAAGACTGGTATTAGAAAATGTCGCCCTGGAGAGACTTGTGTTCTGTTTAAGAAGTACCACAGGTCTAAGCGACCTCCCACTCCAATGCTCGCATTGAAAAAGCACCAGAATCGACGCAGTTCCATCAGTAAAAAAGCGTCTACGGAGAAGCAATCTCGTAAAAAAGGTGCATGAAGATTGCCTTTGTCATGATTTCATTTTTATTCCGTGACGGTGAAAAAAAGCCAAAAATATTGTAATTTTCATTCTAGGTAAATGTAGTCATCCAAAAGATTTGTCTAGAGTTAAAACAGGCAAGAATACGAAGGCCTCTAAGACAAAACGTACGACTATGGGCATTAGTAATAGAGAGCTGGACAGTCTCCTCGGGGACAGTCTGCTCACAACCAGCTCAAGGAGGACTACAAGGTCAGCCAGACCGTCTGCTGGTTCTAAGAAGACTAGGGTGATCGAAACCTTCAGTCAATCAACTGATGAGTGTTCAGATACCAGTCATTCCTCTTCCGTAAGTGGAACTGCAAGCAGTTCAACTTCAGCATTGGCGTTAAAAATAGAAATAAATTTAAATTAGTTGCATGTTTGGTTTTTGATCATCTAGTATTACTTCCCGTTATACTTTGAATGAAAAACTGCGATATTTTTATCGCTAGTTGCTATCTTCGTATTACTAACATTTGAGAAGAGTCGCAAAACAAATCTAATGAGTAGCTAATATATTACAATTATCGCAAATGGTTGATTCCTTGAAGAAAAATGTTGCGTCTGTGACATTTGAGAGTTCGTCGTAAGATTTAGCAAGGGATTCTTTTTTTTGTAATAATAAATAAAAAATATGCGAAGATAATGACCTAACAGTATTGTTTTGTCTCATTTAATAGCTTTTACTTGTACGAATTAAAGTGTCTACCATTGCTCATTCAGTGGACCCCATCCAAGGCACAAAAGTTGAAGGTCTTAGAAAGTAAAGAGAAAGAGGAAGGTTGGTCCGAATTGGATGATGAAGCGGAAGACTTTCTGTGGTATGATAATGATGATGACGATGACGTTGATGATTTGTTAGCGAGCCTTAAGAGTGTTGCTTCCCCAGCTCCCCACGATGTCTTGCCCAGCACACGTATGTTATATGCTTTCATTTACTGTTTCGTTTCGGTTGATTGTTTCTGAAAGTCGTGCACATAAAATGGTGAAATAATTTGATTGAAAATCTTGTAGATTGTTGTTTTCGTCCGGCCTGCAAATTGAATATTCATTATCAAACTTGCTAAAGCTATAGCTACGGCCTCCATATAGTTCTTGCACCGGTTATTGTACCAATCGACTATTAAGGCCTCTGCATACGCACCGTTTTCCGATCGTTATTCCATTTCTATGGCAGGAGCAGATAACTACAATGATAACGGCTGATTGTTCATCAACCAATCAAATGACTAGTATCAATATTATGCGAACTAGGTTTTTATAGTTTCCAACAGTGGTTTCTAACAATCACTTCACAGCAGTATTTAATTAGTTATTCTTGATAATTAGTTTTTTAAATTTATTACTACTTATTAATTATATACGTCAACTTATATATCATAATTATTAAACTAATAGCTATATACTTCAATTATTGTATTACCTGTAAATAACTTTTTTTCGTTTAATCCTACTTACTTATTATTATTATATACTATAACTTGTATATTTTAATTATTGTGTCACTGTAAATAATAATATTTAACATTATATTATTATTATTGTTTTTGTATCATAGTTATATGATATGTTATCATTTTCACTAAGCAGAAAGTAACAAAAATTATAAATCAACTTGCTGTTTCATATTAACCAATCACAGCTGAGAATTTTATTGAAACTGCCAGCGGTATGGAAGAAATGTATAGCATGCTAAACTGCTAACGGTCTGCAAAACTGTCACAATCCTTCACGGAACCGCTCCTGCCAATTTAAAATTTACTGCCAACGGAAACGAAACTGGGGTAAAAAACGGTGCATGTGTAGAGGCCTTTTTGTCAGACTTTATTATTATTATTATTTTACACAATTCTATAAGAAGTGCTGTGATCAAAGAGGTGACAGAATTTTGAATAGCTCGCTGTTTGACAATTAAACAAAATTAAAAAATTATCCAACAATGTATTCGCTTTGAAGGTTGGAATGTGTTTGGTAGTGATATTTATTATTACTTTAGAGCCTCAGTTTTTTTCTGTTTTGCTGCTATCTTTTGTGGAGATCAATTTTAATAGTTCAGTTTGAGCAGTCAGCTTCAAAGTAGCATTTTTACTTATTGTATTTTTGTTTGAAAAAAAAACAATTGCTGAATAAAAAGGTTCAATTAAAACTGTGAAGCGTTTTGTTCACGATTAGAAATGCAGTTATGGGTACCAGATTTCCAACAGTAGACCACTACCAAATGATTTGAACATTTTTGATACTGATTTTTTCAGTTGTTTTTCCTTATTATTTATCGCTCAAAATATTATTATTTATTTAAACAATAAAACGTTTCATTATCACTTACTTTGCTTCTCTACCTTCTCACAGCAAGCAGTTTATAATTTCTGTCTAGGAACCGGGCTTTTAAATAAATAAATGAATAAAAGGAAACAAACATTATTATTTTTTTTTGTTCAGTTTCTCTTATACTTGTCGATAATAATTCTGCTTGGCTTCCATGAGTTTCCTTCACATTTACAGCTGACAGAAATTATTTATATGGCCATGAGAATAATAATAAATAATCGTAACTACACATTTAAATGGCCTCTTGTGGAAAATCAGCTAGTAGGTTATGTGCAGTCTTGGTTTTGTGAGGTCACAGCTCTTCCAAATTACCAACTAGTAAAATCCCCCGGAATTTAACTCCAATGAGATATTTGGACATATTTGTTCAATTTAACTGGAATGTGTTGATTTCAGCTCGAATTAGACAAACTCGAAACTCTATGATGGGTCGGCACTCTCAACCAACAGAGGACACCCCTAACGCAGGTAATATTTTTGTGAGCTTCGCTATACATTAGTCCCAATAACTGTCGTCTATGTAGTGTCTGTAGTTTCTGTACTGTAGTATAGGTGAATATTTATGTCGTAGGTCAACCACACAATGGTGGGGGCTTTAGTGGGCCCTATACGGTTGATACGGCGTACAATGCCCACTATCCTGTGGATCCCTTCTATACCTACCCACAGCAATACCCAGGTAGATTTTAGTATGTTTTGTTTGTACCAGTTAGGTTACATATCGTCAACCTTGTCTCACCTCACCATTCATCTCTTCGTATTTCATCCTACTCTTTCCCTCTCCATCCTTTGCTGCTCCTCTCTCCACTCCTTGCTGTTCCTCTCTCCACTCCTTACTGTTCCTCTCTTCAATCCTTGCTGTTCCTCTTTTCACTCCTTGCTGTTCCTCTCTTCACTCCTTGCCGTTCCTCTCTTCACCCCTTGCTCTTCCCCTCTCCATCACTTGTTCTTACCTCTCCACCACCTGTTCTCCTCTCTCCACCCTCCGTTCCCGCTCTTGACCACTTGCTCTCCTCTCTCCACCTCCACACACCTTCCTCTATAATTTTCACCACCCCTGGCCAGCCTTGATCAAACACAGGGTTGTTTCAGCATATTATTGATTGTTTGTTTGCAATGAATTTTATTACTGCTACTACCACTTCTAACTTGTTATTTTGGTAACACGTTATGCAAAACTAATACTACGCCGATAGTGGGTTTTGTGTTTATTATTGCTATTACTGTTAGATAAAGAATTTGTAGGTTGAGAACAGTAATAACGCATGTCCACTCACCACTATCTTAACTCCAAGACTGCCGCGGTGGGCTCGTCAGTGCATCACATGATTAGCCCTCACTCTTTGATCGCTGTCGCCAAATACAAGTAAACCCTTTTACACCAAGATAACAATATAGACTAGCGTGACCCTGAACTCTGCATCATACAGATATCAACGTCCAACATGCCCTCTCTTTTGTTAAAAAGGGCTCAAGCAATAACTAAACACCATTCAAAAAGATTCATATCACGCCAAAGACCCAAGCATTATCAACCTCTATAAAACCAGAGTAATGAACCAACATGCACCAAGCAAAGCACCACATACACACCTACTATACCTACAGTACCACATACCTAGTTATAATAAATACTTACTACCTTATAGCAAACTTGCCATCACATCATCCACCATGGGCCGAAACTCAATCTTTTTTCTTGGAGGTCACCCATTACAGGATATTCCCCAACTTCTTTCCCTGGGTCAACCTTAGCGGTATCTCATCTTGAACCATTCTCTGTAGGGTCAACCAGTACAGTATCTTGCACAGTATCTTTCCATAGAAGGTTCTTAGGATCAACCTTCCTGGTATCTTCCCAATTCATCCTATCCTCCATTTTGCCTTTGGTGTTGCCACCAACCACTTTTACCTGCTGCACCCAATTAACACTGCTCTGAGGGTCTGAAGGAGTCTGGGACTCCTCCCTGCAGATGCTAGAGTCTTTCACACTAAGTGCGGGCACTGCTTTTGCAGTTATACCAGCAGAAGACCCATTCACAACATAAACTGGTGTCACAATAGACCTCGGGAAGTCATTAATGAAAACATTTGACGTCCTTCTAACAATCAGCCTGGAATCATCAACCCCAATGAGATCATTAACAGGTTTACTTAATCTCAAATCCAGAAACCTGCCAGTATCCTCAGTTATCACTGACACCTCAGCTCCAGTGTCTAATACAAACTCTGCCGCTCAACCACTTACTTTGACAAAGCCTTTGATGTTACATTTCCTGCTACCGGTATCACCAACTACATTGTTCACAAACCTCACTTGACGCAGGGATCCTTCATTCCCACTACTGAAACCACAATATCTTTTAACCCGCCTACTTTCAGTTTCACAGTCCTGTGAGGTGTGTCCACGTTGAGCACATTAGAAACAGCTAACATCAGGGCAGTTACGAATTTGATGCCCAAATTCTTTACATTGAAAGCAACTCTCTCCTTGCAGGGGAGGTGAACCGCCCAGACCTTCTACTCACAGTAGGTGAACCCCGCGGTGAACGAGGAGGGCCTGCATCATGCCTCTTAAGATATCTATTCTTCCATTGATCATCGTGACCCCTTTCTCTAGACGATCCGTACTCTACCATATCTACTGGTTGAACTGCCATACTCGTAGCCACCCTTATCCACCTCTCTACTGCGGTCACTATATCCTCTCCTAACCAGAGGATCATAATCATACCTCCTGTCTATCCTATCACAAGACATGAGTTTTGTGACTCATTGACCTACATTTGTACCCATCTTCCTCATAATCACTGGAGCTACTGTCAGTTTTATGCTTGGACACTATCTACATGAACATTTTTCCCATTGCCTTCCATAGAACGTTCAGCCTTACATGCTCTCAAATTTTTTCCTGAAGCATTGGCTAGCTGCCAGCGTGGCATTTAATTTCTTCCAACCTAGTGCAGTCTCCTGCATGAGCAGTTTGCGCCCTGAAGAGCTCCTTAAACCATTAACAGCGAGAGCAACGAAAAAGCGTTGTCTCAATTTATCAATATCATTCCAAAATCCATTTCCATTCTTAATTTTTCAATCCTCAGTAAATATTCCCTTTCATCTTTCCCACAAGCCTGTCACACTGTAACAAACCTCATGTTTTACATATATACTTTCACTATGTTAGTAGTGACCTTTCAACAAATTTACTGTCTTTTTAAACCCACCGTCGATCTGGTCATTTAGATCAACTCCCAGCGACTACAGTATACATATACCATCACTACCTATAGCACTTAATAATGCTATTAGTTTAGTTCTACCTCTAAACATGCTCACAATTACCTCATCCCCATCAATTTCTACTTTTTCATTACTTAAAGTCAAGGCTGCTACCTCAGCAGACACCATAAACTGAGTCAACCAATTGTTGAACTCCTCCGAAACATTACTACCCGCTAACTTTAGTTTCGGAAAGAATGATAAATCAAGTCCCCTACTCCATCCCTCTTATAGTTATTGCACAAGAAAATCACCTCCTCACCAATGTATGTAGCCAGTTGATGACACCTTAAACTCTCTAAATAACACTGTAATACCAGCTCTGGGACCTCTAACACTCCACTGTACAATTATACAAATGCACTAACACCTCTCTACCATAGTACAACCAATGTACAAGTATTAATTATTTATTATTGGCACCCACGCGGTACATAACAATAATAAACCACAGTAACTCGAAAGAAATCCACTCCCTTACACCAGTAAGTAATTAACAGCAACAACAACACAAATACCTCCGCTTATGATGAACACTGTAACTGCAACACCAATCACCATTATACCAAATAATAAACACTGCACTGATTTCCCAATAAGCACTTAACACCGACAGCTCTCACAGCTCTAAAACACCCACCACTTCAACTCTTCAACACACACACCACGGAGGACCCACTCGGCCCTAGCACCACTTCACCCACTGCCTTTCAATGCCCACACCAAAAGCCCATCATACACCTTCCTTGCACCAGTAAATAATTCCAATAATATGCAAAAACAACAATTCCAGGTCCTAAGCCGACTGCACCATGTTAGATAAAGAATTTGCAGGTTGAGAACAATAATAACGCACGTCCACTCACCACTATCTTAACTCCAAGCCTGCCGCGGTGGGCTCATCAGTGATTAGCCCTCACTCTTTGATCGCTGTTGCCAAATACAAGTATACCCGATTATACCAAGATAACAATATAGACTAACGTGACCCTGAACTCTCTGGGTCATACAGATATCGACATCCAACAATTACCTCTTCTAACTTATTATTCTGGTAATGCATTATACAAAACTAATACTACGCCGATAGTGGGTTTTGTGTTTATGCACATTCAATCGAACATTCACTTGAAAGACTCAAATTTGAAAAAAGTTTTCCCATTTGACAAACAAGTTAACAATTGGCCATCACCCAAGATTTCCAGTGTCAGATTTTTGTTTGGCAACTTAGTTTATGTAGAAGAAGTAGCTCAAATTATTTCTTTTTTTTAACACAAATTTAGCACCAAATTCCCACTACTCTGGAGCAATCCTGTAAGCACTAATGTCTTTGCTAAATGAGGCTGTTTTTCGTACCAGTTGCCATAGCCTAGCAATGAATAGCGTGCTACACGAGCCTGACTGACTCCTTTATGAAGGACGTAATATTCGATCAAGCAAAGAAGAGCAGTATTACTATTTAGCGCGTTCCACTTGGCTTCCTGTTTCTGATATTGTTATTATATATAATTTTATCAAAACTTAAATTTGTTGTCATTGTTCAATTCATTAATAAATTATTAATACTAGGCGTGTCATTTATGATCATTTACAACTGTAATGCTGGCTATTTATTTATGACTTTTTGTTTCATTACAAGCGATAATTAGAAACTTATCTGCCAGCGGTAATGTCAGATAAACACCAATGATCATATAATTATTATAATATACACTACCTTATAACTATTATGTATGCTCTTTGTAAACTCAGCTGATAATCAAGATAACCTTGACCTAGGCACTTTTATCGTGTCGTGTAGGATCACTGTACATTGAGAAACCAGCCAATTACAGTTCAATTAGGAGGCACGCGTGGTCTAGTGGTTAAAGTGCTTGCACTTCAATCCAGGATCTGGGGTTCGATTCCCAACACGGTTATCTGTGAGCGAGATATTTGGCTTCCTATATGCTCTGCCTGGTCGGATATGGGCATAAAAATAACGTGGTCCCTAGTTTGATTGCACTCTCCATAATAACTATGGAGTCATGCCTTTTCGGAAGAGTAGCCGGTGTAACGGCGGGCATGGGTATAGGGTGCTGCTCACACAAGCTCCGCTTATGAGACCCGCCTTTAGGGTTGCCCACGAGGCACAGCTGAAACAAACAAACAAACAAACAGTTCGACGAACAGGATGAAAAGTTGATCATGTCTATTCTGCTTCGCCCGGCGCTGTATGTGCCATCCTGAGCGACGGAACGACGAATACGGCTGATATTCTGTCTCGTATGGCAGGGGTATTAGGATGTATGTCGCTGTTGGAGGGGCCAAACAGACAAATATATATGCAACTAGTATGGATAATATATATATAGTGATATTTCTTTAAAATCTGTCCTCTACAGACTGTATGATTGGAAGTTACACCAACACTAGTACTTGTCGCTCCCACTCATTCGTGTGTCATTCAGCTTCCTCTTTCTTACTTCATATCTAAGTTTTATACGAATTTATTCCTCTTGTGAAGGGTTCCTCATTGGTTTTCATGAAACCAGTTGTTTTGCAACCTTTGAAATTCTGGTAGGGTATATTTTTTATCCAAACTAAATGGTCAGATGTCAGATTTTGGTGCAGCATCTTTCACTAGCGCATGTGTGTTTATTTACTGCAGATCTTTCATCTGGTTCTTTTGACTCCAGTGGTGGGGCCTACTACCAACAGTTCACAGGTCAGTAGACGTGTAATGTTTGTGTAGTGAATCATACCAGATCAGTTATGTATATATAGTATACAGGTGTGTTGAACCTTGCAGGTCAACCTTACTCGCACGAATCATTCAACAACTCCATGCACTCACAGCCACCGTACCAGGGCCCTGCACACTTCACAGGTGATCATCTACCCGCCTGTCATCTACTTATTTATTATGTTGTGTGGTTTTGTTGATGCAAGGTTGTCACTGGTTGTTATAAATGTAGTTGCTCTGTGGTTGGTTAGAGGCAGTTGTTGAATCTATTGCCAACCCGACTTTCAGTTTGATGCTAAATGATTGCTTTTTTGTCACAAAAGTTATCAGTCCCCGAGATTTGAAAGCAGATTAGAAAATTGAAAGAATGTTCAAATTTTATTGGTCAATCACACATTCAAGGTTTTACTATTGGCGTGTGATTTGATTTTGGTTGTTTCCTTTTTTGTTATTGCGCAAACAAAAAACGTCGGCATTCCATCTGATCTGTAGTTTGACAAAATTATTGCCCGCTGGTTGTATGAGTTGTTTGAAGAACGAGTTGCTTCATTCTCAACAAGGAACAAATCCTACAAACAATATCAATGCATAAGCATACATTGATATTGTGTGCTATTTCATTCTCATGTATATGATTATAATAATAACAATACAGTTTTCCATAAATTAAAGCGTTTCTCATCAAGTATTTCCATGCTTGGAGATGATTTAGAGATTATAAATATTAAAAAATGATTAATTGTTGCTGTGGGTATATCTATCACCAAACACTCCGCTTTTTCTCACAAAGATGGCCTAACACACCAGTGAGAAGTTATTCTTGCCCTTGTAACTATCAGTTAGTAGTTATGCATTATCATTACCTATTATACCAGCTATGGCAGAGTTAGCATGAGATAAACTTACCAGCCGGTTATATTCTATTTATAGATCGCCCCTCCTGTGCGTACAACTCTATGCCTCACACGGCCCCTCAGCCAACTGTCTGTACTCGAGGTGCAGCCTTGCAGAGCTGTGCACAGTCCCCCCAGTACCCCTCATATCAAGGTAAACAGCTATGTATAGCTAGCCTGTGTTCTAGTCATTTGTTTTATGTACTTTCTTACTGGTACTTGGGTGTCAACTGAGTTTTTTTATTCAGTTGTTGAATGATTGTTGATTTAGATATTGGTAGCAGTAGTCAAAGAGAGGAAGTTGCTACGCGACGCCGTGGACTTCGCTCGTCGCGTCAGAGTAAAATTACATCCAGCAGCCAGTCAAGCAGTAGTGTTGTAGTGAACCCAAAGAGTCATGCTGGAATTACTGGTAGTTATAGAGCTGTGAGTCCAGCCGGTAGCGTCTCTCAAGAGTTGATAACTTCCTCTCTTACTCTGGGTAAGTTTGTCCCACCAGTCATGTTTACCTTATCACAAAAATTTAGTTATTATTTCATTTTCACCTGCTTCTATTACATGAACCTCTCATAATCGCGTCATGGAACATACCGAATGGCAAATAATCAAATGATAAATAAGAAATAAATATTATTTGTTAATAGTTGATTATAATTAATTGAATAAATTAATAATAAATGAAATAGATAGACATTTTATATCACGGTTGTGTTCGACAGAAGAGGCCGAGCTGCAGTCAATAGAGGCAGATAGAGAGCTCATTACAGCTTCGCTACTGGAAGAAATGTTGAACAAAGCTGTATGTAGCGCCAATCACAAAACGTGTCAGTTTAGTACCAGTTGCAGGAGAGGCTTCTATATTTACCTCGATGAAGAGGACAAGCAAAAGTATTATGAAGAAAATCCTGGTAGGTGATATTAATTGATTTCAATGCGTCCTAAGTCGATAAATTAGGATTGGTCCATGTTCTGGATGGTGGCCTAGGATTGGTCAATTTTTGGATGGTAGCTTAGGATTGGTCAATTTTGGGACGTTAGCCTAGGATTGGTCAATTTTGGGATGGCAGCCTAGGATTGGTCAATTTTGGGATGATAGCGTAGGATTGGTCAATTTTGGGATGGTAGTATAGGATTGGTCAATTTTTGGGATGGTAGCCTAGGATTGGTTAATTTTGGGATGGTAGCTTAGGATTGGTCAATTTTGGGATGGTAGCTTAGGATTGGTCAATTTTGGGATGGTAGCTTAGGATTGGTCAATTTCGGGATGGTAGTCTAGGATTGGTCAATTTTTGGGATGGTAGCCTAGGATTGGTTAATTTTGTGCCTATTAAAGTGTCTATTAAATGTCTGATTATTAGTTGTTCCTTATTTTAAAATAAGTTTTATTATTATCAATACTTGGTCCACCCATGCATAAACCACACACAAACATATTGATTAGTATGTTACTTTTGTAAAAATAAGTATTAGTGCTTTAGATGAACACAAAAATAGCTCTATGGCAAATTCTTGGAGAAGTATAAATAAATTTCATCTTTGATAAATATTTTGTGGCCATTCAGTAAAGTTTTTTTTTTATTATGTCCAAGACACGCAACGGACGACGATTCTGAGTTTGTATTTTCTGTTAAGAATTGTTTAACAGTGCCAGAGTTTTGTGTGTACAGCGCAAAAACTGGCATACAGTTAGATATTAGATGATATACTTTGTAGTTGCCAAGGGGTTTGAGCTGCACTGCCAGCCCGATGACCAGACGGAGATAGTCAGAGATTTGCTCTATGATATGACCAATAGAGTTATCTGCCAGGTGGAGCACACAGCTGACAAGACTGGTATTAGAAAATGTCGCCCTGGAGAGACTTGTGTTCTGTTTAAGAAGTACCACAGGTCTAAGCGACCTCCCACTCCCGTGCTAGATGCTAAGATCAACTTTGAAAAATCTAAGGCTAAATTTTCCAGCAGAAGTAAGATGGGTTATTTTAAGCTAAAAACAGTTTAAATATTTTTGAAATCAAATACAAGTAACTTCTTATGCTGCTTCTATGGTGGGTGCCGACTGTTGTTGCAGATGTGAAGAAAGCTGGCAAAGCTAAATCTTCCTTTAGAGGCAAGAGAAGACAGGTGTCAAGGTCGTCTTTGGAGCAAAGCTCTCGGCAAGTAAGTACGACACCAACTCTTATATATAGGTGTGTTTGTGTGCAGATAACTCCCTCACTGTTGAATCTATCGTACGTACAGAGTGTGAGACCAGCTAGACAACCCAGGAGGGTGAGTAATGGAAACTGGTCTGATCATGGCAACAGTAACATCAAGTCATCTCCCCATGACAGTGCTGCTGACGAGCCTGGTACACAGTCTACAATTGTCGCCTCAGCCACCACTCTCTCCACTACAGGTGAAAAGTTGTCACTGTTATATCTGTATATTTCAATCCTGAGTCATGTTGTATTATGTCTTGTATCAAAGCCTTGATCTCTTCACCATCAGCATATCATCATTCTTCTGAGCGGGTTTTAATACAATTGATTCGTTCAGCTCTAGTCATTGTAGAGGTTAAGTTATCATGGTTAAGCTCCTTGTATTGTACTTGCCATATCCATTCCTATAGTTTTGCACCATTATGGGCGCTCATATTTTGCAATCAACATATTCACGAAGCAAGGCTATTTCCAATATTTTACTGTAGGTAATTTTGTGTGCGTGGACGGCGATAAAACACTGCCTGTTTGGGTTTTTGTAAACTTGATGAAGTGTTATACCTCAAACACATCAAGGTTTGATGGAAAATCCTCACCGACCACCCCTAATGGAATCAATCACCTTTTACATTTGACCTTTCAAGTTTCTTATTTTCTGTATGTTGAGTGGTATGTCTTTTGATTTCTGTGGCTGTGAATTTCGGGCTACGCTGAGTAGCAGTGACTTCACCTGTACTTGAGAATGGATATTTTAATATCTTATAACATTCTGTGCATGTAGCCTCCAACTGTGGTGAATCCCTTTCAATTCTATCCAATAGATTTACCCTCGATCAGGTACATGTTGTGGGAGGCCAATGTCTACAGCCCATGTTACTGTATTGTATCCTACCCTACAATCGGTGGGTTAGCCTGGCTGGCCCGCTATATGTAGAGGGGACTAACTCCTCTGCCCGCAATAATATTTCCCTCTCATTAGAAGCCTCACAGGCTCTCCATTAGCTCTTCTCATAGTGAGAAAGAAGTTATCCTTCCCTTGATGAAATCAAATTATGGGAAGATAACTCCGAAGTTATTGATGAAGGCTGACCGTTGGTACCAGTTTTTAGTTGGGTTGCACTCGCTGTTTTAGGAGGGAGAACTAAACGTGCTGTTGCAACTGACTCGTCTACTGAGGCTAAAACTGACAGTCAAGGTAGGAGGGGTGCCAAGCGTGTGCGGTTTAGCCTGTGAATAATCATTTAGCCTGTAAATAATAATGACATTTATGGTATACAACATTTTTATGAACTCTACTGTCGATATATGTGCCCAAAGACATGTCTAGAACTCTTTTTCCAGTTCTGATACTGGTTTCAAGTTCTACTGATTGATTATTGATTAGCTATTGATTGGCTATTTATTCATATTACTGCTGTCCATAATTTGTTTATACTTTTATACTCATACATTCTCTGTCTGTATCTCGTATGTACACATATATGTTTATATGTATAAATAATGTAATACAATACAATACTCTCTTCATTTATCGCTAGAAAAGTTGCTTTGCCTGGGCCGTGTGGATCAAGTTAATTTTCTAACATGGTCTTTCATTGGCCCCCAACAAGAAGGTTGTTTTGCGATGCCACTTGGAAGTAAATAATAGTGGTTCTAAGTAAGATGCAAATGTTTGTTGATGGTTTGATTGGTCGGTTGAGCCCATTCCCAGGTAAAGCACCTTTTCTATCTACTAGTATATGCTATGTACTGTCACTGCTCTTTATTCATGCTTGTGTTAACTTGTCTTTCCATGCTTGCTGCTGTACTCACTGCTAATGCTGACTATAGTATAAGTTCACATGCCCGCTGCCGGCAGCGTTCCTCTCATTGTGTCGCACATTATTTGTAGGTGTAACGGTGCTGCCTGACCTTAGTGTTGATGTGGTATTACCTGATACTTCAACCGA
Organism: Cryptosula pallasiana; assembly: GCA_945261195.1. NCBI lineage: Eukaryota > Metazoa > Bryozoa > Gymnolaemata > Cheilostomatida > Cryptosulidae > Cryptosula > Cryptosula pallasiana. The sequence goes on from OX183130.1 coordinate 19,439,128, forward strand.
TGACTGCTCTACTGAGGCCGACAGTGCAGGGGAGATCACCAGCAGGCGCAAAAATCTTCGCAAGTACGTCAACGTCTTGTCTTGGATTCTAGCGTCAGGTTCCGAGTGTTTGTCACCCTTGGTCATTGTACAGAATTAATGAAGCCAATCAGTTGGGCATTAGATAGAATCTATAAAATTATATAATAATAATAATAATATTATTAATAATAATAATAATATTATTAATAATAATAATAGGATTTATAATAACATTAATAATAATATTACTAATAATATTAAAAAAATAATTATTGAGAACCTACAAAGAGTAGCTCACTGAATGAAAGAAATAATCAAATAGCACTTGGTAATAATAATAGTATTCTCAACCTATGTTCACCGAACAAATTGCAATAAAAATACTCAGACCGGCAATAAATTTAATCAACAAATAATCATTTTATTCAGAACTTGTGGGTCAACAAAAAGTAGCTCACTGAATAAAAAAATAATTTATGGGCGTTTATTTATGTTGTTTGTAGGTCGCAAATGAAACAGCAATAAGTAAATTATATCGAGCGAGTCTAGTTTGTTCATTTTCATAGACCGGTTTTATATCCTTGAACAATTTTACAAATTAATTACGATTGTTCAAATTCTAATAAATGAAAAGGGCAACTTCACAAACTATTTTAGTTTACAGTGTCGTAATTTTTTATCTTGATTACTTTGCAAACTGGGAGTTATCTTGTTTAGGATTTGTTCGGTAAACTAATAATTATGATGTTCTTAACTAATATTCCGTTTCATGCGTGACGTATTGAATTACGAACACCTATTATTTTTGGTCCTTTGTTCGACTAACACCTCGTAAATAATGTTCTTGCTGGCAGGTCACAAATGAAACTGAAAACCAAATAATTATGGCTATTGAGAACTTTCCCACTATAACACACTGCGTTTTCTGTGACATTGATATGATATAAAGAAGTACTGATATACCAATTTGGTTTGCGTACAATGATGTGGTTTATATAATTTTTTTATCAAGTTACATTGAGGAGTTATCTTTGGTTTGTTTGATCATCTGCTACATGGTGAGAATGGAATCCCGGCAGGTTTATAGGTGGTGCTAGTAATGGAGATACCTGCAGGTTTATAGGTGGTGCTAGTAATGGAGATACCGGAAGCGCGCTTGCCATGATCCATACTACTAAAACGAAAGTCAACTCACTTTTACAAGATAATCAAACTGCTTTCCTATTTACGGCAATAGATAGGCATGGGGTGTATAATAATGACGATGCGCCGTCACCATGAATTATAGCAGTTCATTGCCACTGTGGAAGCAAGCCACAGTAATTTACCAAGGGCGCACCCTCATCGGTTTACGTTGGCAAGCTCAATCAAACCAGAAGTACGAAATTATGGCTTTACCCATGAGCATGTTTAATTAATTTTTCTCCAGTGAATAAACCTAATTTTATTTTTTTAAGAAAACTTGCAAAGGCTTTATTGACTCCTTGACCTTTCTCAATAACATCATTTTTGTCATCTTAGCTGCTTAAACTGTCACAAATCAGGATTAAGCAATTCATGGTTTCCAGTGATAAGTTAAACGATAGACCGTGTTACTTCCGGTTGCATCGCTAAAGTGGAAATACTCCTCCAGGAGACCCCCATTGTATAAATTATTTTTATGAGAAAAGCTAATTTTCTGCTACACAAGAAACCTATTAGATTGGAAACAGCTGTTTTATTCAACAAACTATACACGAGTACTAATCCGTGCTTGAATATTGTTGTAAGTTGATAGAATAACATTGTTTTACGAAAGCAACAGTGTTATTCGTCCTTCTGTTTTCTTACCAGGAAGAAGAAACGAGCTCTAACGAAGGAAGAGAGAGACAAGCAGAGGGAACAGATGATAATCCAGAGAAGGACAACTCTCAAGTACATGGGAACTCCCCGCAGTCTCGTGCTCGCCCAGTTAGTCCAGGAAGAGGCTCAGAAACAATGCGCTGAAATTTTGCTTCCAAAAAATGTAGGTGTACTTCAAGACTCGTCTGGCAACCCTGGTATTGTTATGTAATATAATAACTTGCAAGAAGTATTGCAATAACAATATTCATGACCCATGTTCGCCTAACAAATTGCAATAACAATAATCCTATCGGCAATAAATTTAATCAATAAGTAATCATTTTGTTCGGAACTTGGGGGTCAACAAAAGTAGCTCACGGAATAAGAAAAAAGTAATCAACAAGCATTCATATTGTTCATAGACCACGAATGATTTTGAACACTAAATAAATTATAACGAGCGAGTCTAGTTTGCTCATTTTCATAGACCGGTTTTTATACCCTTAAGAAGTCAAAATGTACTAAATGAAGAGGGCAACTCCACAAACTATTTTAGTTTATAGCAATGCCGATTTTATTTTTTTCCTTATTCTTTTGCAAATTGGGAGTTATCTTCTTTATAATTTGTTTTCTAATATAACAATGGGGATCTGGTAGGAGTTATCTCCCAAATACTGATGTGATCATTTATATCATTTTCTCGCTTTTAACATAGACTATAGCACAATGTCTGCTGGTGGTCGGAATTCTAACAACTTTCAATATTAGTAGCAACTAATAATAATATAATAAGCTTTTAATTTGTAAAATAAATTTTGGTCTAAATATGCTAGCATAAGCCTTTTCAAGTTGAAATCAAAATTGTCAGACTAAGGTGTAAAAGAAAACTGGGTGAAATCAAGAGGGGTTGGTAGAAAAATAGATGGTGACATTATTAATTTTCTAATAAATAACTGCAACAACATACAACAACTGCAGAACAACATTCAACAACTGCAGAACAACATTCAACAACTGCAGAACAACATTCAACAACTGCAGAACAACATTCAACAACAGCAGTCTAAGTTTACATCAGCAATAAGTAGTATTATCAGTTAATAATAACAATTAGTAAATTATTGGTAATAATAAATAATTATAATAATAATTAAACAAGCCTTACTACGCTGTGCTGGAACTACTACCAACAATTATGTATAATACTGTGATATCTGGCTCAATATAAAAACTAACACACAAACCACACCCACTTTCTGCATAGCAATCTCATTTTAATAACAGGTGAGCATGTCATTCTCACACGTAAAATGACAATCCGAAAGTGGGTGTGGTTTGCGTGTTAGTTTGGATGTCGTAGTAATACAATCGTTACTACTACTGCAGCATTGGTGAACTCACTCCGTTTCTGCAAGTTTTATATCATCAAACCAAAAATCATTATTTGCACAATAAAATCAACCTAAAAAGTCTTAAGTCATTAATTTTATTTCTCAAAATTTTATCACATGAAGGCTTTTTATTTTTTTAAAAACTCTATTTTTGCCAAATAACTTGCTGTCAAAGTGTCAAAATAAATAATTCAGCTAGTAGCAATTTCTATGATCGATTAGAGCATTTCAGGATGCATTGGTAAAGGGAGATTACTCCTAACAGGTCTCCATTAATTGAATAATAATCATGATGTTCAAAACGAGTATTCTCTTGCATACGCGACGTATCGAATTGTGAACACCTATTATCTTTGTTATTTGTTCGATAAACACGTCTCAAACACACTTATTACCTTTGTTGAAGTGTTATACATATTGTATGGTAAGTGGTATACTGCCAGTAATCTAAAAGGACAAAAACTATAGAAATGACTAGTGGAGTATCAATTTCGTCCATAAAAGTAATTTTCTTTGTAATTTGAGGCTATACATGAGCCCCTCATGCAAAGAATATATTTGACCATTATTTAGTATGTGGCATTGGAGGGTCGTAAACAAGAGGTTGCTAATAAATGAGTTAAATTGGTTCATTTATGTTGAATGGTAATATTGATCAATGAGAGAATTTTGTTATGCTATAACAAACAAGGTAATGACATCCCATCTCGCTGCCAACAATTTGTACTCGCTATGATTGATACCGCGTGACCATCTTACATCTAAATACTTGATATCTTCTCTGAGGCTTGTCACAGCGAATCAATTTATACGTGATTAAAATGTATCGCCATTTCCAACTGGTGTTTGGCACTTAGTAAATCACGAATGCCGCTCATTATTTGCATATTTCCTCATTTCCTGTTGATCGATTCACCAACTGTAGATTCTTGAGATGTAGCGATGTTTTGTAGCTACCCGTTTACATACCAGACAGACCGCCAGTGAGGTCCTTCCTGTTCCCCTTGGAGCTGAAGCTAAGGCAGCAGGACATCGCTGACATAGTCAATGACGTAATGCCTGTCGAGAGGGCTCCACCAGGCTTTGATAGTCAGACCATCATTAGAGAGATGTGTGAGGTGCAGCAGTCCGGCGTTGTCTCTGATAGGTAAGCCTAAACCCCCTACTGTTGCCGTGCGTTATCTGGAGTTGTCTGCTCGCATGCAGGGACATCAATAATATGTTATACATGTCGGTGGTATTCTTTGTTCTAATCATGTTAGCTCTTAAAATTCTGCTTCAATACTTCAATACTAATGTGTTCATTGTTGTTCTATCGATTATATAATAATAATATTGTTGCTGATATTATAATTATTATATTAGCTGCCTCCCACAACACCAGAATTCTCTTCTCAGAAACAACCGTCTTCCCCTCCATTCCTACTCTCATACCTCTCACAGTTCCTGCAATTATAATTTTTAGTTGTCATCCAGGTTTTAAATAAAATTTCATATCTCACACTGTTCGTCATTCAGGTCTTACATACAGTCCATGCATGCATTCATTTGTATCCAGCAACCAAAATTGTTGGCTTGATAATAATAATAATTGTATTAATTAGTATGATTCACATTATAATAAACATACGTTGCGTAAGAGTTTGTGGACAGTCAGGTGCGGACAACATAGATTACCCAGTTATCTTATATATATCTCTTGTAAGTGCTTTAAAAATATTGATGATAATGTTTTTTGTCATTGTGTCATTTACGTTATTGTAGTGTCAATAATATAATATTTAAAATAATATGTTAAATATTATTATTAATAAATTATTATTAATATAAATAAATAATGTTATTTTTTATTATTAGTTGACCAGTCCCGTTGACCGGTACTGTTGAATGTTTTGTAGCCAACTGCTGTACCAGCTCTGTATGTTCATCAGTACATCCACCACTGACCCATTCTCCCTCCACCATCTCATCCAAGTGGTGGCCAAGTACAGCCATGAACAGGTCAAACGCTGTCCACTGCCGGCATGTAATAGTCAGCTATATGACAAGTGGACGCAGGTTGGCACACACCTGCTGTTACACCTACCACCGGTTTACCTGCAACTCATGTCCCAAGCGTTCAGGTACAGTTTATGGTTTATACTGCCTTCGGAAGTGGCGTACTTCATTTCATGCAGTAAGATAGTTTGAAATAGACCTTCAAAATCTCAATCTAGTCAATGCTCGTGTTTACAAACTTTGAAAGAAATTTTCAACTTTTTGGTCGCATCTTTTCATACTCAGTTCAACATTTTGGAGCAGCACACCAAGGTTAAATCACTTTTACACCCATTTTAGTATATAATAATAAAATTTTATTAGCGCATATTAATACTATACAACCTTGAATCAAGATTGTTTTATTTTACTTGTAATCATGGTGCTAATATAAACGATTATGTCTTTAATAATTTGAATTTTCCAAATTAAAAAATACAGACGCAATTTCGAGCATGTTATAGTTTCAGGATTCCCTATTGCCTCTGTTTGGATGTACAGATTGTGATATCATTTACATTCACGTACAGCTAGCTAACTGTGATATTAAATAATCATTTCTGATTTTTTTTATTTAGTTCACTAATATTGAGTTTGCTGTTGATTCACACAATTGGAACTATTTTTATTTATTTCGATACCACGAAATACTAGTCATGCATACAGGTAGCAGGATCTCAAGGGGACAGTTCACGCCTTCACATGTGCACCTGGTTTAGTGGTAATGAGCCTTGGTGCATTTTGTAGGTGCCCAAGGTGTTGGGCAGGTTTTCCCACTCCCTACCACCACATGGACCACCATGAGCTAGATCACACGGGGGAGGTGTACTCCCCACCCATTCTCACTGGTTTCCATAGTTCTCAACTAAATTCTTTCTGGTCTAGCCCCCAGTTCACTCAGATGCTTTTCATTGATTGGCCAGCCAGCATGGGCGCTGCCAAGAGAGGTTAGTCAAATGAGAATGTCAAGGTTGTTATTGTTATTGATGATCCTCAATCGCAAATGTAGCATCCATGTATCGTTTAAATCAATGCCATAATACCGTACTTGCTGTTGGTCTCTCCGCTGCCGTAAATGCTGCCATACTTGTTACAGAGGCTGTCGAAGACTACAGCAGGTTTAGGAGGGAGGAGCCTCCTCCTGTCATTCCTCCACCTACCTACAAAGGCTGTGACGCTGTTCCCTTGGAAGCTTGCCAATATGTGTCTGATCCTGATTTACTCCAGTCGTCTACTCCATCATCTGATTTACTCCAGTCGTCTGCTCCACCAGCTGATTCACTCCAGTCATCTGCTCCACCAGCTGATTCGCTCCAGTCGTCTGCTCCACCAGCTGATTCACTCCAGTCGTCTGCTCCACCAGCTGATTCACTCCAGTCGTCTGCTCTACCAGCTGATTCACTCCAGTCGTCTGCTCCACCAGCTGATTCACTCCAGTCGTCTGCTCCATCAGCTGATTCACTCCAGTCGTCTGCTCCACCAGCTGATTCACTCCAGTCGTCTGCTCCATCAGCTGATTCACTCCAGTCGTCTGCTACACCAGCTGATTTACTCCAGTCGTCTGCTCCACCAGCTTATTCACTCCAGTCGTCTGCTCCACCAGCTGATTCACTCCAGTCGTCTGCTACATCAGCTGATTCACCCAAGTCGTCTGCTCCTACAGCCGTGGGTGAGGAAGGGCAGGGTGAGGAACCCACCTCTACAGATAGTGCTGAGTCTTTGTACACTAAGGATCTCATTGTTGGTGTACATGTGGATGCTGAGGTAGAGCAGACACTGGTGTGTAGCAGTGAAGAATTGACACTGCCCGCAGGTGAGTGTTAGTTTAGTTATATTGCTATGGAGTCATCTGTAATTGCTATCAGTAGTTGTGGTAAGCGCATATACCCAAGTTATGCTATGTACTACAGGTGAGGCTAACACTGAAGATGTCAATGAGACTATGATGGAGTATGCTGCCGATAAAATGACCTCTCAGGTGCTAAATGAATTGAGAACCAAAGCTACTGCGCCAGCTGATCCGACAGCTTACATCTGTTGGTACTGTGCCAGACCATTCATTGGTAGAATGTCTTTCTACATACACTTGTTACAGGAGGCTCTAGCTGTACCTGGTAAGTGAAACGTTATGTGACTGTTGGTCAGCTTTCCTTCCGCGTCCACTGCTTATGTAATGTTTATATTGTGTTGTTTTCTAGCCTCTGGACTGCTCAGCGGATGTGTCTTCGGTGATGAGGACTTGATAATCTGTCACATCTGTGACGAAAGGCTTAGTCTAACCAATGTTGAAGAACACATTTCCTCTCATAAGCAATCTGAGAGTCAACCAACTCCAGATCAAGTGCGTTTCATTTGTTTCAGTCGTTATACTGTTGAAAGAAAGTTTAATATTTGCTGGTCATATTTTTCTCTGTGTAGGCTCCTGTCGATGAGGGCTATTCCAAAGACTCCAAAAGCTGTCCCTGCGTAGGGTGTACACAAGTGTTTGCTGATTGGACGGCTCTTGGTGACCATATTGTCATTGCGCACACACCCAACAGCAAGCGAGCAATGGTTAAACACAGCTGCACCGGTTGTAAACAGGTTTTCTCTAGCTATTATCACGCCAGAGATCACTGGGATTCGCAAACAACCAAATGCTGCTCAAGTGAGTACATGCATCCATCTCGTGGTCTCCGTAATACTTGGAGTGCTAACTTCTAGTTGTTTGATAGATTAATCTTCATTTCGCTCGGTGTTGAGGCTGTTATTCTGTACGTATAGAAATCGATGTGGAGACAACTTCCTATACACTCTAAAACAACGCTGATGTAGATATTTTGCCTGTTACAGAGTCGAGACCTGATGCTGTGGAGCCTTTCACTGGCCATACCCTGCCCTCCTGCTATTGGACAGAGGATGTGCTATGCGCACACGACGTTACATTCACCAAATACAAAAAGTACACCTTCTGCTCAACTTACCAAAGCTCAGGTCAGTCTACAAAATACTGATATTTGATGTTAATAGATGAACAAGGTAGTTTAGATACTTGTTCTTGTAACGTTCATGACGCCATCAATATGGCTGAATTGTTGTAAAGCATGGCAATTATTTATGATGGCAACAAGCCAACAATTAAGGCTCAGCAGATTCAGATGTGTCATGTGACTTGCATGTGACATGGCTTCTAGCTGCTAGATCAATTTCTACTAAGCCCACCCTGTTTACCCTCTCTCGCAGTGCACGTTATGTGCTTCATCTGTCACAAACTCTTCTACCGTGATGCTGATGATCTGGAGATGGGTGGTTTGTCTCAGACGATAACATTACTACAAGAAGATCTCTCTGGCCACATGGCTGGCTGCCACCAGGTACTGCTGAGCACCGGTGTAGAAGTCAATGAGCATGGAGAGAGTGAAGCCAAATCTGCTTCAGATGGTGAGTTTTAGTATTTATCTATTCTCTGCAACACAACATGGCTTTCTATCTTCTCTTTGTAACCAAGTACGCTGACTTCTAGTGGTTCCTTCTTATTACTCATCAACCACTTTCTTTTTAGTTGAAGACAATAAAATCATCGCGTCGCTAGCAGAGTCAGCAGAGCCACGGAGATCCACTCGAGTCTCGAATGATCCCAAAGAGACATCTGAACCTGCTTCTACAAACAAGCAGATCGGCAGATTTTGTCGTATTCACGGGCGGCGGAAGGCTGAGTACACAGGCTGCTCTGGATGGGTCTGTAAAAAGTGTCTGAATCTGAGAATCTGGGCTATTAGCACCAAACGTACATCTGAGTACTCCTACACCCTCGACAGTGCCGGCAGCTACTGTTCCACTCACCACGGCTCTCTCATTGCCATACACGACTCTACTCCCTACCTCAGCTATTGCGTCGACTGCTCCGAATCTGATTACGGCTCATTCCGGAAGCCTTGCAGATCTTTCTGCGAGGATCACGGTCCATGGATTGAACAAACGAATTGTCAAAAGTGTAACAAGCCATGCAAGCTTTTCACAGAAAAAGTTGACGGGAGTGAAAGTTCTGATGGCAACATGGATGTTGATGAATCTCAGTCTACTGAGGTTACAGATATTGGAATAGACTCTAGGGCAGCGGATGTAGGAGTTGATTCCAAGGCTACAGGTGTGGGAGTTGACTCCAAGGCTACAGGTGTGGGAATTGACTCCAAGGCTACAGGTGTGGGGGTTGACTCTCAGGCTGCAGATGTAGGAGTTAACTCCAAGGCTACAGATGTGGGAGTTGATTCTAAGGCTTCAGATGTAGAAGTTGACTCCAAAGCTACAGATGTGGGAGTTAACACTCAGGCTACAGATGTAGGAGTTTCTCAGACCACAGGTGTGGCAATCTCTCAGGCTACAGATGTAGGAGTTGACTCTCAGGCTACAGATGTAGGAGTCTCTAAGGCTACAGATGTGGTGGATACACTGACGGAGACGTTTACCATCACCGATATGGCTGAGGCAGAAGACAACGTAGCCATCACTTACGTCTCAGAGCTGTCACCTTTGAATGCAGACAGGTTATACAAGAAACAGAGGAAGGCAACTCCAACCAATCAACATAAAATCCAGGTTGGTGGAGACGGCTCCGAATCGTGCACTGATTCAACTCGGTTGCTGAAAACCGATATATCGTCCACTGAAGTCCCTAGAAAAGATTGTGCAAACCTCACTAAACAGAAGTGCAATCTGCACAGTGAAAGTTTGGTCTTTTCTTGTCCATTACTAGGAACTGACCGTCTACGAACTAGCGTTTGCCGACAGTGTCGCATGTTGCAGATAGCAAGATCAACTGATGGGGTAGGCAAGTTTTTGAAAGCTACTTCAACCGTATTCTGTGCGCACCACCCAAAGTCCCCGATAGTTGAACTACAGAATCCCCATGACCTTTACTGTTTATGGTGTGGAAGAGTGCGCCTCAAAAGTGACTTGTTCTGTAGAATACATCCGAGTAGCGACCTGCAGCTCACTCGTAAGATGCAGCACGTGCAGGGCTGTAATACTTGCATCAAATCACACGAGCTCTTGGCTAGCCCCCATCTCTCATGCTTACCTAGCAAGTTGGACTGCTGTCCAATTCACCCCGAGTCTTCAATAACTTTAGACAGGTTAACCAGAAAATACCTGTACTGCAATAGCTGCGCTGCTAAGGGTAACGAGATACGCCACAGCTGTAGCACGCATGGTGCTATTGATTCTAGTAACTGGAAAATACAAGGCACTAAACATATCATTAGCTGTCCCATCTGCTCAAAGTTTCTTGTCGTCAGTCTGGAGCCGTTGGCGTTACTCTTAGTAAAAGGCGAAGATCAAGGAGCAGAAGTTTCTGGATCCTTGACATCTAATGTGACTTCAGACGATCTGGCGCTGTGCTATGCACTCTTTAATGGAGCTGATCAAGCTAAATTGAAACCTGTCGAAACAACGAGTGCAGGAGTTACTTCCTGCAAGTATGTAAAGGACTCTGAGGCTATAGTTGTTGTTCCCACCCAGGTACCATCTAGAAAACCAGATGCTGAAGTTAAACAGAATACTAACTCCAGCGGAAATCTCATGATCAAAAAAAAAATAAGTAAGTCAAAATGTTTCATAACAATTGCGATAATGCGTATTTTGCAACTGATTATTGACCGCTTTTAGCCTGAGTTCTTGAGCAAAGTAACAAAAATGCAGTAAACTGTGCTTTTGAATGAATGTATTAGTAGATATTTGATCAGGGTTTAACTAGATTACAATTAAAGCAAGCAGATACTGTGGCTACATCTCAATGTGTGTTTTTTAATCGCAATTCCGGCTGTATAGGTTTAGAGATTTTTTTCACTCGGTGTTTTGTTTCAAATTGCTTGCACATATAGCGATAACTCAGCGATTGAGAATTTTCTTCCCTCCATTTTTGGAAAAATCATCAAGGTAAGTACTAGCGTTTTATTTGAGGCTATCCCCTGGTTTTGATTGAGATTAAATAGTTGCAGCCGATTTCTTGATCAACCAGTCAAAACGCACAAATGTTTTATCATGGTTTTCAGCATTATCGCGTCATGTGCATGCACCGCCACAATCTATCAACGCCCATTAAATTATTGTTAGGCTATAGTTTATAATAACGAGTTTGACTGGAATAGCTGAAAATTTTTTTTGCAAAGCACAAATTTCGTGCTATTGTCATCGGGAGTTTGCCCTATCGCTAAGGAAAATCGTTAGTAATATTTATATGTACATGTAGCATTATGTTATTTTTTATAGTTTTTTGATTTATTTATTGTTTTATTATATTATTGAAATTTATTTATATATAACAAACAGACAGCCTATTGGCCATAAAATTGAATACCTTCTCACATATCTCGAGATTCCTTGGTGTAAATTGGCTGCAGCCAGCTCGACTTGATACCACTAGCGGTGCATTCCATTATATTTCTCTGTCGCTCTGCTCCTCATTCCCTTCGCTATCTGTTTTTCCTGTTTGCAGGAGAGTTGAAAGACCAGGTGAAAATCTGTGAGGTATGCAAAAAAGGCTGGATCAGCACTTCAGAATATGAGGCTCACCTATCAGAACATAGAAGCGTTACCCTTCCAGACATCCGCTTATCCAAAACAAGTAGTTCTGATGGTACCCTAGAGTTTGTGCTGACAAAAAACAAGTCTAAGAGTACAGATGAGTCGCGGCTGTCTAAACCTTCATCCGTCTCTTCTTCCGTTACAAGCATCTCTGCAGACAAAACCTCTCTCACAGGAAATTCCAGTTCCCTCTCAAAGCCTTCTGTGGATGCCAGACTCACTGCTGAGGTTGCTGAATCAGATGCTCCCAGCGCTGACGAAAACAATCAAGCTGTTGATATGACGACAACATCTGCAACAAGTATGTCATTTACTGTGAATGTTGGATCAAGTTATTTTGAGCATTTTACTATCACTGAAGCAGCGGTTGCAACTGTCTTGCATCATTGTAGAACTACCTCCAGCAGGGCACATGTACTTCTGCTCTAAATGCAACTTTGCTCATAGCGTAAAGCGCTACCTGGATCGGCATTCTTATCTGCACACGATCAAAAGCGCACAAAAATGTAGCGAGTGTTCATTCCTGGGTGCTTACCAGTCATCAGTGAAAGACCACCTAGAGAGCGGACTCTGTGGCACGTTTGAGAGGAAATGTGCGCCGCCAAATACTAACCAAGATTTCGGTGAGCAACGATAATATATTGAGAATGGTGTTTGTTTAAACTTGAAGCTTTTCTCAAAACTAAAATATCTCTAATATTCAATTCCAATTGTTTGTAGACGTCTCAGAAAAGGATGAAATTGATAAACTCCCTTCGGAGACAAATACAGAGAAGTCATGCAAGCCAGCCGACACGAGTCGTGCTTGTGGTCTGTGCCGTTATGTGGCCCCTGATGAGGCGGCCATTGCTGATCACAAGAGGGCCCACAACAACGCCAGGTCTATGCGCTGCATGCGCTGCCACTACTTGGCTGGCAATACTACTACACTGCGTCAGCATCTCACTTCCTGTTCAGTTCCACTTCCTGCCAGTAATGCATTCCAACAATCACCTGTAGCCAAACAAGCCAATTCTTCAGGTAATTCAGTGGAATATTGTCAGCTTAAATAAAAGTTGGTTCAAGTTTTCGTTTTTCCTCATTTCAGAACTTGCTGCTGTTTTTGTTTTCATTTTCAGTTGGCCCGCAATAGCATTAGTTCTATATTATTTTCCTTGTCGGCAACTAGTATCCATTTCAGCATGCTGCCATTTCTATCTCAGGTGGTTTGATTGTGGTCAAAACCTGCCGATGGAAATCGCGTCACCTTTACTGCTGCCATATTTGTGCGCAAGTCATCACTTCCTACAGCTCCTTTACCTCTCATATTCGTAAGAGACATCGCAACACTCATTCTAAGAAGATTTATCCGTGTGCCCATTGTTGTTATGTTGCGGGCAAAATATCCCAGTTGAATCAGCACCGCCGGGCGCACAAGAAAATGTCTGCCATCAAATGTGGTTCTTGTCACTTTATGACAAGCAAGCCATCGATAATGAAGGCCCATAAGCAGTGGTGTAAAGCCTGGAAGAGTGGTAAGACTGCTGAGTTCACTGATGACGTGTTGGACTTGATTGCTGTCCGTGCAGGTGAGTCAGCTTTATCATTTTTGCTTGGATGAAATTGATTGGATGTCTGCCAATTATTATGCGCGTACATGAATATTTTATTTATATAACAAGCTTTACCTATTTTAGAGGGAAACGCGGTGAGTGGACAAAATGACAAGATTGCAGCAGGCGAGTGCGCAGATCAGCGGAATAACAATAAAACTCAAGCACCTGTGAGATTCCAAAAGAAGAACTTGGGACATTTTCCGACTACGCTGAGAAACAGATGGGCCTTGAAATCTGCTTCGACATTTAGAGGTGCGCAAACTGTTGCCGATCAATGCATGGCTGACATGTTGTATTTTTACCAAAAATGAGTTTACAACGATGAATTCTTTAAAAAAATATTGTGTCATGGGGACATAAGTTTTGAGTTATCACTGAAGCGTAAATTCTTGACGATGAAACCATTTGTTGGTCTACTGTTTGTAAAATGAATGGCTTTCTACATTTTGGAAGGTGGCAGTGCTCTTACACACGTTGTAAAACGAGTAATTCTGTACCCTTCCCAAAATTCTTTCCCTTAAAATTAATTACTTCCTTCGCCAGCTCAAAGCTCGATGGATTTGGTTTGAAAGTGACATGCAATTCATTAGCCGGAGTTGTCTTTTCCTTCAATGTTAAAGAGTGCTAAATAGGCTCAACTAAATTACTAAAAATATTTTTAAACCAGTTCATATTTATTTTTTTTGTTGTATTTTGAAATCCTTATGTATTTTCACTCTTTATTGTTTTTTTTTTCAGTCAAATAGTGTGTAATTCAGGTTTGAAAGTTATTGTTGTTGTTGATAACAACAATGACAACGACAATGAAAATCTGGTGTTTTTTTTCTTCAAAAATACGTTTCTAAATAGCGATAATTTGAATCTTTTGATATTATTTGATTTAAAATTAATTTTGTCAACTGTAATATTGTTGTAGTTTTTGAGATATGGGCCATATAATTTATCACGTGGATGCCAGTGTGTACATAATAGCAAACCTATCAGTAATAAATTACAATGCTACCTCAACTAAAATCCCTCTGAAAGAACTTAAAATAATTGCAAGCCTGATTTTCTACACTCTTGAAAGTCTGTACCCAATGAATATTACTGGGATTCTCACCTTCTATTCAAACAAGCCAAATATTTGCAACTCCGCTTTATGGTCTTGTGTAAGTTGTTGCGTATTGAAAAAAAGTATCTATTGCACTTATACTATAGATGTAGTTAACTAGAGAACAACTCCGGAAAAAACTTTTTGACTAAAACTCACTAGAAATAGATAAATTAGGTTTTATTCAGACCAAAATCTGTGACATAGCACCTTTAACACTATCCGCCAAATCTTTTGAAGTTTTAACTAACATAAATGTTTTGCTTCCATTTTTACGATAAACTTATTGATTTTTGTTAAATTTATCAATTTTAAGCTTTTATAAGTCGATGGCCAAGTAATGCGGAGTGTCTGGTAGGTTTGTGTATTGTGGTACCTCAAGTTTGTTGTCATAACAACAAAACGTTTAGATTTTTCTGGAAGGTTGACTATAAATGCGTGCTATATGGCTGATCTCAGTCTACGATGAAACTTGTGTATCACCATTGTCAGTACTTGGCAGGTGCTCTATCAGCTATAACTTGACATATATAATCTATACATGTGTTGGACATCCCAGCTTACCTCAATTGTATCGGACTTTAATTGCTAAACTTTCCGTGACTGTTTGTTGGTGTTGCACAAACTAGGAGGAGATGTAAGCATTTGTCAGCCCAGATACAGCTGCAACGCATACATTTATATGATTGTTGATATCGATGTACTTATTGCAGGTGGTGCTAATGACCAAACACGCAATGCTGTCTGGCAGGGTCATCAGTTCATATGCCTTCACTGTGATGTCTGCCACAGCAGCTATGGCGACTACAGTAAGCACATGCAACAAATGCACCCGAACAAGAGAACTTTCCTTTTGATGCCTTGCGGCCAGTGCCTGCACGTGGCTAAAGACCCCCATGCATACAAGGTGCACACAAGGATGCACACATTGCCGACATGTTACAGATGTTCCCATTGTTACTATATCAACAACCAGAGAAGACACTTCATAACTCACATACTGCAGTGCAAGGCGGCCATTGCTGCTGAAGGGTTGACGAGCCTGAAGAGTCAGTACGGAAGTGGCAGCCCCAATTGTCTGACAGGAGTAAAGGTCACCAATTCCTCTTATTCTCCACAGAAAAAGGTCGTTGTGTCAGATGATAGGCAGCATGCTGACGCACCACACAAACTAGAATCGCCCCAAAAAAACGAAGGTTTGTTTACCTGTTCACGGTTTATAATGTAACGAGTGTTAGTGTTATAGTTGCTATCTATTTTTTACCAGCTCGCCAAGTCTTCTAAGCTGCGTTCACACTATACAATTCCCGGCAATGCGTTTTTCCATCGGCCAGAATCGGGAGTTGTTCTCCCGATTATTCCCAGGAGTTTACACCTGCAATTTTTGTGCCCGATATCGCACGGCCATGACAGTTGTCAAGACAGCCGATTTTGTTAGTAAATACATAACATCAAATTATTATTAATAATAATATAATACAGCTTATGATCTTATATTACTAGAGATTTCAACGCATTAGAGCGTTTTTCACTCATCATCAATAATAAGAATTAAATTTCAAATAATTATAAGTAGTTATGAATGAATATATTTAATTATAATGTTAATAACAAAATTGTAATAAATAAATGTTAATAATATTTTTTTCATTATAATTATTTATTATAGTCACGGAGCTGGTAGTTGTTTTTATTATATTGAGAGTAATTAGAATACTCACTTTATTATTTTACTTGATCAGGAAAATGTTAAAAATATTCTAAAATTGGATTTAAATAATTGTAGCTGCAAGTTTCCTGAAAAGTATTAAATTGATAAGCTGTGATGTGGATGCTGATTGGTTAGAAAGGCCGATAATCATACAGAGCTCCATCACTGTTCGATAAACAAAATCTGCTACTGATTGTGAAATCGTTAATATATGCACTGTTCACACCTGCCAGACGGTGTGCTGTTCACACCTGCCAGACAGTGTACTGTTCACACCTGCCAGACGGTGTACTGTTCACACCTGCCAGACGGTGTACTGTTCACACCTGCCAGACGGTGTACTGTTCACACCTGCCAGACGGTGTACTGTTCACACCTGCCATAGGATTTTTGGCTTCTCCCACTCGTACGAGAGTCACTTAGTGTGAACGCAGCTTTTGTCCGCTTCCACTTCACTGCTGTTTCTATATTTGTAGTCGGGGCGCAGGTAATTCTCGGACCCGCTAGCGCCGCTGTTTGGAAGGATCACCGGCTCAAATGTTCCAAGTGTAGAGATGACATCACGGGACTAGAAGATTTCAGCTGCCATGTTAATGACAAGCACAAGTCTTCCTCTCCGCCGCTGCTTTTCCTGTGCAAGCAATGTCCGTACGTGGCAGAGCGGGCCTCTCTATTCAAGGACCATCTAGCCCTGCACGACTCTCCGGATGCCATCAAGTGCACCAATGAGGAATGCCATAAACTGTGTTGTAACGACGCAGACCTCAAGTCTCACCTTCCCAGTTGCCCATTCTCGGAAAATCAAAGTATGTTGTACTTGAGACTCTTGAGTATGAATTCCTTCAGCCAACTCCCCCTGTATCTGTTTCCTTAGCTTCATCTCTCTGTCATATTGTAGCGAATTGGACAGGTCACCAAATGATGTGCAACCACTGTCGTTACTCATTCAAATCGCGGAGTGACTATGTTCAGCATATGAAAACTGAACATCCAGAAGCTCGGAGACCAAAGGTTTGCCTCTGTGAGCAATGTCCATACGCGTGCGACCCAAGCAACTTCAAAAATCACATTGGCCTCCACTCGCTGCCGACAGCGGTCAAGTGTCCCTATTGCTTCTACCTTGGCAAGTCTCAGGCTTATCTCCTCACACACTTGTCCAAGTGCCGCTTCAAATTAGTTTACGAAGGCGAGCCCATCAGCGTTGAACCAGTGACAGGTATGGGAGGTTTTATTACAACTAACTATGAATTTAATCGGGTTATTTCTTCTTTTTTTGTAACAAACGTACTTTTGTTCTTTAAACTAAAAAAAAATGATTTTCTTGGTAAATTTATAATATTTAGAGTACCTTGCCTTGCTTTTGTCAAACACAGCGAATAAGAGATAGATAGTTTTCATAATGTATTATGTCCAGTGCAAGATGAAAATGAGCAAGAGCAATCGATATAGCAGCAAAAATAGCTCCCTAATATACTCAAGTAATGAGCAAATTCTTGATTAACATAGCCAAGCATCACACAAAACAACATGGATTCTGTGACGTATAACTGGCCCGTTGAGTTGGTTTTAATATTTATTTTTATTTACAAACACTTTATGATAAATACTGGTCGAGTGATCTTGTTCCCCGAGCAAATTTTTTATAGATTTTAATTTTACAATTAAACTGGTTATCGCAGAGATAAATGTAATATCCAACTGGTTGTACTAAGAGTATTTGTGACGTGTTCGTCGAACAGAAAAATAACGTTTTCTGTAAGTCAGTATGCGACATATGGAACGGAACATTAATTTACAACATCATAGTTAGTTGATAAACTCTTATATATTGCCAGACAAATAATGAAGAAGATAACTCCCAATTTCTAAATAATCAAGAAAAACGAAAACGGCATTGTTATAAACTAGGATAATCTGTAAATTGGCCTTTTTTATTTAGCTTTGTTTCACCAATGGTAATTATCTCATGACGGTTTTGACGATGAAAACCCAGTCTATTGAAATGAACAAATTACACTCGCTCATTATAATTTATTTACTGATCAGTTTCATTCGTGACCTACGAACAGTATAAATAAATGATCGTTGATTATTTTCGTTATTCTGTGAGCTACTTTTTGTTGACACCAAGCTTTAAACAAAGTGATTATTTATTGATTATTCTTATTGCATTTTATTCGCCGAATGTGAGTGGTTAATACTTTTGATAATTGCGTTTTGTTGGCGAGTGCAATAAAACCATGAAGATCAGTAAACCCAATTTTTGGTCAATCGCGAACAATAACGGCACAAGTTTTTTTTTTGTAGATGAGAAAATTGTGTCGGCAGTGGCTTGGAATGGACACCAGCTTAAGTGTACCGTACCACAGTGTCTGTACGACGTGACCAGTACTGAGGACTACACAAAGCACATGCTTGATATGCACCCTGACGTGCCTGTATCATCTCTGTGGTTGTGTCACATTTGTCCATTCGTAGCGCTGAACAAGGTTCACTGCCTCAAACATACAGGTCTTCATGAAACGGAAGGTGCTGTCAAGTGTCCGTTTTGCCCTTTCTTAGCCATAAAAACCAAAGCCCTCAAGTCTCACATCCTTCGACATTGTCAGTACGCAGACATAGTAGGAGAGGGAGATAACTTCTCTGACCAGGAGTTAACATTGTCTGGTAATTTTGGTGAGTTTGTTGTTATTTATTTTGTAACTCTTGCTTTGTTGTTATTTTATTTCCATAGCGACAATCAATTACAATTTTTAAAAAACATGTTTAAAAAAAAATTCAACAGTATTATAATGTGTCGGATCCTTGAAGGGACATGAAATAATTGCCACACTGAGAATCACAAGTTAAATAATGTTGATATATACAATTATAATCTCCTCCATCTCGTAACATGCTGTGCATTAACATACTCACATTTGAAGAAAGGCATATTTTAAAGTCATTGATATTCGAATCCATGTGGCACAGTTCATTTATTCTCAACGACAGTAGTTTACCTAAGCAATGACAGTTGTTTACCTAAGCAACAATTTTGTAATATTAGAATAACTGTTTTGTCAAAATGAAAATTCAGGCTTGAAAATGCACAGATCAAAGACAACATACCTGCCTACATTATGTGTTGTTTCTTTATCAAATGCCAAAGAACAGTTTCAACAGTTCATTAAAAAGTTTTACAAGTTTCGAAGTTGATGAGCTTGCAAAATTTTTTCCATGAAATTTTTCTGAAGTACTAAATGGCGTTAGATCTTTGTCGTAAGGTTTAGACTCTTTGGCCCCTCACTTCTGATATTGAAAATATGGCTTTTTTTGAGGAAATTCCCTAATTTTATTTGACATCATTATCAACCAAGCCTTCGCACCAAAAAATTCTTTTGGACCCAGCAAAGTGAATTTGTTATTTTTCAAAGTTGTTTAAAACATGAATAGCTGTGGCTCCGACACTTTTAGACAATAAAGTTTTCTGAATTGTCAAGCTGAAGATACAACCTTCACCTTACAGAGAAAGTTGCGAGTCTAGCTTAGCAGATTTCTTCCCGAAAATGCTTGAAACACGTAAAAGAGAGAAAAATGTGACATATACAAGCTAATTATTTATTTTTAGATGACCTTCTATGGGGCGACCACGTGTTCTTTTGTCCAGCCTGCAAGGAGAGAATAACTTCTCATTTCTCATACTGGTTGCACTGCAGAAGAAAACATCCAGATCGTCAAGCTGAACTGCTGGACCTGTGTACCAAGTGTCCATACGTGTCAACCAAAAGGAATGAATTTGAAATGCATATGTTGCTTCACTTGAAGGAGTCATCCGTCGCGTGTCAGCGTTGTTCGCTATTGTTGGTCAGCCAGGAGAAGTTGAAAAACCACATGAAACGGTGTGAAGGAGGCCGCTCAAAGAATCCAGGTAAGGATACGTTGTTAGATGTGCAAGTGGTTGAGCTGTATTGGCCTCTCATTGCTTGTCTTATTTGCACCTCAACTTGATTTTTCTATGTATCAGATATGGAGTTGTGTTCTCACTGTGAAAAGGTAACTGATTCTATCACAGGGATGGCTACGCAGTGTTGCTCACATGAGCGAGATGTTATGGCCCATGTTATTGTATTGTTTTTGTCACTCGTGTCTGGAGTAGTTGACTCTAGCAGTTAGTATCATGTACTGTTTAGTGAATTTTAACACGCTGCTCAATGAAACATGCACCAGCACACTGTTTTCTATCAAACTCGGCAGAGTGGGAGAGAGATGGAAAGAGTAGAGCCACGTAGGGTGAATCAGGGTGGGGTAGGGAGGGATAGAGGGTAAGAGGTAGAGCGAGGAGGGAATGGGAAGGTAGGGTGAGTGGTCAACAGAGATCAAAAACTGTCCAGGACTTCACTTCCAATTGCATATGAGAAGATTAATTATTAAACAGTAGATATAGGAAGACGGTTGTTTCTGACATTGTGTAAACACTCCTAGTGAAAGGTGCGAGTGCCTCTAGGGGTTGCTTCGAGACTTCCATAGAACGACGAAAACATTTGATCACTCGCGAGCGTGAATGGAAGCCATGATTCTTACAAGTGCCGAACAATTTCATTAAATGGTTCTTGTATTTGTATGAGAAAAGAAATTGCAATGCCGCAAACGTACCTGCCTGGGTCAAGGACTGAATTTGCTCGGACTAATGAATTGATAAATGCAGATAGAATGCAGACAAACCGTAGCTTGGGGAACGTTGTCTCAATGGATATGTTTGTTGGATGATTCTTTGAGAATACATAATCGTTTCTCTCTCTCTTTCTTACCCAACGTAACTTTCTTAAATGGTTGATTGATAACACGGTTGCTAGTTAGTTATTAATTTTTAGTTGCAGGATTTTCCAAAAAGAAATCAGAAATAAAAAAAGAGTTGGAATGGAAGAATCACAAGTTTGCGTGCAAGCACTGTGGAGTTGCTGTCAATGGTAGACAGGAGTACAAAGCACACATGCAGGGAAAGCATGCACATGAGAAGGTGGAAGAGCTGTGTCCCTGTTCTCACTGTCCGCATGTAGCTCATTGCATCGCTGAGAGCAGAAGGCATACCTATAGACATAAACATAAGGATCAATATCTCTGCCATTTCTGCTTCTACCTCGCAAAATCTGCCGACCTTTTAAAACTGCATTATAAGAAATGTATGCTTGCCCGTTTGGGTGTCAGTCACAGCTCTGTTGAAGCCGTAGCAAAGCCTGCTGCCAGTGTAGCTATGGAAACACTCCCAGAAACCAGCTCAGCACCAGGTCCTACTGAGGCTACAACATCTGCCGATGTTTCTGGTCTGACATCTGATGCAGGTAAAGCCCCTGCACAATCTAGCTTCTATTTCATAGAGTTGTAAAAGTTGTCTTCTATTTCATAGAGTTGTAAAAGTTGTCTTCTATTTCATAGAATTGTAAAAGTGGTCTTCTGTTTTATAGAGTTATAGAATTTGCCTTCTATTTCATAGAGTTGTAGAAGTTGTTTTCTAATTTATAGAGTTGTAGAAGTTGTCTCCTATTCGAATTAGAAATAACTCGATATTCATTTTATATAATTACGTTTTTGAATCCCAAATGTTTGGTTTTACATTCACGTATATATAACTAGTTGTATTCATCCTGAGTTGTGTACGTCCTCGGTTGTGTACGTCCTTGATTGTGTACGTCCTTGGTTGTGTACGTCCTTGGTTGTGAGTGTCATTGGTGTGTACAGTCCATTACATACTTTTACACATCCCTGTTCTGTTTCAGAGAAACAATGTGAATCTGGTTCGAGCAAAATGCCAGCTATCGCTCAGAAAGGTGTGTTTTCTTTTCCGTGTCTAAGAAAGCCAGGTGTATTGAGTTCTAGTATAGATTGACTCGCTGCAGTTGTTGACATTCGACTTACTTCACAACTGGGACTTTTTCAGCTGCTGAAGATATTGCTAGGAAATTGAAAGAAAATTCTGTCAAACTGAAGAAACTGTATGCAGATGGACAGCTGGGGTTGAAGGTCAAGGCCAATGATTCAGTGGGTTAGTACATACCATAGATCCCGTGTCTATATTAATGGGGCTTCAGCTGAACTTTTATACCGCACGTACATATAGTGATTGTGGAAGTTGGCTATTTCTGTGTTTGAAGAAATCGCATAATAAGTTGAAGTCTATACTTTGTAACGGCGAGTTGGAGCAGAATCGCTGAATAATGGGCAGCTGTAAAAAGTTGTGCAGTTTTGGATAAGAAATTTCCCCATCGCTAAGGAAAATCGCTGATTGCTAGATGTACGTGTATTTGTAGAAACTGCTGAGGCATGAAATAAAGTGTTGTAGCGAGTCATTTAAAATTGGAATATGTATTCTTTGTTTCTAGTCATACCAGCCACTTCAGTGTCTTATGACGCCACATCTAGCAATCAACAATGTACTTCCTCTGAGAGTAGACAACTCTCTATAGACAAAGAACCATTGAGACCTCTCTGCACACAATGTCATTGCTCTCCACCAGCAGATGGTTCTACTTGTCACCAGTGTGCTTCCATGTCCCAGAGGGAACCTCTCTCAGACCCTTCTTTGGAAGAATTCAACTTCCAGCCACCCAATCCTGGTATTGTTGGTGGAGACGACTACAACAGTTTGCAAGAACTAGAGGAGCTGTTAGATATAACTAAGAAGGAAACGAGCCCAAACCCTGCCATCGATGTCATAGATATAACAGCGGATGACATTGACTCCGCGTTGTCTCAAGGCGATCAAGGCCTACTGGATACCTCTATTAGTGAGACGTCGGCC
This sequence comes from Cryptosula pallasiana, assembly GCA_945261195.1. Classification (NCBI taxonomy): domain Eukaryota; kingdom Metazoa; phylum Bryozoa; class Gymnolaemata; order Cheilostomatida; family Cryptosulidae; genus Cryptosula; species Cryptosula pallasiana. Next base: position 19,462,136 of record OX183130.1, read on the forward strand.
AGCTCATTTAGTGCTTGTCCCAGCGCCAGTGTTTCTAGTATTACGTCACCACCCGCCAATCTTCATGCCTCAACAACAGGCATAGAGTGCGCCTCTAACCAACCAACTTGTGTACTAGATACATCTATGTCAGCTGGAAAAATGTCACTCACTGGTCAAGTCAGCCACCTGGAACAAGTCAGCACTGCTGCCGTGCAGACAACTCACAATAGTACATCAGCAGATGATGTCAGCCTACCCAGCACTGCTGCCGTACAGACAACCCACAATAGTGCGTCAGCAGATGAACTCAGCCTACCCAGCACTGCTGCCGTAGATACAACCTGCAATAGTACATCAGCAGATGATGTCAGCCTACCCAGCACTGCTGCTGTAGAGACAACTTGCAATAGTACATCAGCAGATGAACTCAGCCTACCCAGCACTGCTGCCGTACAGACAACCCACAATAGTGCGTCAGCAGATGAACTCAGCCTACCCAGCACTGCTGCCGTAGATACAACCTGCAATAGTACATCAGCAGATGAACTCAGCCTACCCAGCACTGCTGCTGTAGAGACAACTTGCAATAGTACATCAGCAGATGAACTCAGCCTACCCAGCACTGCTGCCGACAGTTGCAAAGGCTCTGCTTCCGGAGACTGTGGTCAACAGGTGTTGACAGGAAGTGAGGTCAGTAGTAGCAAATACAAATTAGCCTTTGATCTTGTCAATCTGTGAAGTGCTATCAACTTCAACAGCTATATTGTACGCTCCCATGTGTAGAGATCAGCTTTAGGTAGTCTGACGGTAGTCGGCTGAAAACGTTCACAAAAACTTGATGGTTGATGTATATCATTTATTTGTATAAGATGTTCTTACTTCAGAAGTGCTCTAAGGCTGCTGTTAGTGATGGTACAAAGGCAATGACAGGCGGCAGCAGACAAGCAGCAACTGCAGAAGATGCCTCTAGCACGGCTAACCAAGATGATGATGATGTAGAATTGGTTGTTAAGAAGACAACTATATGTTATTCTAAGGTACAACTGATCATGTGACCTGTGTCACTGTGTATGATCATGTGACCCGTGTAACTCTATATGATCATGTGACCTGTGTGACTCTATATGATCATGTGACCTGTGTGACTCTATATGATCATGTGACCTTTGTAACTCTATATGATCATGTTCAACTCCACATTGTCATACCTTTTTACTTCTTTCTTTATAGCGATATTAGGTTGGTCTTATTTTTGTTTGCAGTTTTCAAGTTTTGCTTTGATTTATTTGAGCTCAATGTCGTTGTTGTTGTTTGTTGTAGAGGAGACGATTTCCAACAAAACCGCGTATCATTTTACCTAAAAGTGATCCAGGAAAAGAATCTCTCCCCCCAACCAATAAAAGCCATTTGCCAAAAGTCTTATCAGAATTCAAATGTGTTGACGATTCAACATTTGTAGTTTACCTGCCACCTAGTAGTTGCCCCGAACAGTCTGAGGGGTCGGCTCCAGAGGTGCCACGTTCTATATTTTTGTGTAAACAATCCTCTGACAGGAAGTCGTCTGCCGCTATCCTCTCGCTAACTGTTGACGATAAACTTGTTTCAGACAAAAGTTTGTCTGCAGGCCCCTCTTTGCTAACTGTTGACGATAAACTCGTTTCAGACAAGAAATGGGCTGCGGCTATCCCCTTGCTAACTGTCGGCGACAAACTTGTCTCAAAGTCTGTCAAATCAAAACGCTCTACCAAAAAAGTGAAACAACCACTCGCCCCTGAAGATGTTAATAAGACAAATGCTCCGTCAAAGAAAACAAAAGGCGCAGTTACTGCTGCAAAGTCTTCCAATGTAAAACCTAAAAGACGACTTGCAAAGGATAAAAGATTCATCAGCAATTCTTTGAAAGCTGCCAATTCATCAAATGTTGCAGGTGTTACACCGACCTCTAGGGTTCGCACAACACGCTCAATGACTGCCTTAAACAACACGCCAGAGGCCAAGGCCACGGATAAGAAACCCCAAAACAACAACCCAATTAAAAAAAAGGAAACAATCACAGTTGATAAAACTTGCGATTCTCCCAAAGCCACCAGTGATAGTAACAGTCTTGTCAGGAGAAAAAGCGCAAGAAAGAAAACTAATGTTATCAAGCAGAATGATGGTGCAATTGTAGCGAGTCAAACTCAGAAAAGAAAGAGATCGGAAGAGAGCATGATCTCACCAGAAGCTGAAGATAAGGAGTGTAGTGAGGTGAGGCCCCTCAGGAGCAGTAAACGGCTCCGTTCTCTCTCAGGGGGCCACCAAATATCTTCCAAAAATGGAGCTGCGAAGGAGATTGCTTCAGATGCAGAAACTACGCCTGATCAACCAGTTGTAGCCGACGAAGCAAAATGTATGGATCCACCGTTTCCTGCTAACACAGCAACGTCTGTGGATTCACCACACACTGACACTAAGTTTCCAATTTTATCACTTACTGCTGACCCTACAAAATCTCTTGACCCATCACTCGCTGCCAACCCTTCAAAGTCCTTAGATACCCCACTTGCTGTTGTTACTCCACCCCTTAATCCACCACTTGCTGCTGTTACTCCATCCCTTGATCCACCACTTGCTGCTGTCACTCCATCCCTTGATCCACCACTTGCTGCTGTCACTCCATCCCTTGATCCACCACTTATTGCTGGCAAAACAGAGCTGATTCATCCCACACTTTCTGCTCAGAGTACAAAACCGCTGGTTACACCAGTTGCAGCTAATGCCAAAGCTTCCGACAAAAGGATTGTTGATCGACCACAATCTCCTGAGAAAGCTGAGACAATTACTCGACTCGTTGCAGCTGGCAACACAAGACCAATTGATCCACGATTGGCTTCTAACAACACAGGACCTACAGACGCACTATGTACAGGAGGCAACGCAAAAAACGTAGATCCATCAGTTCCAGCCGACCAAGGTCTTTCACCAACTGATGGGAAGCAGAGGCAGTCAATGCCTACTCCTGAAAGAGCAAAGAGAAGAATCAAGCTAGATGAATATCTAAAACGTGGACCACGATCTTCAGATGAACATGTCCAAAGGCGCTCATCAACTGGTGAGTGTCCCCCTTGCCTCGCCCCAGACATAGTATATCTAGCATTACTAATAATAGTATAGTTAATTCCTTATCGTACATAGATAAAACATTACTTGTAGTATTACAGTTTCTCTTTACAATACCTTTAACATCACTAGTAACCGCACAGTCAGTTAGCCCTTTATCATAGATAAATTTAGCATTGCCATTAACAGTATTATTGCCCAGTATCATACGTGAATGAGGTTACTAGTAATATTACAGTGAACTCCTTACCATACATACATCTAAAGGCGTGGCTACACAGGCACATGTTTGGCATTGGAAAGCTTTGTGATGGGCGTGCCCGGCACATCGTGGGGCCTGTTCGTGAGCATAACCAACGCGTTGGTCTATTCCCAATGCCGAAGGCACATCGGCGCTCTCTGATTGGTTAAACAAAATATTTTTCCAAGCTCATCAACTTAAACCATTTACAACACATCTCTGCTAGTTTTTTTTTATCAACAACGAGTATCTACTTTAAATTCCGAAGGAAATTTCATGTTATAGAATTTGTACACCCAAATCTTTGCACCAGAATAACTTGGATGTAATGCAGTTGTTGCCAAAACCACTTCAGTCCAGTGAATGTCGATGCTGCTTATATTTTACTATCAATCATCGTGCTAGCCGACAGCACTACAGCGCGCTTTACGGCTTCCGAGCTGCGCCATAAATTGACCAATCAACTTCATGCACCAATAAAATAGTGATAATTGATAATTTCAACATTATAATTATAATAATAATTAAAATTATTATCAAGTACAACCATAAAATAAATGATGAATAATAGCAATATCCTGAAGGTTTGATAACCAAACAAATTATTGAAAGTCATGTTTTTATGGTGAACAAAAAACAGCCATACATCACAGTGAAATTGTTTTTCAATTACTGTTATTATTGTAATTATATCAGGAAAACAAATAATCCGTTGTCGGAAATGAAACAGGCAAAAGCCCGCTCTTTGTGTCGTATGATTGGCTAGTTCAGTCGAAGTTCACCGATGTGATTTAGTACTTCGGCCTGTGTAGCCACCTGCACATCGTCACGATCCATCGTATAGGTACATCGGCACCAAAACATCGGTGCAGTGTAGCCACGCCTTAACATTACTAGTAATAGTACAGTTAACCCCTTGTCATACATAATTGTAACATGACCAGTAATAGTACAGTGGACTCCTTACCATACACAGATCTAACATTACTAGTAATAATACAAAGATGGTGTCACTGCTGAAAATCATTTCACTGAGTTTTCACTTCACTTAGATTTCGGATGGTGTCCATTTTTGTCACTTTGCATGTTGTTTTTATAGAATCAGAGTCGGTCGGCGTGTCGTCTCCCCACGATTCACTCTCTAGCATACAGCCCAGTGCTTGCCATGGAATGGATACCAACCAGCATACTTCTTCAGCCGCTGCTAAAGACTTTGTTGAACCGGTCCGCAAACGAGCGCTGACTTTCAAGCAACCCCCATCTGGCCTTGACACTCCAACATCAAAGTCTGTAGGAGAAAGCTCTGTCACCCCCGATAGCTCTGATAAAATGAAACTGACTTGTGAGTCTTGTAAGACTGTACTGAGTGGTATACACGATGTTGTAAGTCACACTGATTTCCATTCATCGACACGATGCTACTGCTGCCACCGGCGTTTTGATGACCTGCAATATCTGCACTCTCACATCGCCCTCGCTCATCTGGGTATGCAGCAGGCAGACTTTCAACGCTGGAAGTACATCGATGGCAAGAAGAATGAAATGCTACTGAACAAAACTAACGAGGTTGCCTTTACTGCTGCTGCTGACCCAGCTTTTAGCAGAAACTCCAAACGTAAAATGCTGACCAGCAAAGTGGCTGAAATGTCCAAGAAGTACAAGTCGATCGCACCAAAGCCAAAAGATCTGCAAGCCACTGTGTCAGCCGATGCCACACCAGTGATGCTGTCACTCAGTTACCCTAAAGCACTTGCTGCAGAGCAACCAGTGGCTCAACCATCTCACAAGTCTCTTCCTGCAGAGCAACCAGTGGCTCAACCACCTCACAAGTCTCTTCCTGCAGAGCAACCAGTAGCTCAATCACCTAACAAGTCTCTTCCTGCAGAGCAACCGGTGGCTCAACCACCTCACAAGTCTCTTCCTGCAGAGCAACCGGTGGCTCAACCACCTCACAAGTCTCTTCCTGCAGAGCAACCAGTGGCTCAATCATCTCACAAGTCACTTGCGCTAACGATTGCTATCCATCAACAACCTAAAGACCATGGTACTCCACAGACTCAAAAGGGGGATAGCAACAGTGGACAGCCATTGCTTTCCCCCGCAAGCACCAGCCCACTCATGTATCAGAATCCAGCCTCTTTCACTAAAGAGCCCTCAGTGCAACATCAAGTACTTTCACCCAATACAACATCAAACCCGAAGCAACCATTAGTTGAAAGTGCCCTCTCTGGTGGATATCACCAATCTCCTTCAGAGCATGGCCCCCTAACCACTACTCAGCAGACATCTGCTAATGCTGAATATGGATTAAAACAAACTCAACTACTTGCATCGCGCAATCAAATCTCTTTCAGTAAAGACCCCAGTGCGTATCAACCAGTAGTTTGTGCTGCTGCTCAAGGTGAAAGGCAGAATATGGAAGCGGCACCAACGGCCAACTCTGTAATGGATGAATATCGGCAGTTGTCCACTTCTTATCCAACCATCGAGCTGCCTCAAACCACTCTGACTAGACAGCACTGTCAACCCCTTTCACCTCCCCCTCCTCCTCCAATAGGGGTGCCTCCAGTACATCAGAGTGTGGCGGTACCATCTCTGACTGTACCTCAAGTCGCTCTTGAGTCTACCTTGAAACCGGTTCAAGGAGTCTCAGATAGTAGGATGTCAGTCAACGAACATTCCAACATGGGGGCCACTGAGTCGCTGGCAGCCCAGTACTATGTCTCTCATCGACCCATACCATCCTACAGAACTAGTAAATCCGTATCTTCGACCGATACAGCGAGTGCAGAATGCGATGAGAGTCATAGCCGGCCACAGAAGCACATTCAAAGTCCTTGTAAAGACATCGATCTAAGAAGGTCTAGAGGAACAGAGAGAAACTTGCGCTATGGCGAAGACCATAGGAGCCGAGACATCGACTTGAGGATGCCCCAGGCTGAGCGGGTGGCACAACTAGAACATCGCTACATTCCTGATAGCCCCAGCAGAGATCTAGATCTGAGAAAGCGATATTCACCTGCTAGAACGAAGCCTTTGGACTTGCATTGTCACCAAAAAGGTAGGAGCCGAGATTCGGATGTGAGAGAAAGACATGAGACGCACCGTAATGCTATGACTGAAAGCAGATCACATTCTCGGGAAGATCGGGCAGATCGCAGGGGATATGGTAAGTAATTTGTGTTCCTAAATTATTGTTATTCCATTCATTGTTGTCGATTTTATGTCAATAAATTATTGTGTCATTAGCAGGTCCTGATGTTGATTCAAGCAGAATAAGAGATAGCGGCGCGTACAAAGCTGAATATGCAACTGCACAATCATACAACCGAAGTTCTTCTGAGCGCAGGCCTGCTTACGCATCACATGATCAGCGCAACCACGATCAGCTTTCACTCAGGAAGTGCTCAAGCCGTGATCGCCGCAGCCCGGAGGAGACGCGGAGCAGGTTTGATCATGTAAGTGTGAGACAAGAAAGCAGGAGCCATGACAGAAATTATGAGCGGAGAGATCGCAACCAGACGGAGAGAGTGGCGGACAGGAGGAGGTTGTCTGCTAGAGAGGACGGACAGATGTCATATTCAAGGGGACAGCCTGATCATCACTCCAGTTATACAACTTCCCCACGACTGGACAGGAGAAATCGCTCTAGCGCAGAAATGAAGTCTCATGGCTTTCGTAGTGACCATGCTGATGGAAGAGATCACGGGAGAAGAACCAGAGCTGGTAGACAAGATTATCGAGAAAAATCCAGATCTGACGTTCAGGACCACAGAGAAAGATCCAGATCTAGTGTACAAGATCATAGAGAAAGCTCCAGATCTGACGTTCAGGATCATAAAGAAAGCTCCAGATCTGACGTTCAAGATCATAGAGAAAGCTCCAGATCTGATGTTCAAGATCACAGAGGAAGCTCCAGATCTGACGTTCAAGATCACCGAGAAAGGTCCAGAGCTAATAAACAGGATCATGAAGACAACTCCGGCGGGCACTCGAAGCATGAATCAGAACACAAGAAAAGATCTGATGACAAAGATTCCAATCACAAAACGCACGAAGCTGCGGAGCTCTCCAGGTCTAGTAGACATGCTCATTCCACCAGCAGGCCTGAGGATATGACACAGAGTAGAAGACGACGACAAGGTGCTGACGAAGGAAAATAGGTTTGCATGGCTACATCTGATGGACATTTAGACTGAAACCTGGTGAATCCGGTGCATTAGAATTTGCTTAACTCTTTTGTTTAGCTCATTTGCAATGATATTATAGGAATTATGAAGAAGGACTATTTTTTCTCAGTTATTACACATCTCTGTATTTTATCAGCCGTGTATCTTGTTGAGCTCTGCATGCCTTGTCCGCTAATTCATTTGTAAATAATATCTTATGCAATCATATTGTATTACACTGTCCTCACAATCTATTGTTTTGAAATTTAGTTTTGTCGACAGCCTAGCTACAACTAACCAATGGTAATCTGTGTGTGTGAGTGCTGAGGTATACCTTGACACGTAACTTTTGTATAGAATGTAATCCGGTCTGTCAATAAAGTACATCATTATACTAAAATGCTTTAGTTATGTATTCTACTGCGGTTTGCATGATTAAAACATGGACAGTTTCTTGTGAGACATACATTTGCTCCTGAATGTTAGATTGTCATCGCCTTTTTTTTGTTTTCTCAATTATGTATGACCATGCATCACCCGATTGATGAAATTTAGCCAAAAATAATTGTTGGGAATTCAGTGTTAGCTTTTAGTAATTGTGTGAAATAGCTTGAAAAAATTCTTGCTTGATTGTTTGTTAAACTTGAGCAAAGTCATTCAATCAATAAGTTGGCTAAACCAACCCAGATTTCAAAACCTCTAGTTTTACACGGTACATTTCACAATATTTCAGATTGGTTTCAACTGGCTTGTTCAGATGTGGCAAGTATTCACAATCGTGATTGTTTCGCAATGTTTTAAGCATTAAGAACCGACAGTTTCCCTACAGAGCGTTGTTGTTAGTCTTAAAAAGTGTAATTTACGAGATTTGTACATACTTGGTTAAGCATTCTGGGTGTGCTGATGTGTTCAGAATACAATATTGATTTTATACTGGAGTTGTTCTCTCATTAGTGGATTCAATTGCATTGAGTACACAACTCCAACACATATTTTTATATTTCATATTCACCATCCAGCTATTACTTCAAAGCAATGAATCTTTATATTCTTTGCCCTATTGAGTGTGACATAATTTATGCAAACGATGCACAGCTTTTTCTGCCCATGCAGCTATAAATGAGTTGGGGTAGCTTAAAAAGTGAAGAATGGAGGCGGATGTATTTACTGATAAGTCCACGTAGCTAGACCTTACAGCAGAAGAATGCAATTGATGCTTATTACACAGACATTCTGTGGAATTTGGAACAGTGTCTCATGTGAGGAAGCATTGCGCACAATCTGCCCATCATGTTAAATAATTACTAGCTTTTAGTTTGACTTAATTGAAAATTATTACTTTTGAAAAAGCAAAATCTGCCATTTAGTATCCTTGCATGTCTGTAGAATAAAATAAATTTTCATCTAGTATTGAAGTATGTTAGTCATCTAGTAGTGAGGTATGTTAGTCATCTAATACTGGGGTGTGTTAGTCAACTAATATTGAGGTATGCCAGTTATCTATTACTTAGGTATGCTGATCATCTATTACTTAGGCATGTTAGTCATCTATTACTTAGGTATGTTAGTCATCTAGTACTGAAGTATGTTCATCTAGTACTGAGGTAAGTTAGTCATCTAGTACTGAAGTATGTTAGTCATCTTGTATCGAGGTATGTTAGTCATCTAGTACTGAGGTATGTTAATCATCTAGTACTGAGGTATGTTAGTCATCTAGTACTGAAGCATGGTAGTCTTCTAATACCAATAGTTGATTGACGCTTAGCAACAAGGCATGTTAGTCATTTATTTATCAAGCCCGGCTGTCATTTCATTGTCAAAAGGCAGCCACGAAATGCATACTTGAGCAGTCAACTCACTGAGGAAATGGAACCTTGGAAAATGGGAAAAACGGCAATGATTGGCTCCATGCATCAAGCAAGAAGCATTCTCAAACACTATATACGGAGATTCTTCAGTTAGCACAAAGCATTGCCTGATGCGGCTGTATTTACAAGATATGTAAACATGTGGGTGCTATTTCATTGGCAAACTTGTTGTAAATAAGCCAATCACGATCACTTTAACAGCTGCGTCACATGTGGTAAAAGTGATGAAAGCAATAAGCAGTACTCTTTTACTTGGAGGTTATTAGTACAGTATTTATTATTATCATAGAATTAAGGCGTAGGTAATAGTTTTATTATATAAGACTGGGTACCTAAAACAATGGCAGTTCATTGGTTAACTCACAAGAGACAACCAATCACATACAAATACCATAGTGATTGTGTTACATTGTTGGCATAACTCCATACCAGTAACTTGTGCTTGGGGTGTTAGCAATGTTCCCATTCCTATGAAATCGAGATCTGCCCAGTGCAAACAGTCTTGATACTTTGTTACCTCTCATGCAAGAGAAACGCTGTAGCCGTCTGTTGACTCCATAGCTACAGCAAGAGTAGATGTGTGAGTTTGTAAGTAACACAAAAGTATGAGCTTTGCAGTATTTAAAATAGAATATTGTACAGGATTTTATAGTCGGTTGGCAACGACTGGTAGCATACACCTGTACACGACCCCAGGTTACTTGTAGTTACTGTGTACGACCACTGCTACAGCACACGACTGACTGTCAGCCCCTACCACTGCCTGCCCAGCATAGTCGGACTAGCTGGGTAGGAGACTAGAGAGAGTACAGGGCTTTTACAAGCCGGCACTCCTTAGTCGTACGACAGTGTAGTAATGTAGTTGTTCTTGTAGGCGAATGAATAAGGCTTTGTGTTGAAGAGAGAGAATAGTTTTGTATTGCGTACTTGCCTAGCTGAGCTCTTGTCCTGCTCTGTTTGACAAGCAGCTTCAGCTGGCTTATAAATAAAATGTTATATAATAGCTAGCCTCAGTGGCTAGTTAATGAATGTCAATTGCGTAATATGATAAATATGAGTATGCATGGAATAAACAAGCTGCCTAGAATAGTGGCTAAGTCACATGAGTGTTTCTTTGTGCTCACGTGCTTTCATAGAGCCATAGTATCTAGAGCGCATGTTCCTTGTTGTAGATGAAGCTTAGTAATTCTACCACAATATTATTCTGAACTTATGACGTGATCTCATCTCAGTGCACGATTTTACTGTTTTTTTTTCAAAAGGAAACAACTCCAAGTTTGTAATGGAGCCTGCAATACATAAATACCCCATAGCAGAAGGAAGGTTGGAAGAAAAATTACTACATTTCTGGACTACAATGTAAATTACTTTCTTCTATATTATTTTTCATTTTTTTGCAATAATAAAAGGTTTTTACTTGTGAGATTCAATCCTTTTTGCTCCCATTTCATTACCTCCTACATCAGTGCTGCAATTTATTTCATCACCTGCTGAGTCTTGCCATTTCTAATTTACCTTATAAGTTTACTGCAGAAAAAAATCACCTCTTTCATCTGCACCAACACCTCCGACAGTCTACCTCTGCTGGAGCCTCTCCTACCAAAACAGATATTTTACTGTCTCTTGTCCTTACATCGTGTGGTACCGATGGTACTCACTGACCTTCTCTCTTATCTGATGTTTTCACTTTACCATCACCAAGACTAGATGCCAATATAACACACCAGTTAGTCTTTGCCTACCACAATGAGCTAGACCACCTGACACAATACAATGCATGTAGTAGTTATGTTGCCTTGTTTGTTTGGGGCTCCAGTTATTTCCACAATTTTAAAATTTTGTGAAGCCCTCATTTGTTTAATACTTTGACTAATAAAAACCACTTTCACCTACTTCAAGGAATATATCCCACAATTGCTTTTTTTTAAATATGATGGACAATTGAAATCTTCGCGATTAACAATCAATTAATATCAATCATTTTATACATTTTTTTAACAAATATAATACCATCATACTTTTCCTGTCACACTAGCATTTTGTTTATAATAATTTTAACACACACCATCTCATAAACTGGTATTGTTGTGGATTTTAGTGTTTACGAAGTCTGCGCACACGTTGTACCACATTCTAGCATCCTTATAATAGCCATTAGATGGCCAGAATGTCTAGAAACGATAACACCGAATAGTCTTGAACTATATTTGTCTATGTCTATCAAGACCCTGTAAGGAGCTATGCCGACCTCACTAGGCCAACAGGAAGTGAGTCAATGCAGCCTGAGGACTCAGAAGTAGCCTTGGAGAAGCAGGGAGCCATCTACCAGAGATTTCCACCTCTAACCCTTACGAAAAATGGAGTACTAAAGCCAAAAAGACCAAGGACCAAAGGAATGACTGTGATTGGTGCTTTAGCCTCTAACTCCACCTACTACTACTACATGGCGCCTATTACCTTTAAGCCCATACTGTTAATGTTATTCGTTATGTATTTATATACTCATATTTATTGGTGCATGTTACAGTATTGTTGTGTGATTGGCTAATCACTTCCTGCGCCTCTTCTATTTAAGTTTCATTTACAATTCAAAAGCAGTATATTGTAGTGGATTGTGCCGGTAGGGCTTCCACTACCATCCGCTAACAAACAGCCGCCTACAGCTTGCTAAGCAACACCTCTCTAAGAGGTGATGCAGGGTTGGTCAGACCTGCAGAATGCAACCGAGAAGTTGATCACAACTTCGCAACTAATGAGCCCTCGGCTCAGACAAATTAGGCAGAGTTTAAGTAATAAATGCATTCATATCCATAAGAGATGATCACCTAGAGGAGATAACAGCAGTAGCAGAAGGTGATAAGTGGCATAGGGTATATAGTAATCCAGCTTTTTATCAGCTGGTGGCAGGAAGTACATTGCATCATGCTAAATTACATAATAAAGCATGACAGGAAGTAAAACAACCAAATAAACAATGCATACAATGGCACACAATATTAAAGAGACAGGACAGGGTGCCTAGTGGCAAAGAATAATAATACAGACACAGCTCCCAGGCTTTGGCAGCCTCAGGTCTATGACAGTTAATATATATAGGTAGATAGGTCCTGGAGCAGTCCTCCAGAAGTGACTTAGGCTGCTTTCAGAACTCCAGCTATGGCGGTCATCTTTTTGCTGGTTCGGTATGTCATTTCGGGGCTGGTAAAGGTCACCGCAGGGCTGGTATGGAGAGCTGCAGAGCCGGTATAGTACCTGCAGGGCCGGTAAGGTATCTTCCTTTTCTTCTACAGTAATAGCTCTCTGTGCCATCACTTTTGCAGGCCTGTCTGACTAAGTACCTCTGACGGAGTCGCCTCTAGGATAACATAAGTATGCCTAGAAACGCTGAGTAGAACTCGGAGTCAACTTTCTTCTTTCCCATTAAGAGAAGCAAGAGAGAGTGGGGAAGGCTAGGCGGGCCCTCTGTTCTGGAGGAAGTAGAGCAAGAAAGTCTTCTTCTGTAAATAGGCTCTTGGGGCTCATTCTGGTGAAAGGTGGTTCTTGTGTGGGCTGGGGTTCGACAGCCCTGGTGCTTTCAGTTACATGCTGGTAGTAGGCTTCTCCGTAGTGGGTAACGGGGCATTCACTTCATCAGGGCCTTCCAGTTATAAGCTCAGGTGGCGGCTCCCTAGCGTGTCGGCGTTTACTAGTGGCAAAAAGAGAGATACTGGTTGAGGTAGGTTTCTGGTGTCTAGTTGGACTTGCTCTTGCTGGTGTTCGGGGCTGTACAGAGAGTGGGATTAGAGGAACTCTTTCTGGGGGAGACTGTGGTATAGTGGTTGGTTGTTTTTTTTGAGAGGACGAAGTAAGGGGCAAGGCAAGATCAACCGGTTCCTGCTGACTCACCAGCCATCTTGTTGCACCCCGCATGTTAGGCTGTCGGTTGGGTTCCAGTGCAGCGTCGGCCTGGGGTCAGTGCACGAGTAGTATGGCTTCAAAAGAGAGCAATTTTGCACGGATTTTGTCCATGCCTTGAAATCCGATAAGTATGATTGCTGAAGGCCTCTTTGAGTTGGAAAGGTCCCACAAATTTTGCCTGGAGCTTGTTGCTCTCACCTTTGTTCCGGCTCCAGTTGTCTAATCAAACCTGGTCACAGAGAGCAAATAAGGTGGGTTCTTTGCCTTCCTCAGTCCTAATTTGAGTCTTTTCTTCTAGCAGAGTCTGGTGCACCTCCTCTAATCGTTCCTTGAATGTTTGTACATATGCATGTACTGGAAGTTTGTTTCATAGAAGAAGATGATAGGAGATGAAGCTCTCTGCCTAGCCTCAAGAAGCTTGGTGCCTCTCCAGTCACCATGTGAGGTGCGGACCTGAAAACCCTTGTTAGCTGTGGCAAGATCAAGTCCCACTCATTGGGCTGTAACCTCGACAACAGGGATCTCCAAAAGTCTCCGAAGACTTGGTTGCTTCTTTCTACCACCCCGTCGGCTTGAGAGTGGTACGGGGTGGTCTGAGTTTTGTCAATGTTTCAAAGATGGCATGAATCTTGCATCAGACTGCTTTCAAATTGTGCACCTTGGTCAGTGTGGACCTGTTCTGGGATTCCAAAGTATGCAAATACCTTTTTTACTTCCAAAGCTGTAGCCACTGTGGCAGCGATTGGGTCTGGGATGGCCTTGGCATTCGGCATCTAGTGAAGAGATATGTAAATACAAGGATCCAATTGCTTCCCCTCTCAGTCTCTGGTAGAGGTCCCATGAGGTCAACTGCCAGCTTCTGCCATGGTCAAACTGCGTACATGCATTGTAGACCAGGGTTTGGTTTGGATCCACCACTCTCAGCCCTTTGGCATACCTAGCAACTGCGAACCAGCCTGCGGAAGTCAGCAAAAATCCCTGGCCAATACCAGGTCAACAACAATCTCTGCTGTGTCCGTTTTACACCCTAATGTGCCAGAGCATGAGTATGCCACATAATGGTTCCTCACAAACCACCTAGACTTCTTCTGTACAGCTACCTTAATCTCCGAGACTCAGCCAGGTCTAACCCTCATAGAGGATTGGCGGCGAGCGAGTATAAGCAGCTCACTGCTTACAAACTCGAGCTGGTCTTGCTTCACTGTATGATTGGCTTACACTGATGCATATATTACCGCCACCGGATGTAATCGATAGACATATGTGAGGCTAAGTTACAGTTGTTGATAAGCAAAACCTGTTTGGACATGTCAGATAAAGAAAGAGGGAGTGTATATAAAGAAGGAAGGGGTGTATATAAAGAAGGAAAGAGTGTATATAAAGAGGGAAAGAGTGTATATAAAAAAGGAAGGAGTGTATATAAAGAAAGAAGGAGTGTATATAAAGAAGAAAGGAGTGTATATAAAGAAAGAAGGAGTGTATATAAAGAAGGAAGGAGTGTATATAAAGAAGGAGTGTATATAAAGAAGAAAGGAGTGTATATAATGAAGGAAGGAGTGTATATAAAGAAGGAAGGAGTGTATATAAAGAAGAAAGGAGTGTATATAAAGAAAGGAGTTTATATAAAGAAGGAAGGGGTGTATATAAAGAAGGAAAGAGTGTATATAAAGAGGGAAAGAGTGTATATAAAAAAGGAAGGAGTGTATATAAAGAAAGAAGGAGTGTATATAAAGAAGAAAGGAGTGTATATAAAGAAGGAAGGAGTGTATATAAAGAAGGAAGGAGTGTATATAACGAAGAAAGGAGTGTATATAAAGAAGAAAGGAGTGTATATAAAGAAAGGAGTTTATATAAAGAAGGAAGGAGTGTATATAAAGAAGGAAGGAGTGTATATAAAGAAGGAAAGAGTGTATATAAAGAAGGAAAGAGTGTATATAAAAAAGGAAGGAGTGTATATAAAGAAAGAAGGAGTGTATATAAAGAAGAAAGGAGTGTATATAAAGAAAGAAGGAGTGCATATAAAGAAGGAAGAAGTGTATATAAAGAAGGAAGGAGTGTATATAAAGAAGAAAGGAGTTTATATAAAGAAGGAAGGGGTGTATATAAAGAAGGAAAGAGTGTATATAAAGAGGGAAAGAGTGTATATAAAAAAGGAAGGAGTGTATATAAAGAAAGAAGGAGTGTATATAAAGAAGAAAGGAGTGTATATAAAGAAGGAAGGAGTGTATATAAAGAAGAAAGGAGTGTATATAAAGAAGGAGGGAGTGTATATAAAGAAGGAAGGAGTGTATATAAAGAAAGAAGGAGTGTATATAAAGAAGAAAGGAGTGTATATAAAGAAAGAAGGAGTGTATATAAAGAAGGAAGGAGTGTATATAAAGAAGGAAGGAGTGTATATAAAGAAGAAAGGAGTGTATATAAAGAAGGAGGGAGTGTATATAAAGAAGGAAGGAGTGTATATAAAGAAGAAAGGAGTGTATATAAAGAAGATAGGAGTGTATATAAAGAAGGAAGGAGTGTATATAAAGAAAGAAGGAGTGTATATAGAGAAGGAAGGAGTGTATATAGAGAAGGAAGGAGTGTATATAAAGAAGGAAGGAGTGTATATAAAGAAGGAAGGAGTGTATATAAAGAAGGAAGGAGTGTATATAAAGAAGGAGTGTATATAAAGAAGGAAGGAGTGTATATGTAAAAATTCAATGCAAGAAAACAGTCATAGAAAAATAGTAGAATATTTAGTCAGGTAGCTCATGTTTCTGGTTTAAAACAAGATTATTTTTTGCGTTGATGTTCCAGGTGGGATTGACAAGCTCGGACAGGGTCTGGTTTGCTTTACAGAGTCTTTCAAGCGTATCATTATTTTATTCTACTGCTGCATTGCCTCGAGGATGGTGGAGTGAGACGGTAGAGTGAGACGGTAGAGTGAGATGGTGGAGTGAGATGGTGGAGTGAGATGGTAGAGTGAGACGGTAGAGGGAGACGGTAGAGTGAGACGGTAGAGTGAGACGGTAGAGTGAGACGGTAGAGTGAGGGGGTAGAGTGAGGGGGTAGAGTGAGGGGGTAGAGTGAGATGGTAGAGTGAGGGGGTAGAGTGAGACGGTAGAGTGAGGGGGTAGAGTGAGGGGGTAGAGTGAGGGGGTAGAGTGAGATGGTAGAGTGAGATGGTAGAGTGAGATGGTAGAGTGAGATGGTAGAGTGAGATGGTAGAGTGAGATGGTAGAGTGAGATGGTAGAGTGAGAAGTAGAGTGAGACGGTAGAGTGTGATGGTAGAGTGTGACGGTAGAGTGTGACGGTAGAGTGTGACAGTAGAGTGAGACGGTAGAGTGTGACAGTAGAGTGAGACGGTAGAGTGTGACGGTAGAGTGTGATGGTACAAGGGCAGTTACCACTGGATTGGTAAACATGATAGAAAGCTGCCTGCGAAGCCAGCTGCCGCTCTCTGCACTTTTTCGACAGCGTTCCTAGCAAAACTGATGACTTTCTTAGGAGAGATAACTCCCTCCCATCCCAGGGCATCTGCCTACCAGCCCAGAGCCTTTCACTACCAACCAGGAGGTCTCATTACTGGCACGGGGTCACCATTCAGCTCGGACAGAGTTGGACATCAGTTGTAAAGAGGATCACCACCCTTTACGCAACCTTAAAAGACTTACTGTTGCCACTCCTACTTGCAGAGGCCCCACAATCTCTGACCCTTCCCCTGTGATGACTCACAGTGTCAAACATCACACTCCAGTAAGGAGTGGTGACCAAGCTCCAGTGCAAAAATGCAGGAGAGAGGGAGAACACCGCAAAGACTGGCAACGCTCTCCCAGCAGTTCTGCGGCATTAGAAACCCCATATAGTGGTGTTAGTAGGCGCAGGGCCTCTCAGGAACTCCTGTACCTCCTGAACCACCTAGTCACTCCACATTGTTACCAAATGAAAAATGTCTGAATGACGGTAATGTTATCATTACAGATTCAACGTCGAGCATAGACATGAAGCCTATATTGACCGTGCGTCTGATGAAGACCCTAGCAACTCCCCCCTTTGAAGAGGGTAAGGTAATAGAAAAAAATCAAATTGTAGAAGACGAGCCTATGACATCCTGGTCAGCAGAAGCGAAATGCAACTTCAACAGGTGGAGACGGCTCCGATGGGTATCGGACGAAACAGAAAAGAAACTTACTTCTCTCCTAGGAGCCACAGATGGCCGAGCCTGTATTAAGTGCGACTATGTAGCCAAGAATCCACGACAGTTGAGAGTACACCTGGGGCAACATTACATACGACATTACTGTCGGTGCACATAGGCTAGTGAGAATAGGGACTCTGTATACTCGCATCAAGTCAAGTTCAACTCCTCAGGAGACTAACTACATTATTAGAAGACTGGAATCATATGCACAGTGGATCGACCTAGTTATAGTCAGTTCTGTCAGTTTGTACACTAGTAGGAGGCTCCCAAATTCAAGAAGTGCAAGCCAACCCAGCTCTCCACTCCTATGACAAAGAAGACGCCTTCTCTAAAGAGAAGAGGCGGGTAGCCTACTCAATCTCCTTCAAAGCGACTGTCGATAGCTGATAGACCCCTCCACACTCTAGTGGAGGGGTCCATAGGGTTCCAAAGACAGTCTATATCGATGCCCGAAGACGAATCCAGGACCTAGCAAACTCTACTTTCAATCTACCTGGATTACAAGGCTAACTAGACTGAGAACTTAATCCTATAGCCTTACTCATTGCCACTAGGCACCTTATCTTTTTACTATTATGTACTATTGCATGTATTGTTATTCTGATTGGCTGTATTACTTCCTGTCATATATTATTGGTTCCACCAACATGATACAATACATTTCCTGCCACGAGAATTTAAAACGCTGATTGTGCCAATATACTTTGCCACTTATCTTTTACTGCTGCTTATGTGGACTTCTCTGGGCTATTGCCTCCCTAGAGTTTGATATGTAGACAATAAATATATTTTCATTTTTATTACGTAAAACAATACCTGGTTTGTCTGAGCCGAGGGCTCACTAATAGTGAAGTTGTTACCGACTTCTCCGTTGTACCCTGTAGGTCTGACCGACCCGGCATTACCTCTAGGAGAGAAGTGTTGCTTTGTTGTTTCACGAGGTGCGCGCTGTGAGTGGCTGTTGTTATTAGACGATAGTAGAAGGCCTACCGGCATGATTCACTACATACCACATAGTCGAAGCTGGCCACTTAAACAAGTTATCTGTGTCAAGTACACTGAGAGAGACACACGGTACCACTGCATCAGTAGCTCCTGGTCGGTTTCGCTACTGAAACGGGTAAGAGTGACTTCTAGATCGTTTCCGCATGTGTACAAGAATACACTACTGTTTAACAAGCAACGAAGAACAACCAGGAACCCGGCAACCTGCCAAACTTATTACTAGCAGTTGAAATTCTAACATGTATTGAGATCGATGTACAAAAACTTGCACAGGGTGTTGCTCCCTGGACAAGTGCTCAGCTGATTTCTAATGCAGGAATGCAAAAGGTCAAAAGCATGTCTGCCCAGCGGGCACAAAGTCTTTATATTTATGATAAGTAGACGTGGTTACAACAAGCAATAAAAAGCGCCTATTCTGATTGGCTAAATACAATTGGCACAACAAAAGGAATCATAACGTATAACAATATAGGCTAGCACACAGGAACTAATGGCTATTATAATACAAGGCCCGTGTCACGAAAAATTACCAATAGTCCGTTTGAGTAAGGTGGCTTGGCTCATCTACGGGGTGCAGGGCTTGAATCATCTTGTAAGGCTTGGCTCTTCTACTAGTCGTAAGGCTAGAGCTATCAACTGGCAAGCTCACGCTTGTCTTGTGGGTACATCCCAAGATGCATTGTAGGTGAATGGCATTCTAGTGTTCAGCTATCTCTTTATATTCGTGTGATAAATGAATGAATGAATGTCCACGCGTAGAATTCTATTGGACATGCCGCTTCAACTATGAGTACTGTAGTGCAGATAGTTCACGACGGAGGGTGGACGAGAATTCAGGCAGGACGGAGAATCTCTGCGGGGGAAGGCATCCGGCTACTGTTAGAGGGCGTGGTCAGGAAGGAACTGTTCAAACCACAAGCTCGATCTTGGACAACACATCTGGTGCCGTATGGGAGAGTGTAGGTACATCCGCATCCCATTTGCATAAGACCATGCAGTAGAGAAGAGGGGATGATGTCCGGTAATAGTGGTAGTAAGAGTAACAAATGGGTCATTCCATCTGTAGGTTGAATGGAGGGTGCACACGTCCTCTCCGTATTTTTCTGGCCAATTCCTCCAGCTCGGAGATTTCCTTCTGCACGTATTCTACTTGGGCTCGCAGGTATGCGATTTTTTCTGTGACTGTGGATGAGGCCGGACGAGAGGCGTCAACATCTACTAACTGAACGACTGGGATTGACTGAGCCAAAGAGGATGCTTCGCTCACCGGTGGGGGGTGAGGTTCAGGAGTATTACGGGAGTAGGCATCTGTGTAAGGTTTGGACTAACTGTAACTCCTTGTCTTACTCGTGTGGCAGGTCCCATGTACACGTTTACAGCTCTTACTTTCAACGGGGCCTAGTGACGGGGGAAGAGGGATGTGGGGGAGGGGGTAACCACAATGGGGGGGGGGGGGGGAGGACTGGGAGGGTTTGATACACGCAGCCAACAGCTTTGCACCTTTGCCGGGCACTATCTTGCCCATCTCGGGTGACTATGTGGGCAACCTGGGCTCCGGAGGCTGTCTCACCTGCACCCTTACTGTGCAAAAACTCGGTTCTGAAGCGTTTTGCGCTTGAGAGCGTGTGGCACTATGTACAAGGGGGGGGGGGGTGGTGGTGGTAGAATTTACTTCACTCTGGCTGTGTGAGGTACCTTCAGCTGGCATAACAGTGGCACTAGGAGGTGGAATAATAATAAGGGGAGGGGGAAACTCAGTGGACAATCACAGGAAGGGTTGGGCTGCTTAAGAGTGAGAGGGTCTCCGGGGAACTGCGATGGAGCACCCAACTGTCAACTATCTCCATCTGTGCATCGACTCCTAACAATAAGTTCTTGTTTTTTTCTTCAGCTGATCCATGTGGTGCAAGTGGGAAAAACAGACTAGATACTGGGGTAATGCGCTGGGAGTGGCGTTGTGTAGAGGATGTGGCGTCGTGTAGAGAGGGGTTGTGTGGCGACTGAAGCAATCTCAATTTCAAACTCTTCTTCTTCTTGCAGCTGCAGGTAATCTCTTTCCTTAGGTGGAAGTGAAACGTTCTCTGAACAATCCATTTGGTGACAGGCAGCTACAGCAGGTCTTGTCCCTTCAGCTGCTAACGTGAGTATGGCTTTGCCAGCGCACAGCGAGCTGGTTTAATCTGGTTTGAAAATGTGGCAGTTGAATGCCAGGGTGGATTGGCAGCATTCAGTGGGCGGGGAAACTCAGCTGTATGGAGACCATAGCTCTTAGGTGAGGGAAGCTGAGTTTTAATATTTTGTGAGGATCTTTGTCAGGGAGTTCTTTTTTTTCCAATGCCCGGAAAGGAGGGTGAGCTACATCTCTATAGGGGCTATTCTTCCCACCAGGTGGCGTCAGCAGTCTGCACAAATTATCATCTCTGTAGTGGGAATGATCTATCTTCGTGACTTCTGCACTTGGGGTTTTCTTGCCAGGGAACCGAGCTTCTACAAGCAACATTGCTAGGCTCTGGTTTTCTGGAGGACAGGTAATCTGTAGGAAGTCCTATGGGAACACTGGTTGAGGGTACTGTTGGAATCTCATGAATTTTGTCTTTTCCAACTGAACTATTTAGTGGCGGTCCACAGTGCAGAGGCGGGCCTGCATTTCTGCGTGGGCATTGGGATGTCATACGAGTTGGCTGGTTCTCAATCTATGTGTGGGGTGGGGGGAGGGAGGTAGGGGTGTCTCCGTTACTGGGGGAAACAACTCCTGCCGTCTCTGGTCTTTTATTGGCTGTAACGTTCGGCCATTTTACTCCAAATTGACTAAGGAGTGTAAAAAGGGTGGCAGGTTCTGGTCTCTCTGGCCGCTCCAAAATATGCTCATCTTGCTGGAGAAGAGTGTTGTTCTGTCGCATGTGGTGGGGGATCAAGTGGGGGGAGGGGTAATGGTGGTACCAGAGGAGATGGCATAACTCTTGCTCATAAAGTGTGCCTTTCATGTTAGGGGAGTAGTGTGATATGAGCAGTTCAATCCACCTGGGTTTTTGTTGGAGGTGCTATCCAAGATGTTCACTAGACATAAGTATTTATTGTATGGCTTATTAGCGAAAATGAATGAAGACAGCTGCTCTATTATCGTTGTTAGCCACCCAAGCGTAACCAATTTCTTGCTAGCCTGCTACGGCTATTGTTACAACATAATGACTGCTAATTGTCTAGTAAGCGCATCATCTCTTCTCATTTCTTTATCTCTTTTTCCAACTTGGGCACATGAGCTTTCACCTCTCCTGATGTTTTTAGTAATATCGTAATGGGTTCCGGTCTGGTTCCACGAACATCCACTAAGCTCAAGTATTATACCTCTCTCCAGAGGGGACACTGTACTGCTCGACAGTGACAACTGTGCAATCAGGCAACCGAATTACCAGGTATAGCCGGGGTATAGCCAGAGCCCATGGCTCACACAAACAATACAGGGTGAAGTTTGAATGCTGGCTTTATTCTTAGAGGACAAAGTCCTAAAGGGTATTAATCCTCTGGGGTTATTGTGGCAAGATATGAGAATGAATGCAATGCAATGGTTATGGAAAAAGTCACTCCTTTTATGGGAGGACTCACAGGAAGTAATTAGCATAATTTATATAACAGTAAGAGCTCAGGAAGTGATTGGACCAATACAATTGCACATATAAATAGTCAACCAATCGTGCGATAAATGTGGATCAAATAGAATAGGCGCCAAGTGGCTAGAGGCGGAGTCCTGTCTCCCACTGTCCGATAAGAGTGCCCTACAAGGTTCCAAGGCTCTGGATAGCTTACGGTCCTGGTTACTTTGGATGTTAGGAAGGGTAGCTTCTGTTCTTGGCTTAGTGTAAGATCTTAGCTAGTTCTGGAAGCTCTCTGCTATGACAGCCATCTTTGACCGGCCCTGAGTCACCATACCGGCTCTGAGTCACCATACGGCCCTGTAGAGGTCACTACCGGCCCTGCAGGGGTCACTACCGGCCCTGCACACTGTGCTACCGGCACAGTATAGCTTTGCCACCGGCACAGATCTCTACTGATGGCTGTAGGCGGAACTCAAGCACATTTAGTGTGGATATGGTGTAGCAAACTCCCAGTTTACTATCATTGTTTACCAAAATCAACCACAATATTGGAGCAGATCTCTGTCATGGAGTCGAAGGAAAAGGTTCGCCTGGCTCCAGGTGTAAATTTAGTTGACACCAGTTGCCATGAGAACCTGTGAGGTACGTTTTTGTGAGCGCCAGGTGATATAATTTTGATTGTTTGTCAAGTATTTATTGTGTATGGTTTGCTTCTCTTGTGATTTTTATGTTGATTTAGACGCATGGGTTTGTATAATGATTTAGATGGAGCAGATCTCTGTCATGGAGATACGGTTTTCCTGGTCCCGAGAGTCTTTTTGTTAGCACCAGTTACCATGAGAACTTGATGTTATTTATTTTTGTGCACCAACCAGTTTGATGGTTTGAAAATATAGTGAGTATATGTACGATTAACTAAGTATTTATTGGGGTTGTATTTATTATGGTTTGTATGATGATTTAGATTAGGGTGATTGTATAGAAATGGTGTTGTGTCGTGTTAGCAGGTACGATGAAATCCTGGAAGGTACCTTTTTGTTGCACCAGGTGTTTTTATTTTCTGTGTAATTGCTTTTGAGTAATTATTTTGTAGGGGGTTTATATTGGGATTTTTATGTTGATTTAGATCGTGAGGTTGGCTAGTTTATAAACATGATACGTAGATTTATACAGTTGTAATGTTTGATTGTTGGATTGTTGTATAGTTATTGGTATAGTTTCATAACACGAAATAAAGCTGTTTCCCTACAGATCCATGTCCGTATTCATGTCCATGTTCATGATCATATTCATATCCATGTCCATATTCATGTGAAGCGTTGTATTATTGTATAACTGTATTATTGTACAGGATTTCAGGGTGGTGTGGTAGCGTTCACCTGTACAGCGGCCCACAGTAATGAGTGTGTGCAGGCAGTACAGCGTCTCGCCCCTAACAAGCCCAAGGTCAGCAAGTTAAGCTGGTCGAACTTGATTTGCAGTGTTGTCAGCTCGTGAGCTGGACACAGTGAGGAGTTGTCACAACTACCTTACTTTCCACTGATTTCTAGTTCGGCAGGATGACTGCGTAGGGTCGAATTAGCAGGTGGAACAATCGTTCCAGTATCACACGCCCGAGGGTAGTGTGCAGTGTAAGTCGATTTGACTGACCACTTTCTACTGACTATTGTTCGTTCTGTTAATTGACTTGTCCGAGTGGCTGTTGGTGTTTGTATTTGCTCAATCTGTGTGAATGCACTGTCAGCATGTGTTGCTGCTATTGCAATAATCTTTGTGTGCTGCTTACTACTGCTGTAGTAATCTTTGTATGAAGTCTTTACTAGACCACTTAGCTTGTCAGCTATTCTTTTGTGTGCGCAAGGTGCTTATTGAAAGGATTCAAAGAAGCAGTGAGAGTGCCATGTTAACTCTGATTTATTAGATACCAAACACAAATATTTATAATGCATGGATTGCGTCATGTTTGCATCAGACAGCATAAAACAAAAGGTGGCTACGCCCACCTAGCCTAATTGGCTCACAGGACAAAAGGGGAGGCAGCACTTCGTAATGGTTGATTAAATATGTACATGTGCGTTTGTTTACTGAAGTGCTGCCTCTCTACGCAAAGCTATATAATATATATGAGAGCATAAAATGTATGAGTAAACAATAGTTAGATGACTGTCTCTAATGTAAATGAAATAAGGCCGAAGCCGAACGATTGTTCATAGAACCTGACTGGGTCGAAGTGTCCTTGGTCGACTGATATGATTGTGCTGCCGGATTCCCCAACACTCTCCGCCCCATTGGCGCTCGTAGGGCCAATATAATGCGTTGGGGTTGTGATGTGTCCTGGTTAATACGCATCTCTTTCCTTTTGTATGTTAGCTTTAAGTTCCTCGACCTTTTGTAATTGTTTGAAGGCCTCCCTAGTTGCCTGGTAAATCTCCTCCTCATATCTTTTTATCCTTCTGTAACGCTCCTCCCGTCTTTCCTCCTCTATTTGTCTGTCTGTCCTTCTCTCTCTACTAGCGGTTCTAGTGGTAGCAGGTCGATGCGTGATACTCCTTTCTCTAGGTCTTGCTCTTGGTTGGATGGGTTCTAGGTCAATTCTCATTACTTTCTGTGGTGTTCCGTTCACTTTGTCTCCTAGTCTCCGTTTAACTGGTTGTCTATTGGGGCTGGTAGACCTTTCCTTGATAGGTGTTGGGGTGCCGAACAGAGGGGGGTCGGGCCAGTTGATGGCTTGTGTGAACTCTAAGTATGAAGCTCTATCTACCTCGTAGAGTGGGCAGTTGGCACCCCCATGTTCGGCAGCACCATTCTGGTGACGGATGTGCTTTAATATTGTGTCGCGTGACGTGCTCTTGTGACCACACCGACAGTAAAAGAACACATAGTGTTGCCGTAGGTGGTAACTGAGTCGCTTTCTGTTTAGTTTCAGTCCACATACTCCACACTGCCATCGGTCGGTATCTTCTGTCGGTTGTGTATTTCGCTTTATTAGTTGAGTAGTGTCGTCACCAGAGATGGGGGCAAATCAAAAATTTTTGACTCAAATCAAATCAATTTTAAAATGGACCAAATCAAATCAAATCAAATCAGGGATGCGAGAAATCGAGGCAAATCAAATCAAGTCAAATCAGTAAAAATTTCAAATCAAATATTTGCATTTGATTTTCAAATATTTGTTTCAAATCATTTTTCAAAACAAGCCCTGGGAGCGAAAACAGGCACACAAAAGCCATTATTTTCATCCTCTCTGCATTAATAGTGGGGGGAAAAGTGCCTAAAGTTCAAAATCCCATATAAAAGTATGTTGACATAGATGGTCACTGTTGACATTTCTGCGGCTCATGTCCAATATTATTTCGCAATTACCTTATTGTACCATATAAAAATTGAGCTCTTACAACTTATTCATGCCTTCACTAGTCAGTCACCACAGAAGTGAGGGTTGCATGTGACAGCATTGTGAACAGGCCTTTACAGCTTTGTGCACTCCTACTTCATTTAGATGTTAATGAGTCACACGAAAATAAAGTATGGAAAAAAAAGAATCTGGGTTCAAAACTATGCTCAATGCACTGATTATCTATGGAATTGGAACGAACGTAGACAGGAATGAATGCAGACACATCTGGAATGAACGTAGACGCATCCAGGAATGAATGTCGACATACCTGGAACGAATGTCGACAATGCAACAAACCAGAGAATTTCGACTCTCACGCCTGGATGTGTCTACGTTCGTTCTCAGCGATATATAAGATATCATTTCGATTTTTGTTCCAAAAGTTGTCTACTTTGGAAAAAACGGTAATTTATTTTACTCCTGGAACGAACGTCGAAATGGAAGTTTCCATGTTGCCAGTAATGAATGTTGACACTTCCTAGAATGAACATCGAATTTTTCTCTCTAACATAGTTGACTTTTATTCCAGGTCTGTCGACGCTCGACGTTCATTCCAGGATGTGTCTACGTTCATTTAAGCTATGTTTGCATTAATTCCTGTCGACGTTCATTCCTGTCTACGTTCGTTCCAAATTCCATCATCTATAATCTGGTAGTGGAATGCGAATGTATATTGGTATATTTTCTAAGACATGTGCATCTTTTCAAACGTTTCTTTTCTTGTTATATCTGCAGGAGGCTGACTAATGGAAGACTTCAGATGGTTTAAAATTACATGCATATACACCATTTCATTTCTAATTGCTTAATTACTTTCTTTAGCTGTAGTAGCTTTCACACACACTAGAAAAAACTAAACACAGGTGATATGACTTGAAAATATAATGATTTGTTTTCATACTAAAAAGTATAGATAGTTCTTTTAAGTAATTTGCCACAATTTCCAATAAGTTTCATATCAGAATTAATGCAACTAAAGTAATCACTATACAAGTTTAGTATTCTGACGGATATAATGAACATATGCAATGGGATATTGAGAAGTTACGAGCTGCAAAACTACATGACGACAACCTTAGTTTAATTGGTGGTTTTTGCAGCTATCAGATATTACTTAGATGTGACACAAAATCATATAGTTTTCTTTTATATTTTTTATTGTAAAGCTAAAAAATAAAGAGGCTCTACAAAAACGTCATGATGTCATGTCTGCAGATCAAATAAGAGTATGCGGTGAAAATCAAGCATGAAGCTTTGTGATGTAGTTGGTTGTTGCGGGACAGTGGGTTGTATCCAATAAAAATATTGCTGATCAGCTGAGAATTACAAAACATTCCTGCCAGTGAGGCATACCATGAGATAGACGAAATTCTTTCATATACAATAGCAATAGTTCCAATTATAAACACCAGTTATTTCTTGCGGTGGTAAAAAATCACTCATTGTTCACATCAGTACATAGAGTGAACTACTTTCTAACAAGAAGATTCGAAGATATTAGAACGCTGGTTAGAGCTATACTACGCTACACTAGAACATGGTCATCACGTTTAGTACATAGATGGTTCAGGGTTAAATTCATCACAACTGTCTCTTCTATGTGAAATGTCTTCATTCATCTTTGTATATTTCCTCAGTAGTCCAAACTGCATGCTGGAGCACTGCATATTCAACTTCACGGAATGAGCAACTCATTTCACGGGAAGAATAACTCTTGGCGCATATGATTTGTTGAGTATTGAATCTTTTTTGACAAAAGAGATCCACAGGGTAGCCAGCACATCCACATCTATAACATAGCAAAGTTGAGCAATGTACAATGATGCGGGAGAATATGATTAGAGTAAATGAAATTAATTATGCTATTGCAATCTAAATCAAATAGCATAGCATATAACAACAATGCAATGGCAAATAACAATAACACTTACTGTAACATGTAATAAGCACCTTTCATTGATTACCAATCAAACTACTATCAATTTATTGGGTCGAGCTGTATGAACTGCAGTACTTATGCTCTGAATGGTAAATTTAATCAATCAATAATGCCAGAAAAATATTGTTGAAAATGATAGATCATAATACAATATTCTTGAAACAGTGCCATTTGCTCAATACTGCTACAATAAAGTCAATTTATTTAATTTTTATCCATTGCTTAATTAATTGATAATAAATCATTAAAATTATCAATAGTATCAATTTTTGTGGACTAATAGTAATAACTATTACTATAAAGAATCTATAATCAGCACAATAAGTGCAATAACAATTAAAAATAATATTCTTATTAATTATTATATAATTAATTGTCATTTGTTTTTGTGGTGTATTGTTTTGATCACTGCTAAACTTCAATTTTTATTATTTTCATTCCACATACTACTTACATGGTAATTTTTTACTTTTTGCTACTAAAAACAGTAGTCTTATTTAATTATCAATATTAATTAATATAAATAATCATTATCATCATTGAATCCATTGCCACCATGATAATTAATTAATCATCATCATTAATTATTATTATTATTTACAGTGCTTAATAAAGTGAAGTTACTGTAACTACATTGGTGATGATAACAACAACATCAACACCACAATTTTTACAACAACAATGTTATTGTAACTAACTACTGTTATTATTATTATTATCCATAATAATATATTTTTATTGTAATAAATAATAATAACAATAATAATAATTAATAAGGGTTTGATATCATTGATAATAATCAATAATTATTATTATCAACTTATTCAGCCATGAATAACAACAATAATTATTATTATTACCATAGTTATGTGGATGAATTAATGCCATGACGATTATTATTACTAATAACAATTAATTAACAATAATAATATTACAGCGATAAAATAACCACCAACGATAAATAGCAATAATAATAATTATTATTATTATTATCATTCCTCATCATTATTATTATTATTTATTAATGTTGCTATTATTATTACTATCTACAATGACTATTCTATGGCATTGATTTATTCATTCATTCATTGATTCATCCAAAATAATAATAATAATAATAAATCAAACAAATGATGTTGATGATGATGATAAATAAATAATTATTATAAATAAATAAATGAGTAATATATAATATTATTCCAACAAGTTGTTAGTAACCAAACAAACCACTCACCTAGTACACATAGTCAAACATCCATTTGTCATGTTCGTATCAATCCTTCATTTCAGGCCATTTTTGAGTAATTGTACAGAATTAATTAGTCATGTAATATTGGCAACAACATAATTAGCTCAGCCGCCATGCGGGGATATTGCGTCACTATAGACTGTAGTTTTGTTTTAGTCATGAGTTGTGGCCTCTGTTACCCCACCCAGTAATTTTTTGCTAATACTTCTAATAAAGATAAAAAGATAACAAAACTATGATAATTTTTGCATTATTTATCAACAAAAAAGTTAATTTTCACCAAATGATTTGAATCTGAAAATCAAATATTTGACTCAAATAAAAAAAAAAAACCAAATCAAATCAAGTCAAATCACTGAGGTAGGCAAATCAAATCAAATCAGCAAATCATCAAATCAGCTAATTTTGATTTGTTTCAAATATTCGAATACTCAAATATTCGAGTCAGCCGTGATTTGCCCCCATCTCTGGTCGTCACTCAACCAAGTCTCCTTTGGCTGGTACTCATGAGTGGGTGCAGGGGGCGTCGGTGGCTGTGGAGTCCTGGCTCGACATCTAGCTGCTCCCTCTTCCTTCACACTCACCTTGCCGACTCTAATTGGTGGTTCCTGCATTTCTTTGTGAGGAATCCGAACCTTTCTTCTGGGTGCTGCTATGATGCTGGCAACAATAGCAGGGTCTTCCTCCACAGATAGGTGTCCTTCGTCAGCCATAGTTACTGTTCTCTCTTGATGGTTGTCGTAGTGTGCTTGTTGTTTGTTTAGTGTGCAGCCTCGCTCTGTTTCTAATTGTTTTATCTTGCCGCTTGTTTCCTCGG
The DNA here is from genome assembly GCA_945261195.1 of Cryptosula pallasiana. Classification (NCBI taxonomy): domain Eukaryota; kingdom Metazoa; phylum Bryozoa; class Gymnolaemata; order Cheilostomatida; family Cryptosulidae; genus Cryptosula; species Cryptosula pallasiana. Next base: position 19,491,573 of record OX183130.1, read on the forward strand.
TCCTTTGTTTTAGTAGCCACGTGTTCTGACGTATTCTTTCGTTGCTCCTCCCATTGTCGATCGCTGTTTCGATGTTGCTTTGAGTTGTTGGGGGAGTTATATTCTCTTGTTTCGTGTTTTCCCATTCGGGTTTCCTTTTGGGAGTTATCCACTCTCGTAGCGTTGTTCCTTGTTTTGCAATCTCCGTGGGAGTTGCCTGCCCACTTGTGGTCTTTGGAATTACCTGTTCCTTAGCTCGCCCTGAGGGTACTTCTTGCCAGTTATTTCCACTGAATTTTGTGGTTGTTTCTTTACTTTGTTCCAACCCTAATTTGACTCGAGTTTCTTCGGCATTTGCCCACGGGATGTAGACCATTTCTTCTACTCTTCCTCTTGGTCGGGGTGGTCGCTCGCTTACCTGCATTCTTAGGCTATCACTGTCCTGTCTTTCTCTAGTCTGGTAACACTGATAATCCGTGAACCACACAGGGGGTCTCCGTTCTCTCATTGGTCAACCCCGCTGTGCTATTGGCTCGGCATTAAGCAGTGGCCAGTGTTCTTCTCCTACTGGAGGGTTGGGTGGTGCCTCTCTAGTGGGCATGTCTTCAGGGGTTGGTGGAAGTTCGTCCACTGGCTCTGGCTGGTTTGGGGGTGGTATGGGTAGTAGTAGTGGTGGTGCGGTTTCTGGTGGGGGTGCTTCGGGAGTAGGTGGTTCTTCAGGTGCTCTTTTTCTAGGTACCTCGGGAAGTGGTGCGATGGTGTCTTCTTGGGGGTTGTGCACCCGTCGCTGGTAGGCCCCCCTCATGTTCGGTCTTAGTGCCGACTCTCGACTAGGTGGAGCCCTCCCTACTGGCTCTCTGCAGGTTCGGTAGGACTTCAACCGACGACCGTTTTGCGTAACACCCTGCCCATTTCTTTCCAGCCGATATATGTGGTTCGGGTAGGTTTGGGTTATCGTGTAGGGGCCTACGTAACTCGGTTGGAGTTTCGGATTACTTCCCTTGGTTCGTCGTCTATTTTCTACTACCACCAACTCGTCTTTCGTGAAACGGAGGGGTTCTCCGGTTTCTTCGTGGCGAATCTTTGCTTGTTGTTCTCGTAGATAGTCGTGCGCTACTGCCAGCGCCTCCTGGATGTGGTGTGTATTCTGTGATGCTGCGGGGGTCGAGAGAGGGCGGTGATCCGGTCAACTGATCGGGGAGTCGTACTTCTCTCCCTAGCATGAGTAAGTTGGGGGTCTCTCCGGTGGTTGAGTTGGGTGTAGCCCGGCAAGCACGCATGATTTGCGGGAGCAGTCCGTCCCACTCATCTTGACTCTTGCCCAGTATCAGGGCTCGGAGGGCATCTCCCAGGGTTCTGTTTTGTCTTTCCACCATCCCGTTTCCTTGTGGGTGGTAGGGTGTAGTGCGTGTCTTACGCACACCCCACAAGGCACATAGTTCCTCCAGTATTGTTGATTCGAATTGGGCTCCTTGGTCCGAGTGTAGCTGCTCGGGGAGACCCCAGTAGCTAAAGACTCTCTCGTCCAGGGCTGTGGCCACCGTAGGGGCCGTAGCATCGGGCAGCGCGATGGCGTCCTGCCACCTAGTAAAATGATCAGTGAGTACCATTATCCATTTGTTTTTTCGTTTGGTGATGGGGAGGGGTCCCACCAGGTCGACGGCCACTTTCTGAAACGGTCGTCCTGCAAATAGTCTCTGGCCGTCGGGCGCGGTGGGTCTGTTACTCCGCTTAGCCACCTGGCACACCTCACAGCTCTTTATGAGTCTGCGTGTCAGTCCCGACATCCCAGGCCAGTACCAGTCTATCTGCAGTCTGTGTCGGGTGCGGTTGATCCCGGCATGCGCCATCCGGTGTGTATCCCACACGACCTTATTCCTCCAAGCTGGGGGGCACACCGCACAGATCCTGATTCGCCCCTGGTGTTCTGATCGCAAAACCAGTGTTCCATTGGGTTGGATGCTCATCATCTCTATCCTATCATGCAGTGTCCGTAGCTCGGTGTCTCCTTCCTCCAACTCTCTGGTGGGAAGTTACTTTCCTGCTTGTACTGCTGCATAGATTTTTGCCACGGGGTGGTTCCCTTCTCGTTGGGCCTGTGCCAATTCTCTGGCACCCTCCGTAGGGTTGGTGACCGTCACATTCACCTGTCCCTTTGGCTCCGCTGGCCCTTGTCGGGGGTGCTCGGCCTGGGTGGGTCCCCCAATCACCTTTCCCTTCGGCTCTGCACGGGTGGGTCCCCCATTCGTCCTTCCCTTTTGCTCTGCTGACCCTCCCAGGGTTAGCTCGGCATGGGTGGGTCCCCCATCTCTCTGTTCGATTGCTCTGCACTGCTTGCAGTCGATGCAGGGGTCCTGCCGACTGAGGCCGTCCGCATTGCCATGTTGCGCACCAGGTCGGTGCTCGAGCCTGAACTTGAATTCGGCTAGCGTTTCCAGCCATCGTGCTATCTGGCAAGAGGGTTCTTTTCTCCGACATAACCACCGTAGGGACGCATGGTCCGTGCGTAACTGGAACTCCCTTCCGTATAGGTACGGCCGGAAGTGTTTAGCAGCCTTGATTACTGCTAGGAGCTCTCGTCGCGTCACACAGTAGTTCCTCTCCGCGGGGGACAGGGTCTTACTATAATAGGCTATCACCCGCTCTTGTCCTTCTTGGACCTGGGACAGTACCCCTCCTACTCCTACGGCGCTTGCGTCCATGTCCAGGATGTAGGGAAGCTTGGGGTCAGGGTACCTTAGGATGGGTGCTTGGCTCAAACCCCTTTTTAGCTGCTCGAACGCCTTCTGTTCTATGTCTCCCCATTTCCAGGGGATGTCTTTGCCGGTCAGCACGGTGAGTGGCTTGGCCGTAGTGGCATAATCAGGCAGATATTGCCTATAATAGCCGGTCGTCCCCAGGAATGCTTGCAATGCCTTCACATCTCGTGGAGCTTGCCAGTTCTTTACCGCTTCCACCTTGTCAGGATCGGTGGCCACACCCTTCGCGCTGACCACATGTCCGAGGTAACGTACCTGGGGACTCAGGAGTTCGCACTTAGAGGGCTTCACCTTTAGGTGAGCACTCTGGAGACGTTGTAGCACTTCCTCTAGTCTCTGGATGTGTGACGTGAAGTCAGGGGCAATGACTATCACGTCATCCAGATAGAGGAGCAACGTCTTCCAGTGGAGCCCTTTCAGTACTCGCTCCATGAGTCGCTGGAATGTGGCAGGGGCTGAAGTTAGGCCAAACGGCAACACTTTCCATCGCCAGAGAACACTGCGGGTTATAAAGGCGGCCTTGTCCTGGGCGTCTTCATCCAGCGGCACTTGCCAGTATCCGCTGGTCAAGTCTAAGGTACTGAAATATCGGCTCCCTGCGAGGGCGTCCAGTGAGTCGTCGATCTGAGGTATGGGATATGCATCTTGCTGTGTGACGTCGTTTAACTTGCGGTAGTCCACACAGAACCGCCATGAGTCATCTTTTTTTCTAACTAACACCACGGGGGAGCTCCATGCGCCCTCTGCAGGCTCGATGAGGTCTTTGGCCAACAGCTCCTTCACCTGTCTCTCGGCCTCTGCTTCCTTTTCCGCTCCTAGCCGGTGTGGGGGGAGCCGAGTGGGTCGTGTACCAGGCGCCACAGGGATGGAGTGCTCAGCCAGCTGTGTGCGGCCGATATCTCCGTCATGTTGACTGAACACCCCTTGGTACTGGGTAAGTAGGTTCCGAAGCTGACATTCCTCCCGGGTGTTCTGGCATCCTTTCCTGGCTTGGGTGAACAGCTGAGTGAGGTGGGGTGGCAGTTCTCCTCCGGGGTGTGCGGATCTTTCTGAGTGTTCTTGGACTGGCCGTACTTCCTCTGGCTCTATCCCCGTGAAGGTGCCGATCACCTCTCCGGCAGGCACCATGATGCTGTCCTGGGAGGGGTTTAGACATCGGACTAAGACTCGTCCGCGCTCGTCGGGGGAGTTGACACTGGTGGCCAACAGCAGACCTCCTCCTGTACTCTCTATTACTCCCTGTGCGCATGGGGTGCGGCTTGCTAGGTGGCAGGGTACTGTGGCCTCTGCCTGTGGGGGTATGTGTGTGTCCCGCTGTACTTGAACTTTAGACACTAGATCTCTCCCATGGCTGTCAGTGCAGGTGAGCTCTTTTCCTTGTACGCAAAGGACTGGTCGGTCAAACCCCATCCGACAGTTCTGTTTTGCCAAGAAAGGCATTCCCAAGATTACATCTTCGTTGATTTGACTGACAACAAACGTTTCTTCGTACTTGACATGCCTTATGCGTCCCGTCAGTGTCAGCAGCCCGTAGAATGGCAATCGAGTCCCGTCGGCCATTAGTCCGTGGGAGTCATAGGATTGCAGGTTCTGTTGGTTCTGTGGGGTCAGCAGGTCGAACACCCTTTTGGATAATAAATTGGTATTACATCCGGTGTCGATTAGGTATGTAACTGGTCGTCCCTCTACCCGTCCTGGTAGATAATAGCTGGACTTGTACGGCCTCTCCACTTGATTTAAGTGGATTGTGATAGGCTTTCTGTCCGTCACTACAGGGGGCGTCCTCTCTCTTTGAGCTTGCTTTCTCGGTCTTATGTGGGGGGAATGTCGTTCGGGGGAGGCTGTTTCTTCCACCGTCTCTTCCTCTTCCTCGCTTTCTTCGCTGGCCAGCGGGTTGAACCTATTCCTTAGGGGAAAGGTTTCCAACCTTTCTGGGGGTCGACTGACCCGATTGTTCCTTGGAATTTTGGCTGAGGGGGCCCTAGTGCAGCCAGCAGGGGTCCCTACTGCTGCGGGCCGTACCCGTTTCCCTGGCGTGTCTGCCAAGGAGCTGTTTTACATTGACTTTGTACGTGGCCTGCGCGCTGGCAACCCCAGCAGCGATGGGGGAGTGGCTTGGTGTTTTCCTCCTTCAAACTGGCCACCTCCTTACTCAGGTGCTCTATGGTCTTCAACAGTTTGGCCAATGGATCCTCCACCTCTTGGCATTTGAGAGTGGCTTCTGTACTTGGGCCTCCTTCTATGGGTTCGTCATCTTGTACGGCCCGTACATTTGACTGCACTGGGGGCTGGAGATTAACCTGGAGAAATTCGTTTCCAGCCTGTACAGCTTCCTCCAGGTCGGCTGGGCGTATGGCCAGCAGGTGTCTTTGCAGATACACATGTCCTAGCGTGCTTTGGAAGGTCTGCAAGGTGAGTTCTGTTCTGTTTCGGAGGGGAAGGTCTCCATAGGCGGCTTCCACCAGCCGTTCTACCTGGAGTGGGTGTTCCCGTAGGCTTTCTCGGGGGGTCTTCCTATATGTGGTCAGTCTGTGCTGCGCTTCAGTTCGGGTCAAGCCGAAGCTGGCTCTTAGCGCTTGGATGATGGTGGCGGTGTCCATTCCTCTTCCGCACTGTTCAGCTTTCCCCAGTAGTGCTTGGCGCAAGTGGATGGTGGATTCTTCTGACAACCATCGATTTGCCCGAGCTACCTCCTCAAACCGCAGAATAAAATAGCTTACGTCTCCTTCTCCGTTAAACTGTGGAACTTTGAATCTGTCTCGTCCATTATTGGTGGACATCCGGTCCAGAATGTCGGCCAGAGTACCCATAATTTGTAAGGGAGAACCATCTCTATCTGAGCTGACTGCTCGGCGTCTGCTTGCCATCTCGTCTTGTGCTGACTCCTGCCTGTGTCTACTGTTCCTGTGGGTCGTCTTATGTGGGTCTTCTCAATCCCACTGCTGCCACCAATGTACAGGAGTTCAGGGTGGTGTGGTAGCGTTCACCTGTACAGCGGCCCACAGTAATGAGTGTGTGCAGGCAGTACAGCGTCTCGCCTCTAACAAGCCCAAGGTCAGCAAGTTAAGCTGGTCGAACTTGATTTGCAGTGTTGTCAGCTCGTGAGCTGGACACAGTGAGGAGTTGTCACAACTACCTTACTTTCCACTGATTTCTAGTTCGGCAGGATGACTGCGTAGGGTCGAATTAGCAGGTGGAACAATCGTTCCAGTATCACACGCCCGAGGGTAGTGTGCAGTGTAAGTCGATTTGACTGACCACTTTCTACTGACTATTGTTCGTTCTGTTAATTGACTTGTCCGAGTGGCTGTTGGTGTTTGTATTTGCTCAATCTGTGTGAATGCACTGTCAGCATGTGTTGCTGCTATTGCAATAATCTTTGTGTGCTGCTTACTACTGCTGTAGTAATCTTTGTATGAAGTCTTTACTAGTCCACTTAGCTTGTCAGCTATTCTTTTGTGTGCGCAAGGTGCTTATTGAAAGGATTCAAAGAAGCAGTGAGAGTGCCATGTTAACTCTGATTTATTAGATACCAAACACAAATATTTATAATACATGAATTGCGTCATGTTTGCATCAGACAGCATAAAACAAAAGGTGGCTACGCCCACCTAGCCTAATTGGCTCACAGGACAAAAGGGGAGGCAGCACTTCGTAATGGTTGATTAAATATGTACATGTGCGTTTGTTTACTGAAGTGCTGCCTCTCTACGCAAAGCTATATAATATATATGAGAGCATAAAATGTATGAGTAAACAATAGTTAGATGACTGTCTCTAATGTAAATGAAATAAGGCCGAAGCCGAACGATTGTTCATAGAACCTGACTGGGTCGAAGTGTCCTTGGTCGACTGATATGATTGTGCTGCCGGATTCCCCAACATTATATAAGAAAAACATGATCATAGATATGCATTGAATAGTTCTATTATTATTTTGAAGGAATGTACAGAAGTATTTACCTCATAAAGATACAAAATAGGCTAGACAAAAATCTGAGTTTAAACAGTATTATAGTTTTTTTTTATCTCACTGGCTTTCGTCTCCTTTGATGATTTGATGTTCTTCGAGTTCTCTTTCCTATATGAGTGTTATTGATAGGTGTACTTAGCAGATTTTGTAAATGTTGTTGTGGTAATTGGGAACGTATTTTATTAATCTCCGTCGTGGTATCATTCTTTAAGAGCTTTAGTGTTGGAAGAGTTTCATATTGAAAACCTTTAGCTGTTGTACCCAGTTTTTGCTGCTTGTGAAAATCTGCAATGTGTCCTCAACTTTTTTATTACATAAGTTGCGCTGAAATACCAAGTCTTCTTCAGATAGAGGTTTAGGATCATTTTCTAGTATGTTGACATCGGCTGTTTTCATTTCTACAAGTAGCTTTAGAAAAAACAAAAAACTTGTTAATAAATAATATCGTACAGTGTAAAGGGTTAGCATGGGACTTTAACAAACTTTTGCGAGCAAATATTATCTGACTACAATAAATAATACATGACTAAAGTCTATGTCTTATTAAACTACACAACTAGTGTTAAATAATTATTTATTAATTTTTACCTTATTGCTGGGAGTCTTTCTAGTTGTTGTAGTAGATACAGAAGCATATGTTGATCCTTCAGATGATTTGGCTGGAAAGAATATTTTTGTGTAAAAACAGTGCTTTTTAAATAGTCAATGTTACACTGATCTACCTAAGCTTACAATCACCGCTCGAAAAATAACATCCCTTTAGATATAAAAGGCTTTTCGGGCAAAAAAATTCTTTATTTGCAAGAGAATTCTGTAGATATTATAACGGGAAACTACATTTTTCGTGCACACAAAATAACATTCTTTGTCTGCAAAAATCACATTTTTGCTCGAAAGAACAACATACTGTAATAGATTTGCACAGTGTAGCTCTCTTATCTTCAGCCGGTGCTATTATTATATCTCTACTACATAAAGAATACTCACTAGATGACTACGCTTGACTACACAAGAGTACAGCTGACCTGCCGCTCACCCAAGCCAAGCCTAAGGAAGGATTTCCCCCACTGGTGCTCTGACTAACATGTAGCTATTTATAGCTTATTATTAGCATTAGTGTGTCATCTTACGATTGCTTCTTATGCCTCGCTGGGGGTATTATTTCTAACCAATTGTATGCATATGTTATCAGCTGATTACTTGTTTCCTATAAATACTCCTGCATTCCGCCCAAAGGCGTCAGTTCTTAGACCGACGTTCAGATCGTAGAGAGACATCGAGCAGTAGAGGACTCAGAAGTAACTCTCGTGTAGCAAGCGAACTGTTTTGACCAGTTATATGTTGAGTATTCACTTGACCCTTGCCGTCAGTTACCACCGTTCTTTATCTTATACTTTGTGTCAATCATTCACTTTAGTGCGTTGCAATTAGACATTGTTTGCTTTGGTTGGTAGTAATAAATCATTGTTACCTCCAACTCTGTGATATCTGTGAGGCCGGTTGCCTGAACACAGTTGTGCCTGCTCTATAGCAGCATCTGGTTATATCTAGCGCAAGATAAACCACCAAAGCTTTGCCACTCTACTGCTACGCTACCATTACAGGAGAAGCAAAGCCGGACAATATAGCCCTCCTTGTAAGTGCCAGTAATGGTCAACTTCATACACGGGGAAAACCATTACAATACTTTGCTTGAAAACCCCTTTATAATATAAAAAGAATTTCGTGTGGATAATGTTTTTTATTTGCGCGAGAAATCTATATATGTTATAAAGGGATTTTTGCGCAAAAGAGACCAACATTATTTGCACGAAACTCTTTATAATATATCAAGATTTTCTCACGAAAATAATTTTTATTCCAGTGGAAAATTTGCATATATTACAAAGGAAACAGCATTGTTTGCTCGAGAAAACACTTTTTGCGCGAAGAAACGACAGTTGTCGCGCGAAAAAACAATATTCTTCAAGCGAAAATCCATTTTTAATATATGTGAAGATTTTAGCAAGGAAAGAAATGTTTTAATCGCACGAGAAATCTGTATATATTACAAAGGAATGTTTGTGCGAAAAACAACATTTTGCACGCGACGAAAACAACATTCTTTGTCTGCAAAAAAACACAATCTTTGTGCAAAAAAACAGCATTCTTTGCGCAAATTCCCTTTCTAATATATGTGAAGACTTTCACGCGGAAAAACATGTTTTATTCGCACGAGAAATCGGTATATAGTACAAAAGGGCTTTTCGCTCAAAAAACAACATTTTTCCCGTGGCAATCCTTTTGCGCAAAAAATTTTTTTTCTTTTGTACGAACGGCGTTGTTTTTTTTACAAACAAAATTTGTCGTTTTTTTTTGCAGGAAGAATGCTGTATTTCGCGCGAAAATCCTTTTATAATGTATATGGAAATTTCTGCGCGAGTAATGTTTTTTCTCACGCAAAAATTTCCGTGTACATAATGAAGGAATTTTCACACGAAGGAAGTCATTTTTTCGTGCCAAGAATGTTGTTTTAATTGCAGACAAAAATTGTTGTTTTTCGCCCAAATAATGTTGTTTTTTTGGAGACCAAAAATATTGTTTTTTTACGCACAAAATGTTGTTTTTGTGCGAAAATTCCTTTATAATCTATACAATTTTTTTGCTCGAATCAAAGTTTTTTTTGTGCGAAAATCTCTATATATTATAAAGAATTTTTGTGTGTAGAATGTTGTTTTTTTGAGACAGGTAGTTCTAGATGATGAAAGCGTGAACTGGAGTAAAAAAGTCTCCCTCTCAACAAAATGAAATACCAAATCTATCTTTTATTGTTCTCTATCCTTTTCAGACATTATCTTGCATTATCATTCATTCATTTTATCTCATCGGGCTTTGAATTGTCACCATGGAATTCTTGGTAGCACAGATTTTCGAATAGTGAGTCAAATTTTACATCAAACTTTAAAATATTGATAATATAGACTCACATGTTTCGTAGATCCTGTCTATCGAGGATCAGACTGCTCCAGAACGGATAGGATGAATCAATACCAATTTGTTTGCAAAACCGATGAAGCTTTGTCTTACATACGATTATACTTGGAAGGATCAACAACAACAACTCTACCAATTACATTTCCAACACTTTCCTCTTTTTTACATTCTCGGGTTTACTTTGATTTAGATTTGGAACGATCTCGAGCTTCGGCGCAGATAACAACAACAACAACCAATATTCTTTCTATGACTACAAACTCTACTCTAACAAAAGCCAACACTACTATGAAAACAACTAATGATTGCACGTGTGAAAAACAATACATCGTGATTCGTATGCAAGAACAATTCGGTAACAAGTACGACTCCACCACCTTCCACCACCTTCTTTTTCCAGAACATTTAGTTACAACGATTTTGAAAAGTTTTCAGGAATGACTCTGTCTGTATCAGAAAATACTGAACTAAGAAGTGGAAAAAATCTTCTCATCATCATTCATCCTGAATGTGACGACATTTCTTGCAATATCCTTAAATGTTTTACAAATTAAAAAGTTTTTATAGTCTTCAAACTACACTATTTTATAGTATCTACACTTTTCAACCTATTATTATGCTATATTTCATTGCATTCACTTCTTACACTATTAATATATACTTTATTACACTCACTATTACTATTTTAATCAAATAAACATAACACAATACTACAATGCTTCATTTTTATACAATACTCAAACACCCAATCTAAGTGATCATACAATCCCATGCATTTAAATCAACATAAAAAATCACAATATAAAGAAACCCTGCACAATAAATACTTAGCAAACATTCAAAATTATAACACCTGGTGCACACAAAAAGGTACCTCACAGGTTCTCATGGCAACTGGTGCCAACTAAAAGTACACCTGGAACCAGGAGAACCTTCTCCTTAGACTCCATGACAGAGATTTGCTCCTATATTACTAAAAAAATCAGGAGAGGTGAAAGTCCATGTGCCAAAGGTGGAAAAAGAGATAAAGAAATGAGAAGAGATGATGCGCTTACTAGACAATGGGGTCCCGGCAGAGTAGTTTCGCTTTAGCGATGCAACCGGAAATAGCATGGTCGATCGTATAACTTATCATTAGAAATCACGACTTGCTTGACTATTATTTAGATTTTAGACAGTTTAAGCCATTGATATAACAAAATTTATGCAGTTTAGGAAGCTCAAGGAATCAATATAGCCTTTGAACTATTTTTTTGTTTAATATTCCGTTTCATTCACTTGTTAAAAATTAATTAAATATTATGCTCGTGTGTAGAGCTATAGCTTTGTATTTCGCGGCTCATTGAGCTTGCCAACATAAATTAACGCCGTTGTTATGAGCCAGGTCCTGGCAGAATATTTTGGTGATCTGTCGAGCACGGGCCAAAAACATTCCGTGGCCGTGTTCACTTGCTATAGGACTGTCTTAATTTCAAATCATTGGCCGCCATTGCATTAGTTGGAATCATCATCAAGTGTGATTATGAAAGCCTCACCCAATCTTGTTTGAAGGAATTGCTAAAAAAAAAACAAAAATGTACGGACAACTGAACGCAAGAAGGAGCTGATTGACAGGTTATAATTATTATTAGTATCGTAATAATAACGGTTGGAACAACGAACTACGAACAACAAGAACAACAATTATAATAATTATTATAATAATAACAATAATTATAATCAATGGCATATATAGTTATAATTTTATTATCTTTTAATTTCAACTGTTGCGGTTGTTGTTATTTAATTAATTAATATTATTGATATATCTTATTATTTTATCTATTATTTTTATTTTATAATAATAATAAATTATAAGATGACTTATGTTAGCGGCGCATCGTCAGTTCTATACACCTCCAAACCCATCAGCTGCCGTGAATAGAAAAAAAGTTCCTTCAGTATCGGATAAAATGAAGCGACTTTCGTTTTAACAGTGCTATCGATGGAAAGCATGCTTCCGGTTCTTTTGATAATAGCTCCGCAGAAAAATCTGCCGGGACCCCATTAGCAGTCATTATGTTGTAACAATAGCCGTAGCAGGCTAGCAAGAACTTGGTCACGCTTGGGTGACTAACAACAATAATAGAGCAGCTGTCTTCATTCATTTTTCCTAACAATAAATACTTATGTCTAGTAAACATCTCGGATCGCATCTCCAATAAAAACCCATGTGGATTGAACTGCTCATATTATACTATTTAGCGGGCCTTCTAGGCTTCACGGCAGCTGGTGCTTTTCCTCGGGGTCAATACTGGGGTAGTACGGCTTGAGGGGACACTCATTTTGCACTGAGCTCTGGTGTGATTCTAGGCGTGAGGGTGGTCTTTGGTTTTGATGATCAACCTCTACTGTAGTGGCCTGGTTGTCTGCAGTTCCAGCACTGAGGGGACTCCATGTGTGGGGGTTTTTGTTCAACGGCATGGGGAGTAATAAGAGGGGGAGGGGTCCAGGAGAAGCAATGTTGGAAGGCTGTGTGGTAGAAACGGGTTCGTGACAACAGGCGGCGGGTACATGCCAGAGTACGGTGTCTGTCCTCCGGAGTAAGGGCTTGGTAGCACTTTGGGGGTGGTGTGCATTACTTGTTGCCACCGTTTCATCTTTTGCATTTCTTAAGCCACGTTCCGTATTGTCTAGAGAATCTGGTTGATCGCATCTTCTGGTGTAGTTACTGGGTGAGAGTGTTGGGGCAGAGAGTAGTTCACTGAGGGGTGACCACCAACAGGGGTAAATGGATAGATTGTTTCTCTACGGTCTGGCGACACAATAGCGGTGGTCTGAGGATGACAGGAATGGGTCAAAGAATGTTTGCAGGAGGCCTCTTCTTCTCCGTCTTCTTCTATAGCCCGTACTCTAGCTGGCTTAGGGTCAGGGATTGCCTTTATGTGGAGGAACTCGCCTCCTGATCAAACTGCTTCTTCCAGGGTCTGTGGATCTACTGCTAACAGGTGCCGTTGTAGGTACGGATGACCTAGAGTAGAGGAGAATGTCTCTAATATTATGCGTTCTCTATGTTTATCAAACAAGTCTTCATAGGCCTCTCGAACCGGTCTTTCCATTTCACTTGCATGTTCTTGGAACGGAGTCTTTGGTGCTTTCTTCAGGTGCGTTATTAGCTTTAGGGCTTCACGGCATGTGAGTCAAAAATGAGCACAAAGGGCGGTGAACACAGCTTGCAGGAAGTTGAGTTTGCCGCATTCAAATGCTTCTTCTCGGAGCGACTCTCTGATATGGAGCAGGGCGGTTCGAGCATTCCACCAGTTTGTATCAGCAACTTCCAGGAACCATGTGATGAAATATTCTACATCACTTTGTTCGTCAAACTTTGGAGGTTTGAAGTTCTATATATACAGTGACGGACTGAGGTTCAGAGGGTTCAGCGCTCCTTGTAGTGCTTGCTTTAAGCGGTCCAGGGCTGCAGCTTCTGCAGTGCCTGCCGGCAATCTTCCAGCGGTTCTGGATTTCTGAGCCGCCATCAACTAGGGTTCTTCTTCTGAAGGCCGTCAGTTTTGTACGTTTGTACGCATAGCTGATTTCTAATGTGGGAATATGAAAGGTCTAAAGCAGGTCTGCCCAGCGGGCACAAAATCTTTCTATTTATACCAGGTAGGCCTGGTTACAACAAGCAATAAAAAGAGCCTATTCTGATTGGCCAAACCCAATAACAATATAGGCTAGCACACAGGAACTAATTGCTATTATAATACAAGGCACATGATGTCACGGAAAACTACCAATAATCCGTTTGAGTAAGGTGGCTTGGCTCATCTCCGGGTCGTAGGGCTTGACTCATTTTGTAAGGCTTGGCTCTTATACGAGGCGTAAGGCAAGAGCTATCGACTGGCAGGCTCACGTTTGTCTTTTGGGTACGTCCCAAGATGCATTGTAGGTGAATCGCCCGCTAGTGTTCAGCTAGTCTATTTATATTTGTATGATAAGTAAATGAATGAATGTACGTCCAGGCGTAGAAATCCATTACAATATCTTAACTTGGTCTTCAGCAGATAAAATGCATCGGTCAGCAAGCCAACAAGCATTGTGTACTAACAAACAAGCAAACAATCATTGTGTACTAACAAACAAGCAAACAATCATTGTGTACTAACAAACAAGCAAACAATCATTGTGTACTAACAAACAAACAATCATTGTGTACTAACCAACAAACCAACAAGCATTGTGTACTAACTAACAAACAATCATTGTGTACTAACCAACAAACCAACAAGCATTGTGGACTAACTAACAAACAAACAATCATTGTGTACTAACCAACAAACAAACAATCATTGTGTACTAACCAACAAACCAACAAGCATTGTGTACTAACTAACAAACAAACAATCATTGTGTACTAACCAACAAACAAACAATCATTGTGTACTAACCAACAAACAAACAATCATTGTGTACAAACCAACAAACAAACAATCATTGTGTACTAACCAACAAACAAACAATCATTGTGTACTAACCAACAAACAAACAATCATTGTGTACTAACCAACAAACAAACAATCATTGTGTACTAACCAACAAACAAACAAACAATCATTGTGTACAAACCAACAAACAAACAATCATTGCGTACTAACTGTTTTATACGTTTGTGGTGCTGGGGATGCGCCGATGGGCAAAGTATAAATGGATTATAGATTTGGGCTTAAAATCAAATACTTATCTCTTTTAGAACACGAGACGGAAGCCGCCGTATATATTTATATGTCCGCAATATTACCACGAATATGAAACCATATATTTGAAATGTTAAACTATTACGATATATAACACTAACCAACAAACAAACAAGCATTTTCCACTAAAAAACAAACAGACAATCATTGTGCTGTAACCAACAAACAAACGAGCATTTTCCACTAAAAAACAAACAAACAATCATTGTGCTGTAACCAACAAACAAACAAGCATTTTCCACTAAAAAACAAACAAACAATCATTGTGCTGTAACCAACAAAAAACAAGCATTTTTCACTAAAAAGCAAACAAACAATCATTGTGCTGTAACCAACAAACAAACAAGCATCCTACGCTACCCAATAAAAAACAAACAAGCATTGTGTACTAACCAACAAGAAAACCGGAAGTATTTGGAGGCAATATAGATGAGTAGAAAATCAGTCTAAGCCTGAGTGCTTTAGCTGTGCCGATTCATTCTCACTCAGATAACAGCATTAAATGCCTTGCTAGTACTCACAACTTTTCGCAGTTAAGTAATGTACTCCATGATGCTCACTTTATGTTAATGTCTGTAGAAGGCTGGTTGTTCATGCTCATAGTCATAACATAGCAACAAACTGCATTTCAATGTTTTAATTATAGTTCCAATTGTCGCAATGTCCCAGTGGATGAGTTGCAGGATGTGAGGTCACAAGGTACCAATGGTTGATTTCTTGCAGAGCAGGTTACAGTGTTGAAGTTTCTCACAGTACCACACAAATTCTGCTTTTTCCTTTTTCGGCATCTTCAAAAAATGCATGGTATGGTTACTATGGCACACTTGTACCTTAACAGACGCTTCACACGGCAATAATGAGTCAAAGCAAGTTCAGCAATGTGATCGGTTCAATGAGAAGACTAACAGCAACTGAAGCATGAAACATTTTTTTGGTTAGTTAGCTAATTTTTCAACAAAAAAATATTTGTGAAATGTTACATTTATGTCTCTTATGCTCGAACCCAACAATTGAATTATTGCATTATCGGACCAGGCCTCCTGCCTGTACTCACGTCCCAATATATTTGAAGTTTCCTACCTTTTTTTAATGTCTTCAACTTTGTCCCCAACCATTTTGCAGCCATTGGCTGGCATGGTTTTGTTGCCACTTCTTCAGCGGTCTCTCCGTTATAATTTTTAATGCTGAGCAGGTCAATTTGCTGTTGTTGTGTAAGCTTCTCTAGTACAAGACCGATGCTCTCAGTGTTTCCGTCTATTGATAATAGATGAATGAGTGTTTGTTTTCTTCCATCATCCGTCTGCTTTAAAAGATCATAGGTGTCTTCGGACTCAGGCTTAACATGTTCCAGCAATATGGCCAGCGCTGGAGGAAGCTTCAGAAATGCGCCGTTGAGCAGTACAGGGAGGCCTGTTCTGCTTTTTAGCCCAAAAATACGAGGTATGTCTATTTGGTCAATCTTATTCAACACAAGCTGAAGAAGCTCTACCGTGTCAATTTCTTCAAGCAAAATGCTAAATATGGTCTCTCCATTTTCTGGCTGCGTTACTAATAGTTGAAACAGCTTGTTTGCATCTAAATAATTAAGCAAATACTTCACAACAAGAAACTGTTTCCTCTCAACAGCTGCTAAAATTGGCGTGCGACTACTCTCATCAGTGATTTCCATTACGTCTGCCAGTTTTTCTTTAGGCATTTTAGACAGCATGGCTTTAACTATCTCCAAACTTTCATTGGTTGCAGCTTGATGCAGCGCAGTTTCACCCGTGCTGAATTTCATTGATAATAATTCTTTCCAGCGGTTTGACTCTGTAAGCTCAGCTGCTCTTTCTATAACTCTCACGCTCGAAGGATCGGCCTGTAAAACCAGCCGTTCCAATAATGCTCGACCATGTTGGTCAACAGAACTAAGTTT
The DNA here is from genome assembly GCA_945261195.1 of Cryptosula pallasiana. Taxonomy (NCBI): domain Eukaryota; kingdom Metazoa; phylum Bryozoa; class Gymnolaemata; order Cheilostomatida; family Cryptosulidae; genus Cryptosula; species Cryptosula pallasiana. The sequence continues at coordinate 19,507,905 of OX183130.1, forward strand.
TTCGTAAACCTCCTCAGATTTTAATTCTTCCAGCATTTTGGAAATATCAGCATAGAAGCTTGCAGGGTTTCCCTGGTGATCATTTATCTCCTGAAGTTTCAAGCGGTCTGCCTCACCAATCCTCTCTGAAATTTTGTCAAATGTTTGACTGTAACCACATCTGACCAGACAATGGAGCATTGTTTGACCCAAGCTGTCTTGTACGGACAGTAACTGCACTAACTGCTCATCACTCAAGTCCTTGAGAATGCAGTCAAGCATGATTTCATGGTTCTTTTCGGCAGCGACATGCAGCACTGTACCGCCATCTTCGCTTCTGTTCCTTAATATAGCATCAACCCTCTCTATCAGCTCAATAGGGTGTATGGCTTCCAACAACTCCTCATCGGGTATTTCTCCTCTAAGCTTGATGTAATTTTTTATAACATTATCCAGCTGTTTTATAGGTTCAGTCGCTGTAGAAAAATAAATGAACTGATTTGTAATTGAAGTGAAACTGAGCAACAAATTAGAAATCTAAACCCTTTTCAGGGTAGTCTTACTGGTGGAACAGTTTTATGCAACAATCAACCTTCAAATGATGGCCATCATAGATGTTTTATATGTTACTGCAACCACAACTTCGAAACATAACCACAACCACAACCATAAATAAAAATCAAACCTGGCGACAATAATAGCTGTCCATGACAAATAAAATGTTTCCAAGAGATGAGTGTTACAAATCTGGTAATTTATTGAGACTGATAACAAGCTACTGTGACAAATGTAAGATACTTTATCTTGATTCCAGTGATGTAAACGCACCTAGTGATTGGTCTGTATGGTAACTTTCATGTATCAACTTCGAGATTCCTATGTTATTCGTTTCAATCTCCTTCGACACCTCCTCCAACCGTTTGGTCAGTTCTTCAAGTTTTCTCAAGATGTTGTGGTGCTCATCAATCTGACTTTTTTTTTTATTCTCGATATCTTCAGTTTTGTCTTTTAAATTTTCTAACTGCAATTGAACCTTTTTCTTCTTTCCCTTCAGTATATCATTTAACTGCTTGAGCCCTGAAGAACATAAATTACGCAGCGTAGTATCTCCAGACACGCCTAGCATAATGTTTACAAATTTAACCAACTATCACACGAGTAGCAAATCTACTGGAGACAAATCAAGCTGTTTTCATCACTTTAAGTATGCGATAAGATTTACCTTCCACAGTAGAGCTGTCACATCCTTCACTCTCTGCCATGCGTCGTAATTCTTCTTTTACCTGCTCATCTGCGAACACAACACCACTACCATTGATTTCTGCTCCATTCTCATATGCATGCAAATGTTGTCTGCATACACTTTACATATACATAGTAAATATTCACATATACGCATAAGACATACATACTGTCTACACACGAATGCATAGAATTTATATATATACATTTAAATTAATTGGACGGTAAAATGGTCACATACAATCAAAGTTCTTGACGGAAGTTCGGAGCTTGCGTAGCAATATGGAAGGGTACGCAATTCTATCTAGTATTAAACTTCTACTAGAAACAAATTCTTACGATGTCTTGTACTCTTCAGGTAAAACGTTCCAGTGATGAAAAAATTAAAATGCGTAGAAGTTCAATAAAAGTTTGAATAGTGGCCAATTAGAGCACAAATCAAAAGTGATTAAGAAATGGCAAATGTATTGATGGTAGGTAATCAGGGCCCAACTAGCTGTCTCTTGGCCCCACACACCGTTCCCCAGCCCCCTAACTCGCAACACAATAGTATGGCCCTGCCAGTCTCTACTTACCTGTTTCGTAAGTGCCCCAACCAAGCAAAACCCTCCAAAAACAGTGCTTTGTACCCTGACCCCCAACCTAACTCCTAGGCCTTCCCCCACCATAGTCCCTTCCACTTCCCATTCCGTTTTCTAAATTACAGCCTCCTAGTGTAAATAAAAATCTTCTTACCCTATTTCAAACATTGGTAGACATTACTACAAACTCGACCTGAGTTGTCTTCCCTTATAGAGAAAACTCTCCAGAAATAGATGTACAGCTGTACTCTGAAGCCAAATGCAAAACACCCCTCTCGAGCCAACACAATGGAGCAAAAGATGGAGCGCTATTACCATCAGTCAGCTTATCAAGGAGCCAAGTTGATGGCAGTATTTCAGCTACCCTAGAACTTTACAAATAGAAGTGCCATGGTCTAGAAAGTCAGTTGTTAGTTTGTGTTGTTTGCTATTAAACTTTTATATATGCAGTAACATTAGTTATAGTAACATTAGATATAGTAACATTAGATATAGCAACATTAGATACAGTAACATTAGACAAAGTAACATTAGATATAGTAACATTAGATATGGTAA